>VDFB02105785.1:223807426-223925309 GCA_007258455.2 Sequoia sempervirens | reverse complement strand
AGCCCCCTTTTGGGAACCATCTTGGTGCACTTACCCAGTTTTTCATGTCATATTTGGTGCAAGAAGTCTATCATTAGTTTAAAATTTTATCCAAGATATTTTATTGGGAGATCATTCGTCATTATATATATACATGAGAAAAACACTCCTAGGTAAGAAAATGCCATAAAGCATCATTTCATTATAAAATACTTATAGAAGGGTCTATTAAAACATATACCAAACATTTGTATATCATTTCTTCTCACTTTCTCATGGTCAATAATACCCCTTGTGCATAGTGATATTATTGCATATGTATCTTTGAAATTACATGTAATGTCTGCCAAAATACCCAAGAGAAATATAGCCATCTAACAAACAAATAGAGATAATTTTTTCTTGAAAAATACACTAATGCATCACATATGTAACACAAATATACACATAACATTTATTCTAACATCATCTAATCATACATATAATCAAATCTAGCATGATCATAAGAGCATAAGTACACAAGTGAAAATAATTAACTTCGCATAAATCATCATTCCCTAGGGTATCTCAATGCCATTACTTAACATAACTCTAAGCACATGAACATAACTATCATCATAGAATACCACCACATTCTAATGTCTTCATTAACTCTAAATTTCATTCCTAATATATACTCCTTTCTATAACATAAGAATCATCCATTCAAATAAGCTATCATGAACACATTCCATCATAATTCGATTACCACTTATTTCCCTTAGATTCATTTTTAAAGCACCATTTCCAAATGTTCCTAATCCCCTCATTTACATCATTTACTATAGCATCATTATTAATCCATCATTAACAACTCCTACAACATATCTAGTCTATTTCCATCAATAAAAATAGCCATATATTCCTACATAATACCAAATGCATATACCATAACCAAAAGAGGAGAACATTAAGAGAATGCCTTCCACTATATAGTAAATACCATAATGACTATCATTAAAGGTAATCATTTCATTACGTTCTAGTAGTGGTAATAACTTTTTTATTTAGACAACATTTTTGTAGAAGCATATAATGGGTGCCTATTTGAACCTATGACATCAGGAACTAAGACACAAACAACAACTAGTAAATCTGCTCAAATCCTTGAACAAAGGTAGTAACTGAGCAAAAATAGGAACTTTAAACGATGATAAACACTTTACATTGTGATAGAAATTCTTATCTATGCAAAAATCAGTCAGAAAACTAGATCAACAAACGAACATTTTAATTCTACATTATGAGGAAAAAAAAGTTACAAGTATTCATTGACTGTAATGAATACATGAGTGGGAACAACCCATGGCTTCAAATCTACATTCATAACATACAAGCCAAGACTAACTCGCCCAATCGTCTCTTCTACCCACTTTGAACATTTTCCTCTTTTCTTCTCTTTTTGCACTCTTTCTATACCTTCACTCACCCCTTGATTTCCCCTTTCTCCCATCTGGAAATTTCATATGGGATCGAGGTCTCTCCTTTTTCTTCTTTCCCAATCGATCATCTCCCCATTGTCTTGCAACCATTTCATACCTATTTTCAATTTTCTACATAATGGTTTTCCACCAATGCCATCAACCTCTCCATAACCGTATCTTAATGAAAGTGTAGAGCCAACACTCAGCCAAGCCGAAATTGGACAAAAATTCCCAAAACAAAATAGAAAAGAAAAATGGCCAGAAGTAGATCGATGCTCTTGCATTAGGCTACCCAGGTGACAAAAAGAACCATGCTCTCTGGTGCATGATGTCATTAGCAAAAATGATTGCTTCTTTTTCTTTCTCTTCTTCCAACATTTCTCTAGAACATCTATCAGCTTTTCCCAACATTGTTGCACACTTCTCTTATCACCACGCATGAATTGACATTCACAATTTGTTGTCCTCCAAAGTATTTTTTCCCACTTAATCACACACAAATTGATCCAAACAATTTTATGGAAATTAAAGATATCCATATCTTTTTTTGCACACCCCTTTACCTTTATCATCTTCCCTTCAATTGTATCAAAATCCACTCCATCCTTATATAATTGTGCACTTACTCTCCCATGCTCTCCTTCACATTCTCAAACTCTTTTCATCCCAAATGAAAATAAAAAAATCATTCGCATAACGTGGAAATAAATTTACCTCTTGATTCTTCACTTCTGTTGCATTATCTTTAATGATAATATTCCTCTTCTCACCTTCATCAACCATATTTTTCATCCATTCTTTTTTAATTGTCAACACCAACAACAACAAATCATCTTTGTCTTCACCATTCATAGCAACATCAACATACTCTTTCACTGCAAGAATAGTTGAATCTTCTGCATTCACAACTACATCTTCTGCACTTTCGACAACCCCTACCTCTGGTGCAACTTCTGCTTCTTCCTTTTCAACTGTTCCTTTTCCTCTCCACTCTTTATGTCTTCATCATACCATGCTTTTGTTGCCCACTCTAGCTTCTCATTTTTCTTTTATAACTTCTCACGTTGTCTTGCTTCCAACTTTTCTAACCTCGCACTTATATTCATAATCATGAAGGAGATCTTCCTCTTTCGATACTTGCTCCATCCTGCCCATACCACGTGTCTTCTTACACTAATCCTCATCCTTCTCATTACTGCAACCCTTTGCACATCCTCAACAATTTGCACTCACATTTCTTCTCTCCTCTACCCATAGGTCCTGACATAGGCTGCCTCTCATTTGGTATTCGACATACACATAAAGAACCTCTAGCTCTAATACTATTATGATGACTAACAATCTCCAAATAAAATATTTTGGATATAATTTTAAACTAATGATAGGCTTCCTGCACCGAAGGCATTAGGAACAACTAGTTGTGGTAGTAAATTTTAATTTAGACAAAAAAATTGTACAAGCATATAATGGCTGCCTAGATTTGAACCGATGGTATCGATAACTAAGACACAGACAATAACTAGTACATCTGCTTGAATCCATTGAACAAAGGTAGTAATATAGCGATGATAGGAACTTTGAATAGTTATAAACACTTTATATCATTACAAAAATTCTTGAAACTCAACACAAAATAACAACCCTTATCCGTGCAAAAACTAGTAAAAAAACTAGAGCAACAAATGAACATTTTAATTGTACATTATGAGGAAAAATAAAGTTACTACAAGTATTGATTGACTATAATGCATACATGAATGAACACAACCCATGGTTTCAAATATATATTCATAACATACAAGCCAAGACTAACTCACCTAATTGTTCTCTTTTGCCTGCTCTGAACATTTTCCTCTTCTCTTCTCTCTTTGTACTCTATCTGTACCTTCAGTCACCCCTTGTGTTCCACTTTCTCCCCTCTGCCAATTTTATATGGAATCAGTGTCTCTCCTTTCTCTTTTTTCCCAATCGATCCTCTTCCCATTCTTTTGCAATCGTTCCATAACTGTTTTTGGTTTTTTGCATAACAGTTTCCCACCAATGCCACCAATTTCTCCATAACCATATCTTAATGAAAGCATAGAACCAACACTTAGCCAAACCAAAATTGAATGAAAATTCCCAAACTAAAATAGAAAAGGAAAAAGGCCAAAAGTAGACTGATGCTCCTGCATCAATATAATGTAATGTGTTTAATATGTATATCTTGTAATTTCACTTTTATTTATTTTATATTTATTTATAATTATTACTAATTTAAGATTCTAAGTTTTAACATGGTATCAAAGTTGGTTAGACCATATTAATCATTTGTATAGATGCATAATTGATGAGATACATTATTGATTTATTTTTTGAAAATCCTTATCGACACATCTAAATTAATATATCCAGATCAACTTTGGTTTGATTAGATTGATAAAGGGAGAGTTTGAGAGAAATCAAGATTATTCATTATCAATAATATGAGTTATTACATATGAATCAAGTTTTGGGTACCAACAAGTAATAACAGTTTTGTGTGAGTCAATTATGAGGGAGCAACATAATATTTAAGATGAAAATCGTTGAAATTTTTTTTGACAGCAAGCTTCTAATGACAATTCAGTTTTGAAGTTTTGATGGTGGATTAAAATATAAAATGTAAAAAAATACAATAACCAATCAAATTACAAAATATTTATGACTTGGGGACAAAATCCTTATAGAAGTAATATTTTTTTTATCAAGTTAAATAAAAATTATCCTCTTTTAGAAAATATATTATTTGTGTGTAAAGTATCATACATATCAAGGATACATCTTTTTAGATAGATCATGTTCAAAGTGGTAGAGTATAAAGGAGTCTAATAAAAGAGGTATGATATTTGGGAAAATTATGAATCCCTTGATATATTGTAAGAAATATAATTGAGGATCATCATATCTAATGTAGATGTCTCAACAAATACCATCTTCTTCATTATGAGACATACTTCTATAATGTGTATTAATTTTTAGCTTGTAAACTTTATCCACCTTTGGGTATGTGTACACAATGAAAATAATTTTTTTAATGACTCTATGAGACTAGGTAGTCTATAGGTCATGTGAGTCTAATCGTGCCAATACCAATAGAAATTCCACCAAAAAATCGACAACACTATTTCTAAGTACATCTTCTATTTCTTCGTTGATCAAAAATTTTTGCCATAAATTTTGATCAAATAATCTGCTATTTTAACCATCCCACAACCTTTCAAATCACAAAACTCATCCTCGTTTCCAATAGAAAAATTAATTGAATAAAAATTTGAGCGTACTGTTGAAACTCCAAACTCCTTGCTAATCTTCAGTGGCAACAATTATTCTCCATACAAAACAACATTTGATCAAAAACTCATGATTTCTAAAACAAATCAACTTAAACTTGTCTTTTCTAAGAATTTCTATATTTCTCTGAAATCGTATGTGTAAATTTTCAAGCTATGTCAATAAAATTCTGTTTTGTGCAGCAATACATCATATTATTTCTGTGTGTTTATTTGCCTCTGTCCACTAACATAGTTATTCTGTCTGTAAGTACAGGGTCGTATAGTCTACCCCAATCTATTTAGTCCATATGGATAAGTCTGATGAATTCCCTAGTTACGTTGATTGGTATAAATCGGTGCTTTCATCTGTGAAAGGAGGATGATTTTGTATATATAAAACATTTGCATATTATGAAGAGTATCATTATAAAAAGAATATTATAACAAAACATTGAAAAAAATATTTCTTAATTTGTATATACATATCATTCAATCACATAATAAACCAATGAAAATCCATCTTTCTTCTATCAATTGATATTTGTTATCAAGACAACAATTCAAGGCACACTCTAGTATAAACCATCAATTGACTTACATTAGCTGGATAAGCATTTGATATAATGATATTTATTTTTCTATTGATGTAAGGGCATATGTTTGGTAAGTGAAATCCAAGTAATCAAATTTTGTGAGTAAAATTTAGCATGTGCATGGAAGAAGGAAGATCATGCGATAGCATGCATGTGCTATGAGCGCTCTGTGATTGATAAACCCTCATTGTTTGTGCATAATAGTAAGAAGATTGGGCACAAGTAATGATAATGCAATGTCCACATAACAGTTGCATTTGATAGATGACAATTAGACAAGACCAACAATTAATTGTTGCATATCATTAGATGATCTAGTCAATAATAACTACCAAAAATTTTAGATTGGCAATAGATTTTATGCCTTTAATTCATTAGACAAAGTTTTAAATTTTGAATCTTGGAGCATACTAAATTAATGAAAATTGGTGGGTTTTGGCCACTAAAATTTGTTATAAAATTTAGTAAATAGTAGTTTTGTGTAATTATTCAAGCTCTTCTTCTTGGCCTTACAATAGGATTTAAATCTAACTATATAGTCAAATTTGAATAATTATGTATTTTATCTATAAATATTTAATATTTAGCATTGAAATTATTGAAAAGCATTGTTCTCATACCATTTCCTTGTGTTATCTTCCTTGTTGCAAGTGTGTTCTCTATTGTGAGTCTCTTTGCTTATATATGACTGGGCATACCTTCAATTAGGACCTCATATTATAGTTGTGCCAAATTTGGTCTCATACCCTAAGGTTTGTCTTGTGTAAGATTTAAGAATCTTATGATATTGACTAAAGTTTGCAATCAAGAGATTTCTATCCTCCATAAAATTTGAGGATGGCTAAAAGGTAATGTAGATGTCCTCCAATTTGACGGTCATTGTGTATGAAGATTGTTAAGGAATGAGAGAATGACAAACAAAGGAGTTTTTGTAAATAAATGAGGAAGGAACTAAGCTCCTAGAATAAAAAGTCTCAAGAAAATGATCAAATGCTTGTCAAGCATACTTTTTTTAACACATGAGAGTTTATCAATGGTACATAAAAAAATATTGATACATTTATGATTATATGTTACAAACCCTATTTTTCCTTACATAAATATTGCAAGCACTCAATTTAATGTTGTAATGATAAAATGAAGTTTTCATTGAACCCTAATACTACCTTTTTAATTGTCAAAGGTGGAAATTAATTTAATTGTAAAATCAAGGGTAATTTATGGGAGGTGAGATGAATGGTTCATGGAATCTTGATTTGACACAAAGAGAGCTCGCCCCTTAAGCATGCGACAATCATCAAAGTACCTATCTCAATACAAGATATTCTTAGTCCTAATTTTAAGGAAGTCATGCTTTTTATTTAAGAAAACAATCTCATATGTCCCAACATGAAAGGATTTTGACCAACAAGAATAGAGTTGTGTAGGACATATACAATTATAATCAAATTTACTTTGTAGCGAATTAGTAGATTAACTATTTTATAATGATCATATGGGGTTAAACAAGTTATAGGATGCATGTCCACATGTCTTCTAATTACATGATCAATGTTATCCTAAAATAAATGAGAGCTTTAACACCTCAATAGTTAGACATGTAACACAATATTTCATAAACCATACATGAAAAGAATCCATCATTTTTAGATATCATTATTATGCTATGCATTCTTAAGACCATTATGGTACTCAACAAAAATAATAACAATTATAGATGCCACTAAATGCCTACAATCTTATATGAAAGGTGTCCCACAAAAAGAGTCCATGACAATGAACTAGCCAATGATGCATCTACAAGAGCTTAAAATATTTGACAAAACCTATAGAATACAAGACATTATATCATTTCTTTTTAATATCAACATATGTTAGGGATGCTAACTCAATAAGGCATAGGGTAGTTGATATGTAATACTATCAACCAATAGAACAATGTTATTTTGAAAATCTCTATGAAGTCTCACATGAGTACACACAATATTAGATCATGTTTTTAGAAAATGATTGGTGCATCATTTGGAGGAAAAATCCCAAACAATCCTTATGGGTTGCAAGTGTATGCAATTTTCTAATATAATGTACAATCATTTATAACATCTACATGCTTGAGAATATGAAAGTGGGTTCAAACCAATGGTCTATGAGGGCCTTAACACATTTCATGGGGTTGTTTAGGAGTTGCATGAACTATAGGATCAAGTGAATGTGAGTACCGATTCTATCTAGAGCTAACAATGTGTGTTGATAATGACCAAACCTATGCAAGCCATTGGATCAAAACAAGATCAATGGCCACTATTATCTTTGACATGTTTACATTGTACAATCATATAAAAGTCCAAAAAAGAACTTATAAAAGATAAAATATCATTTTAGGGGCATTAAAATCTTCTAGCATAAGGTCAAACAAGAAAAAAAAAGACTATTAATTGATCTTAGAGTAGTATTAAAGGCACAACCAACATATTTTTGAAATTTTGATAAATACTCAAAGGGTCTAATTTATTCTAAAAAAAATCTCAAGAAAATCTTTAAGCCTAAACATGATGTAGGCTTTGTCCCTTAACAATGAGGCTATGATGGGTACCTAAACTTTTAATTTACACATTAATGATTGATATCTTATCTTAGTCCTAAATTAGTAAACAATATGAATGATTTAAGCCATTCTTTGACCATGTGACATTACACACCACACACATGAACACAACGACATTGCATTAGAATCTTAGAACACTAGTGATAAGGATTCCCTTCATCAATCATCAACTAGCATTATATAATATTAATAAAATATTTTAAAAAAAATTGTTAGTCCTTCCAAGGGATGACACCACTCTAATCAAATTTCAAATCTCAAGATAATCTAGACATTAACTTAAAATCTAATCTAAATTGATTGGTTTGGGCTCTTAAATTAAATTATAGTTCTTTCTAATCATGTTTTTAGTACTACTATCATAATTGTGTCTTCTTTTTCAATTGGGTTAGTCTAAAAATAATCATTCAAATTTATACTAAGTAATTTTAGAATCAAAATCATTCCTTCTCTGAACTACTTATGATATAAGATATTGTTATAAAATGTGATACGATTAATGTGAGCTGCTCATAATCATTTGGTGCTAAAACTAAAACTAATCTAGGTTATTCCATTTAGGATCATAATTCACAAGGCTCTAAGATTTATATCCTAATACTAGCTTAGACAAAAAAAAATGGGAAAGATTAGGGAATTACATTTATGCTCCTCTTAGGGAGTTCCCCCTCAAAGGTGGAATTTAAAAATGATAATGGGTATATAAATTGCATTTATTGGGTTTCTTCACATCCAAACTATTTCTATTTTAGTCCCATAGCACCCTAACATGTGAGTGCTAGTATAGTTTAAAAGTGAAAATATGTACTAATGCAATGTTTGGGTTAGTTCTACCTAAACCTTAATATCTACATACATATGCAAGAAAGATTAATCAAGAGCATGATTTATTTTAGGAAGATGATTTTTCAGCCTATACACATAGATGGTATCAGGTAATCTACATAGGTGTGATGATAAAATAGTTTTGTAGGCCACTAGACTTATTTTCTCAATAATTTCAAGGGGGACTATATCTCTATGATTTTAATATTCCCTTTTAGGTTGCACTCTCATAAATACTCTATCTCCAAACAAGATTAAAATGCAAAAAACAAGAACTTTTATAACTTTCCTTTGTACTTAAACCTTCATTTGATCTTGATAAAGTGGATGATGCACCCAAAACCTTGATGAATCTTCATTGATCTCCCAAGGATCTTATTGGTGTGCTCAAATAGATAAGATGATGGTATATGGTTGCTCTTCAATTTGACAACAATGGAGTGGTTTTATTCAAATGTATTGAGGATGGTTTGATTCATAGATGAGTTGTGGATGGAGGATCAAGGGTTAGGATAGATGAGTTTGTTTTCATAGGATTGTTGTGGATGGAGGATGGTTTGATTCATAGATAAGCTGATAGATGAGTTTGTTTTCATGCTTAGAAGAATTAGGAGACAATGAAGATGACTTCATTTGCTACTTATTTTTTCCCTCTATTAAATTTTTATTGGTTCTATGTTAAAGATTCATGTGGTATAATTAATAATTATATCTTTATATTCATAAGAAACAACTATTTAATTTTCCTTACTCTTATAGTCTTAATTAATTTCTTTGAGAGTGTCCAACACCATTTTGATGTGTGAAGTTGACTCTAAATTGTAATCACAATCATTTGAATCATGTGCAATATCTTAGATAAATTAAAATCATCATGACATATATCTTGCATTAGTAACATGTGATCAAAAACTCTAAGTGTAATTGAATTATAATCACAATCATATCTAGAAAAAGTATTAAATTTTTTTAATCAATATTGTAGGGTAGTGGAAAATGCAAAATATATGCTTCCCAAGTGGGGGAACCATCACTACAACAGAATAGGAAAATAATGCCTAAAATAGCCCCAGATTTTAGTGTATTCCAGTTCATGAATTGGGCGATTTGGTTTGCGCTAAACTCGGCGCAAATAGGCATGGTCATCTTGGCGTCGACTTTGGAACTAGACATGATGTCAGAGCTAGTGCTATAGTTAGCGCCAATAAATCACAGCGCCCCTTTTAGCACCAAAAATAGCGCTAGGAAATAGCACCGAAAATAGCACCTCTGTTAGTGCCTAAAATAGCACTGGGAAATAGTGTCGAAAATAACACCCAGTTTGGCTTCCAATTTTCCTTCTATGTCTACTCCCATTTTTGCTTCTAGTTTTGCTTCCGATTTTGCTTCCAAGTTTGCTTTCGGTTTTGCTTCCGGTTTTGCTTCCAATTTTGCTTCCAATTTTGCCTCCAATTTTGCTTCCAAGTTTGCTTCCAATTTTGCTTCCAGGTTTGCTTCCGGTTTCGCTTCCAGGTTTGCTTCCACTTTTGCTTCCGGTTTTGCTTCTAGTTTTGCTTCTGGTTTGCTTCCAGTTTTGCTTCTAGGTTTGCTTCTAGTTTTGCTTCCAATTTTGTTTCTAGGTTTGCTTCCAGTTTTGCTTCCAGTTTTGCTTCCAAGTTTGCTTCCAAGTTTGCTTCCAATTTTGCTTCCAATTTTGCTCCCACGTTTGCTTCCGGTTTTGCTTCCAAGATTGCTTCTAGTTTGGCTTCCAGTGTTGCTTCCTTTTTTGTTTCTAAAAATGCTTCTTGTTTTGCTTCCATTTATTAATTTAATATGTTTTATTTCAATTTAATTAGTTAAATATATCGTGCCTCTTAAATAACTGATATGATTATAGACTAAGTAATTTAATTATTTAACTCATATGATTAAATAACAAGATAATTATTTTTTTGGGTCGGTAACACAAAATTTTTGTATTGCTTGTAAAGATTAAAAAAAGTACATCTATTGTTCAATGTCATTACCCACCAAAATTCCATAGAAAACAACATCCATCCTAAGTAGTAAATTAAAATCATCATACGTAATAAATATCCATCCAAAAATCTATTATTGTGACATGATCATTATCTATAATTAAAACAAGTGAGTCAAATATATATAATTTAATTAAATTTGACAACATCCATCCTGAGCAGTAAATTAAAATCATCATATGTAATAAATGTCCACCCAAAAATCATCGACCACTTTTAATATATATAAATTGACAAGTCAATACTGATAAGATCATCATCATATATAACTAAAACAAGTGAAAGTCAAATATGCCAGTACATCAAAAACATGTCAAAATGATACATGTCCAACAGTCGACATAAGTGAAAATGATACATGTACAAATGATATAAATAAAATTGATAAATTTAAAATTATGTAACTCAAACTGATACAAGTCAAGATGATACATGTCCAAATGATATAGTGAAAATAATACATGTTAATATGATACAACTCAATAATATAGTACTGTAGGCCGTGAAAATGATACATATGATAGTAACCATGAAAAGAGTCATCATTACGATATATCAACAATGATCCATGATGCAGTCTATATGATCATGAATGTCACTAGTTACTACCACCAACTGTCTCATCATCATCATCACCATCGTGATCATCATCATCGTCGTCGTCGTCGTCGTCATCATCATTGTCATCGACCTCGATGTCTTCCGCATTTGCGTCATCATCATCCACTGCCATGTTATATGTACCGACAAGACCAATATTTTGTGGATCTATATCATGTTGAGGATCATCTTGATCTTCTGGAAGACTCGTGTTTTGCAAAAATAACATTTAGAATGAAAAGTTATTATTTATTTCATGCAATAATTTATTTTTCTGTTATATATCTAATATTACAACATATGAGATGAAACCATAATCATATTACATCATATCAAAGTGCACATACCATAATAAAATTTCAAAAAAGCTACAACTAATACTGGTGACTTAGGAGAAACTTCAGCTTTAAAAAACAAAGACAATTAGGCTGGAAAACTTGTGGATCAAGCCAACATTTGGTGGAAGAGGAAGAAAGATTACTGGAATTCTGGAGGCCTACCATAATGGATTTCGGTATTCAACCATTAGAGCAAAAGAGAGAGCTGATATCATGTATCAAAACATTAAGCATGAATTCTTCCAGCCAGCGGAGAAGGAGATGATTACTTTGCTTCATTTTCATTTGCATAACCATTTCACGGCATGGGAACCAAGAAGACCAAGGATGTCTAGGTTTATGTGGAGGTAATGGATGTGGTCCAAACTTTAGGAGGGGAAAGAAGGTCAATGTATGATCCTAATGAAATTGAGGAAGAACAACAAGAGAGGGATAGGAAAAATAAAATCAATACAAAGTTTCAAGGATTTGTCAGCGAGTAAGAGAGCTATGGGAACAACCTCATCTAAAATATTTTGAACTAGAGTTTGATATACCATTTAGAGAGCTTGGTTTTCATGGAGTTCCTTTCAAAGCCTCTACTTTTATTGTTCCTACGGTAAATTGTTTGGTAGAGTTGGTGGAATTACCTTTCTTAGAAATCTCTATTAGTGAGATTGAGATTGTTAACCTTGAGAGAGTAGGACTTGGGAAAAACGAATTTGATATGACTATTATTTCAAAGACTTCAAGCGGGATGTACTCCACATTGACGCCATTCCTCAAACTTCACTTGATGGCATCAAGGAATGGATGAACTCCATGGATATAAAGTATTATGAAAGTAGAATGAACTTGAACTAGCGGCCAATTTTGAAGAGTATTATTGATGATCCAGACAATTTTTTTGAAGATGGTGGTAGGGAATTTTTGAATATGGAAGCTAGTGATTCTAATTCTGATAATTTAGAAGAGTCAGATCAAGGATAGGAACCCTCTGATGTAGAAGAGGAATGAAAATCAAATTTCATGTAGCCACCATCAAGAGTGTTACAAGCCAACAAGATGGAGGGAATTCTTATATAAGGATAATTTTCAATGTTGTAGGTACCGACTTTAATGCCAACTACAATGGCAACATTGAAATTCCCTAGCAGTATTTATGTTAAGGAAATTTCCTTTAGATACAAGGATTCAAAGCACATCAACCATGTGGTACAGATGATTAAATCCCAGAGACGATCTGTAGCAATGAAAGATTTTGAAAAGGAAGAGAGCTACACTGGTGACTTAGGAGATACTTCAGCTTTCAAAAACAAAGTCAATTAGGTTGGAAGACGTGTGGATCATGCCAACATTTGGTGGAAGGGGAAGAAAGATGACTGGAACTCTGGAGGCCCACTATACTGGATTTCAATATTCAACAATGAGAGCAGAAGAGAGAGTTGATATCATGTATCAAAACATTAAGCATGCATTCTTCTAGCCAACAAAGAAGGAGATGATTACTTTGCTTCATTTTCATTTGCATAACCATATCATGGTGTGGAAACCAAGAAGACCAAGGATGTCCAGTTTTATGTGGAGGTAATGGATGTGGTCCAAACTTTAGGAGTGGCAAGAAGGTCAATGTATGATCCTGATGAAATTGAGGAAGAACAAGAGAGGGAGAAGAAAAATAAAATCAATACAGAGTTTCAAGGATTTGTCAAAGCGAGTAAGAGAGCTATGGGAGCTGCCTCATCTAAAATATTTTGAACTAGAGTTTGATATACCATTTAGAGAGCTTGGTTTTCATGGAGTTCCTTTCAAAGCCTCTGTTTTATTGTTCCTACGATAAACTGTTTGGTAGAGTTGGTGGAATTACCTTTCTTAGTAATCGCTATTAGTGAGATTGAGATTATTAAACTTGAGAGAGTAGGACTTGGGCAAAAGGAATTTGATATGGCTATTGTTTTCAAATACTTCAAGTGGGATGTACTCCACATGTACGACATTCCTCAATCTTTGCTTGATGGCATCAAGGAGTGGCTGAACTCCATGGATATAAAGTATTATGAAAGCAAAATGAACTTGAACTGGCGGCCAATTTTGAAGAGTATTACTGATGATCTAGATAAATTTATTGAAGATGTTGGTTGGGAATTTTGGACACATGAAGCAGGTGATTCCATCTCTAATAATTTAGAAGAGTCAGATCAAGGATATGAACCCTAATGCAGAAGAGGAATCATAATCAAAACATAAGTTTTCCAAAGATGAACTTTGTGGATTCAGAGGAGGACAAAGAAGAAGAAGAAGATTCTAAAGAGGAGGAAGGTAAAACATGGGATGAAATTGAAGAAGCCAAAGCTAGAAATGCATATAAGGAAAAAGGAGACGAGTCTCACAATGAAGAGGAAAGGTGAACAAAGGGTAAAAGCTATAGGGAAGTCTCAGGAACCTGATATTAGAGATTCAAGAGGAATGCCTGCCAAGAGGCATAAAGTCAGATGAATTGAGTTCATCTACATCCTTCTACTATTTATTCATGCACATAAATGATCATCTTGTAATCATAAGATTTGAGCTCTATTTACTCATCCTATGCATCAATAAACAACTCAACACAAGAGATGCAAATTGACATATTAACACAACAATATCCAACTAAGTTATTGAAACTCAACTATTGATACCTCATTCTCCATCTAGATTACAAAATCGTTCCACTTTTTGTTTTGTAACATATTCTTTTCAAATTGCTTTGGATGGCGGCCATATTTCTCCTCCTGTCAAAACATGGCACATGGACTAGTTAAACTAATTAATATGCAATCATTTACTTTTTCTAATGAAATAAAAAATATATATCATTTAACATATTAAATATACTTACAAATGTACAAATCAAGGCCTGTAAACCTTTCTGGCCACTGTGATGCGTGGCACGAAGTTTCTCAAGCCTAGCCTTGGAGGCCTTGTCCCGAAACATATTGTAATTCAATTTAACTATGCACAAATAAAATTTAAAAATCATTTAATAAATTTGATATAATCTTATGAGAAAATTCAAATACATGTGTACTCTCCTCACCGAACTTCCTCTGTGCATCTAACTTCTCATATGCTTTTACAAGCTCTCTCCATACTTTCACACTTACATCAATTGGCATTTTTTTCTACCTTAGCTCAGGAGGGATTTTTTTTATCTTCTTTGTTTGGTTGCACCGAAATATCTTGCAGTTTTGAGACATTTGTAGCTTTATCTTCTTTACAGACCAACCTGTGCCAAAATTAGTCTCCATGTCATGGATAACTTCCTTTTTCAGGTGCATGGGTATCTTTGAGAATGGAAAATGTAGATGGTCATTGAACCGTTGAAGGCATGATTCCTTCAACCTATTCACAAACTTTTTCCCAGCATCCGTCATTCAGACTTCCCCTAAAACCACCTCGTATTCTATCTTCATATTGTAGCTACCAATGCAAGATTGAAAACATGGCGTGGTTGAAGAAGTCTGTGTCCCAAGAGTGGAAGTCTTTGCTCCCTGTTCCATAATCTTAGAGTTTACTGTCCCTGATTTCCTCCTAGATCTTTTGCTTGATCCAGGACTGGTTGGGGAATCAATTGATTCCATTTGACACAATTGATTTGTTTGCAATGTTTGAGGGGCGTTAATAGATTATTTTTCTATGAATCTAGCAAGTGTTGTCCAGTCCACATTAACCAATTTGTTCACTGCCTCTACCCCCAATATGGAAGCCAATTCCTATTTATCTTTGTCAGTCTCATGTCCCTATATATATATATTTTTAAATTATATTTCTTCTTTTACATTTAGAAATAAAAAACTAAAAAGTAAAATTCAAAGAAACAATGGAAATATTTACAAATCTATAAATTGACAATGAATTACCTCATTGTGGCTAGAGTTTTTTGGCAATGCTCACTTCCCTCCATTGCTTGACATTTTGAGGTGACCTAGGGCTAACTATTTTCATCCAATCTATGGCTAGGAAAATGAAGTACACACTATCAGGCATGAAACTTTTTGTCTAGTTTGTGGTATGAAAGTTTTGTTTTGTGGGAAAATATGTTTGCTGGGTTTTCTTAGTGTTGATAACCTAGGGAAAATATGTTTGCTCAGTTTGCTTAGTGTTGATAACCTAGGGAAAATATGTTTTCTCAGTTTGCTTAGTGTTGATAACCTTATCATGAAAAATATTTCATAATGCAATCTTGCACGAATTTGTCATGGCATCGGTGACTATGGCACGGCTGGGCAAAACCAAGCGGTTTCTGCATTTATTTTCAGCAGTTCCTCAGCAGTGACTGACCCAATTTCTAGATTTGCCAAGTAGTTCACTATTTCCTTGATACCCAAGTTAGGGAAAGAATACAAAGGTGTCCTCGCTTCGTGCTATAATATTTTGACCCAAAGCTCAAATGGGTAGGGTAAATTTTTTGTATGGTTTCTCAAAGTACAATTTATAATGATGGAACAATTTAGAGGTTTCCTGGACTGTTTAGGCTATGAACCACTAAACAATCATGAATTCAACCAAGAAAAAAAATTGTAACCTTACCTATGGTGTCACAAACTAAATCGAATTTATCATCAATTGCTCTCTTTAGTTGTTGGTAATGCCCTGCTCTCTTCAGTTGTTGGACTATTTAGGCTTCGTGCTCTCTTCAGTTGCTGGTAGCGCCCTGCTCTCTTCCTTCGCGCGACATTTTTCCCTTTTTTGTCATCCGATTTCTTCCTTCATGTGGGAAAGTTTTTAATTTTTTATTTTGATTCATTAGTTGACGCTTTTAGTTAACGCTGACTTTAGCGTTGGATTTTGGCCATTAATGTAATTTGTTTGGGACATATAAGGCGACGTCAAGTGTTCCTAATTTAGCACCTATCATTGTTGTGTATCACAAGATCTAGAGTGTTGAAAATAATTCCAACTCCTGCCTTGTTTTTGTTAGCACTGCTATCCCATGGCTCCTTCTTTAGCTCAGTACGGTGACTCCCGCAGTCCCGCAAGTCTTCTACCATTGGCGTGCGGTAGTGCAGTGACCACCGCTGCCCTATGGCTCCTTTATCAGCTCGGTGTGGTAGAGCAGTTTTTACCGCGGTCCCACAAGTTGCTTTTTCCTTCTTAGCGATAGTGCAGTGAAAGCTTCTGTGGAAAAAAATTTATTCACAAAGGAGGCCATGGAGAGAGGACGTGGACCGCGTAGAAGTACTAAATCACTGAGAGGAAAGTGGGTGGAAATAGATGAGACAACAAAATCTACAGATACAATAGAGGTAAGAAGAGAAAGCAACCTCAACCAAAGGAGGAAGGTGTTTATGAATTCACAAATACTACAATGTAAAGGAGATGAAGTCATTTTTTTGTCCATGAGGCCTCTGAGGTCAAACTTATTGGTTGAAAATGCATAGGAATGGTAATTAAATGTGATTCTATGATCAAGGGAAAAGTTTGAAAATTAGGATAGCCAAAACATGATATCAATATGTCAAATATATGACTAAAGTAAGGTTTTGTGTTGGATAGCATATTCATTGAAATGATATAATTGGTGTACTAAAAAATATTTACTGTTGTGTATTATAGGGGTGAGACGAGGCCATGGCAATAGATTGTGTCATATCAAATGAGGACACAACAGATGAAGCAGGACATCAAGTACTCAAATTTTTACTTAACTTAGGAAAAAATGATATGATGGCATTTTGTGATACGTCCATCTTTTTTCACAGTATTATTGAAATTTATAGTGTATTATCCAATCTTGACAAAAATTAATGCATGTTGTTGATTATTTTAGATGGAGATTGGAGCAAATGAAAAGCCTAAGCATTCAACTGGAAAAAAGAACAAGATATGTACGTGGATGTGGACCTAAAACTGTTAAATCACATAGACGACAGTGGGTGGGAGAGGATATGACAATGGATACTGCAGACACAACAAATAGTTGCACTGAAGAAGAGGTAGGTCAAGACTATAGTACATGGGATGAATACTTTGAGAAAATTGTTGTTTGTGGATGTTCTGTATGTCGTGGAAAGAAAAAATTCAAATGAGCTATTGTACAAAGAAATTACATATATGATGAGCTTCCAGTCGGTAGTATTCCACCTACAATCGATTCAAATCCAATAGGAATTGTGGTGAGGAAGTTTCCAATTTGATATAAATAACATGTATACTTCATTTAAACATTGTTTTTATTATTTAAATAACTAATTTTTTCTTAATGGATACTTGTAGGATAAAGTTATTGGTTTAAAGTTTCTTGGATCATCAACTTCCAGCCTAGAGGGCAATGATCATTTATCAGATGATACATCTAACAAAAATATGTGCCAATATACCAACTCGAAAGATGAGGAATTGATGAAAACAAGTAACAAAACAAGAACCGATGTGAAGATTCATAATTTGCTTAAAGACAAGGGGAAGGTGGAATACATACCCTATGAGAATGAATGTGATGGAGATGATGACTTTCCCCTGAGTTTGAGATCAATTTACAGATATACATTTGATCGTCGACTATATTGCGCTTGGCCTAGTGATCAACAACTACCTAGAGTGTACGAGGTGTTTCAATTTTGGGGATATAGCTACATGATACAACCCTCCAATATTCATGGAGTGAATCTAGGCCTCTTTATTGTCCAAAATGTACATGTGGGATCCAAACATAGAAACAATTTAGAACAAACCACTAGGAGATTAATGCCATATTATGGTCCATCATATTACAGTGGTGAATGGAGAAGGCTAGCAGAATATAAGCCAAGCATGTCAGCATATGGTCTAAATTCGAATATGTATACACATCATCTCCAATTGGAAATTGGAAAAGAAATGAATAGAGTTCATCTTATGTATATAGATGGATGTGCATACACACACAAAAATATTGCAGGATTTATAAATAGTAGTAAGGGAAGGGACCCTACTGTAAGACCGAATTGTCAATTTGTTGAGGTTATAAATGATAAAGATGGAGATATGGAAAGAGAGGTTGATAGATTGATAATGGTTGAGGCTATTATGGACCTTGCCATTAGGGATGAGTTATTGATTGATTACCCCTTCTTAAAATGACTCCTGTGTGAAAGAAGAGGGAAGAACAAGGTCTCCCTAAGGATGTTCTTAAGGGCAGAAAACCAAAGAATAATAAATGAGTCTGGGCTGATGTTTTATAAACTATGTTGTCAAAATTGTGTTTTATAGCAATTATTGTATAAAAAAGGTAGTGACCTATAAAATAATGTTCCATTATTCAATTGATGTATATATGTTCATACAATTTATATAATGTCTAATATATGTATGTCATTCTATGAAGATATTTTGGACCCAAAATCGATATTTGTCATACATTATGATCCAACATTAAGGCATGTATTTGACAATGTATTAGTGGATATTGAGCGAAACAATGATGGCCAACAAAATGAGAGAGAGGGATTAGAGAACATCAAAGAAATTAACATCCATGATGATGTTGAAGATGGTTATGTTCAGGCACAAGAAGACAACAATCCAAAGTTAGATGATGTTATGGAAGATAACAATATGGATGGTGTAGAAAATGATGATCCAAATACATCTGGTAACAATATAGATGGTCTACAGTCAAATCTCAATGATGATGAAGATGATGCAGGTCAAGATGAGGATGATGATAATATTAAATACTTGAAAGAACATATGAACATTGACAATGATACACTGGATGACATTGTAGCAGACAATAATGGTAATGACCAAGACTTCTAAAATTTCAAAATTATTTGCAATCCATGTTTAAAAAAGGATGATTCTTATGGCCTAAAATTTGAAATGCTTCAGTAATATTATGTTGTACTTGGACAATTGAAAACTTGTTTTATTCTCCTAGCAAGCTTTTTTATTTTCCATTATAATTCTAGACCAAACAACATTTGTGGGGATGGCCTTTTACACCAATCTTAATTTGTATGAAGTTCACAAACCTGTTGTCAACTAGTAAATTCCTTTCATAGATAGGAAATGTAAAGGATTCATTTAAGAAAAGATAAGTAGTCTCTTTCTGAGGGTAATCCACATGCAAAAAGTAAAAGCACATAAAAAAATAATTGTACAGTAGAAAATCAAATTCAATCAGTTATGTCTTATTTCGCTTGCACACTTATCTGAAAGACATAATTCACCATACATTTCCCTTGAAAAAGGAAACATGTGCTTTCATTTATTTTTACTGTATATCTCAGAAGTGAAATTGTTGTTACATAATGATGCACTGAGAAAATAATATATACAAAAAAATGCAAAGAAGATGTTTGAAATTTAACATGCAACCTACTGTGTTGTGCTGAAAGGAATCAAGATTAACTGGGACAAGAAATAAAAATAAAATTTTGATGATTGTACTTAAAAGTGAACAAGATATGAAAAGTGTGGACAATGATGGTGCTGAAATTGAAAACCTCTATTTTGATGATATTACTGTTTTATGTCATTCGAGATAAAGAGCACATACAATTTCACATACATAGCAAATGAAGATTTGAAACTAGTAAACTGAAAATGTAAACATTGTAAGATTTTTCCTTAAACAATAATTCACATACTCACTTACAAAAAAGGGTGAAGCATTTTTTATTCAAACTCTGTTTTATTTAATAGACATAACAGTAAAAGAATATTTACAAGTACAAGAATATATACACTTTTTGATAGAAAATAAGGAATGTTTCATAGAATATACAAGTACAAGAATATATCATCATCATCATATCCTTAATTAATACCTATTGAAATATCCTTAAATTGTTCAATCTTTGGTATGAATTGTTGGAAAAAAAATTTAGGATTACTTGGATGCTTCTTCTATTCATTTTGTATCAACATATGTATGTGAAGACACAAAATTTAATAAAATATTAATGCACGTAACTCACAATTATTTAAATAAGCAACTTCAATGTTAACTTTATTATTTTTAAATAGTTTCCATTTTTATGTTGAACATGTAACAAGCAAAAATAATCTCAAATTTTGAAATTTTTTAGCAACTCTACCAACATCCACAATAAATGCTTTAATGTATCAACATATTCATTCACATAAGCACAATATTGAGGCTCAATAACTGATATTCATTCAAATATAAGAAGAAATAAGTATGGAAAACATAAGAAAAATACAGAATGATAACACAGTCATGGAGAATCTCTAATAATAAGATGTTCTCCATTATATTGCTTCAATTGATATATATTAATAACATAAGTCTTCAAAATTGAAATGATATATGATGATGATAATTTAAAACTAGGCCTTGGTTTCCTATTTATATAGGAAGCAACAAGCTACAAGCCTTTTACAAAAAGAAACGACCTTTCATAACTACTTCTTTTACTAACAACTATTTAATTAGCATAATTAAGGAAATAACAAGACTTAAGACATTTTGACATATGGTTCCATTATTCAACGTAGAAGACCTGTGATCATTGATCTAGAAAAGTCTTCCTCTCCATGATGAACATCCAAATGCTCTCTCCTCAGTGTCCTATTCTTCTGAAACCAAATACTTTTCCTCCCACTGATACATCGTAAAATCTGATGGCCACTTATATTCCTAGATCTTTTGCATGTTTGCAAGATGAGTTTTCCATCGACTATCTAGTAATACCTTTGTATCATTGAAAAACTTTAGGTGTCCCACATCAAGAAAAATCAACCCATCCATGATCTGATTTATCCTAGGAAGACTGGTATCATCATCCTCCGGCTATATATGAGTTACACACTTATGAACAACCTGACCGAATTCTTTCTTCCACTTATCCAAGTCCTCCAACTGATCACCATCTCTCACGATTTCAGGTATATACCACTATTTGCAGGTATGGAATAAATCCATTCATGTTACAATCTTTTTATCAAACCCTTGTACATACTGAAATTCATCAATAATCATCTTCATAGTTTGTTCAGTTGGCTTTAATGTTGTGGGTGCATCATGACTTCTTTGTAGAACTTTGCATAACTTAGCCAAAGTGTGGTGAATAGGCTACCACCTTTTGAACAAAGGATCTAATACAAGCATATGTGTCTTTATTTGATCCATTGCACGCTGAAGTGTTTTATAACTATCATGCACATTATCCAGTTTATCCATAACTGATATTATCCTATGCTCAAGAATCTTTTCCATAACTTCATAAATTCGTCTTTTCACTTCATCCCGGGTTTGATTGCTGGCCTTCTTTACATCATCCACTTCCTTCTCTGGATTTTTTACTTGTTCTGCAGAAATGCTCTTCACAATATCCATTGGAGCAATAGGAGGCCTGTCTAACACCATCTCCTTGCTTTGTGAGGGTCCTGCGCCTCTTAATTGTTCTTTCATTTTGACATTCTCCATGAACAATTTATTAACTTCATCATTTAGGAACCTTTGTTCCTTTTCATACTCCAATCTGTCTTCTAATCCTTTAACAGTTGCTCGAGTGAACATGGCCGAATGCATGGTCATTGTGGCTGCCTCCAAAGGGGTGGTATCTTGTATTGTCCTTACCATCACTGCCCCTTTCATCCCTTGAATTACATCCAATAATTTTGGCTTTTGTGTATTTTTCTGTTCGATCCATATGGCCAGGGTTTCAATCTTTGGGTTATACCCAGTTCTACTCACACCTTCATCAGAGTCAATTTTTGCAACTAGCATTGGATCTTCTTGAGCCCACACTTGATCAAGCAAAAAAAAATTCTTTAATTCCAAGCTAGGGAAAATGAGCATATTTCTCTTCAAGAACATTTCTATAGCCTTCTTGGGGCTAATGCTAACGTTGTCAACTCTTAATTCCTGGAAAGTTTGTGCTACCATTTCATTTTTCTCCAATTCTTCAATTCCTGCTTCAGTTGATTCCATCCTCTCTTGAAATTATTTTATCTTCATCTTCAACCAGGAATCCTTAAACTCGGGAGTCTTAATGAGTTCATCATCTTCTATGAATCTCCTGGCTGCAATTTCCCTTTCATCTTCATGTACCTTTGTACTTGTTTTTTCTACATCACCTATCCTTTCCTCATGTTTATGGGCATTGGTCTCAAGGATGGGCTGATCAACTTCAATATCACCTTTCAATGACTGTAGTACTATAGCCACTTCCTCAGTATCGACCACCTCTTTAGTATCCTCATAAGGTACTAACTGTTCAATGCTTCCTATCTTCTGTCTTTTGGGAGGTAACTGCTCCATTGGAGGCTCAAAGGTTTCACCTGGAGTATGCTCTGTAGTTGCACCACTATGATGTTCTTTGAGATATGTTTCCTTCTTTCTGTACAACTCTTCAAATCTACCAATTATCAATTCTATCCTCTTGATGGGGTCCTTTTCCTCAACAAAGTATCCTAGGAAATACTTGGACCTCTGCTTCGTCCTTTCTTTAACCCTCTTCATATATTCCCATTTTTTCCTTCTACTAAATACATCATTATAAGTAATGTAGTTCCTTATGACATCTTCAAAATCCACTTGGTGTGGCACTATCACTTTGGTAAGAAGATTGTGCCTTATGTTACATTCATATGATTTTCAGAGTCAAAGGCTCTTTCTTTTCCAAATTTCAATGCATATCTTGTCTTCAAATAATACTATAACTCCTCTAGTGTGTATGAGCCTACAATCCAATCTTCACACTTGGTTTGGTTTGGAAGGAAAGTGCCTTTTTTCTGCTTGTGCATTACATCTTTCTCCATCCACATCATTTGCAACATAAATTCAAGAAATGCTAATATGAGGGGCACAAATTTTGGCAGTATGTGTGGAGCAACAGGGCATCCATAAATTCTTATTATTGTAACTTCCAGGAGGAAGAACCAATCTCCAAAATTGTGTGTATGACCCTGCTCTGGTCTTAAAGCCAAAGGTCTCACTAGTTGCAACATTTTGGTTGACAATCTTAGTATTGCATACCCATGAACTCGAAGGATTCTATGTACAAAGTCTTTGTAGAATACAAAAAAGCTTGAATTCTTGCACCGACTGTTCCAAATATAGCACCATTTCTAGACAGGTGTGGGATTCCCTTGCTCATCTACTATAGACAAGTCCATTCTTTTAGTCCAATGGTCCCTATTCTAGTACAATATCAGATAACACAATAGGGAATAGTGTTTGAATGTAATCGATACTCTATCCTCTATAACTTGGGATAATTCATCATCTAATGCCTTCTCAAGGTATGAAGCAAAGTCATATTCAATATTAGTTTCAGGGTTTTGAATTCTCATGGCCATCATCATTAGGCCTATTGGAATTTTATCTTGAGCATCTATCCCCAACACTTGGCAAAGAGCTAAATATGTATTTCACAGAGTAATAATAAAAATTTGTCACATTAAATGGTTCAATAGTGGTAGTGGAGATGGGGAATGTTTTGTTACCAATGCCTCTTTTCATATATAGGGGTACCTCATCACTTCTATAAGTTTTTTTTAACCTAGCATAATCCTCCTCACTTTTCTGCAGGTTTATCTTGGTCAAAGCCTACTTGTTTAAGCCAAAACACTCAATGATGGATTTTCTGGTTACTTCTACCAATACTATGATGTTTGAAAACCTTACTATTTTGGTAGATGAGTGATAGTGTTTGGCTAGTAGTCTGATAAATTCTACATCAACAAACACATTTGGGACAATCAACCTTTCTATATCCAACATCCAAGTGTTTGACACTGGAAACTCCTTATTTCTCTTACTGTCAAAATACCAAAATAGGTCCCATCCAGATTTGGAAATGAGGGAATCCCTACAACTTTGTGCGGTGTCCACGAGAAACTTCTTATTACCCTCTTTAGTAGACCCTAGAAGTATATCTAATATGGACTAATGGAGTGGTCTCTTCTTTACTTTAGGTTCTTCATCTTTAATTTTAGGCTGACTTTCTCTTACTTCTAATTGTTTTCTTTTAGGAGACATGTTTCAATTTTCTCTACTATGGCTTCAGATGACAAAACCTTGAAAGATTTTTTATATTAACAAAGCTCTTTCAAAGATTTTTTGTGCACTTACTCGAGTATTTCATGCTTGTAGGACTTCTTCTCGTATCCTTATCTCCTTCCACGCTAGTGCACTGCAATTGAGTGCGATATTAGGAAAAATCACTTATCTTTGGATGGTGCGGTATTCAGTCATATTAGTTTTGGAAACGCTTAATAATTTGATAGCATTTAATTTTGGCGACTGATGTGATTTTCTGCATTTATTATTGTAAATTGTAATGATGCCACATTTACCGCACTACTGCCTTGCTCAAGGATTATTGTTGTGGGGTTGCGGTCTATACCGCTCTACTGCATATGTTGCTCACCTTCTCGGTGGTATAGCGGTGTATGCTTTTGATCATTACTTGAAGAGTGTTGATGAGACAATCTTATTTGTCTTACCGATATCTCAATGTCTCATCAACATTAGATCTTATGTTTCTTTGATGTTGGTTGCCAGTGTTGATGAGACAAGTTAATATATCTTGCTGATATACCACTGTCTCATTGATATTTTCCTTCGGCAGTATTTCTTTATATATCGGTGTAACTCTGTAGTGTCAGAGAGACTTGTGATTATTGCTGCAGTATAGCAGTGTTTTTCCCTTCCCTTTTTCTATTTACCGCACTACCTCCTTGCTCAAGGCTTCTTGCTGCGGGGTTGCGGTGTATACCTTTCTACCGCATATGTTGCTCACCTTCCCGACAGTATAGCGGTGTATGCTTTTGATCATTACTTGAAGAGTGTTGATGAGACAATCTTATTTGTCTTACCGATATCTCAATGTTTCATTGGCTTTAATTCATTATATCCAAGAGTTATGTTTCGATGAGACATATAAATAAGTCTATTCGACATAGGGGTGTCTAAAACAGTGCTAAACCCGAAGCTAAACTTGAAGCTAAATTCAGAGCTAAAAGAGGCTCTACACTTGAAGATAATATCGACGCTAAATACGACGTTACTTCAAGCACTAATTATCACCTAAATTAGCATCAACTTGTACTGATCAGCGCAATAAATGCCAAAAATTGTGTCATCCTGATAAATAGCTCCAACGTTTTCAAAAAAATTCCAAAAAATACATTAAAACAGTGTGTGGAAGCAAAAAATGGAGCAAAAAGTGGAGCAAATCACAGGGATTTGTTGTAGTGCATTAAAATACTATACAGTATATATATAGTTATGTAAAGTACAAAAAGCTCTAAATCTTAGCCAATAATATTAGATTGATTATCATCTAATAAATTATTTTTATCTTATTTACCTATTTACAACCACTTTCGATATTTTGAATTTCAATATGATATGATGTCATTGAATGTGATTGATATATGTCTCCAGAATAAAAGAAAGAAACTTTATATTATTATTATTATACTTGTGGATTTAGATTCACTTATTCTTTTTTAATAATCTAATTTTTCTTTGGAACCCATATAAAAGTAGCACCTTTAAAAGAGGCAGAAATGAGATCAATGAATGTTTTTTTCTTATTCTTCATTGAAGCATAAGGACAAAAACATCCTTGCTTTGGTACATATGAAGGAACGATCATATTATTATTTTTTTATTGGTGGAGGAAAAATGCAATGAGTGCCATTAGCAAAATGTAATGATACTATTAATATGTTAAATTATGATACTAAAACTTATAGAATGCTCTTAAGAATGTTACTAATAAGGCTAAGATTGCTAAGTATTCTAAGGGTCTTCTCATGGCTGAGAAGAGATGTATTTATAGACTTTCCAAAGCCAAAGCTGAGGTGGCAGGATTCAACAGTGGAGATTTGGTCTGGAGAGATCAACAGTTGAAAATGAGGAAGTTAGAGAGGAAGTTGAAAGACACGACACTTGTCATCCCTAGAGGGACAAGTGTCAAGGAATCTCCAACAAATGCCAACAAGAAGGCAAGTGTCAAGGAGATAAAGGACATGTGGCAAAGATGCCATGTGTCCTCCAAAGAGAATGGATACTCCAAAGGAGGTTAGGATGAGGAAGTTGGAGAGGATAGGGTTACTTAAACCCATGGTTAGATTGGATGGGTTAGGCTAGAAGGTGGTTAGGATAGGTGGTTAAGGGATAGGACACATGTGTCCAAATTTGAATTAAAAATTCAAATTTAATGTAGATGAATAATTAAATAAACAAATTAATTAAATTTGCCTATTTAATTAGGAAAATGGAAGAAATGAATTAAGGTGGGAAGAATTAGAAATAATGAACTATAAAAATAAATTATTAAATTTGTTTATATAGTAGAGGAATAAAAGACTTATTAATTAAATATCTTCGTATTTAATTAATTTTCTCCAGATCAATTTTCAGTGTATACATTTTGCCCCTCTTTGAAACAATGTGTGGCAACACATTGATTCAAAGAAAATTTTGCTTGGTGACGCTGATACAATTTCGATTTTCCCTAGACACTGATTGTCAGATAACAATGCGAGGATGCCCCCTCGAGAGATGAATTGGATAAATTTTTGAATTTTTAGGATTTTTAATGATTTTTGGCATTTTTACAATTTTTTTGATTTTTTAATTTTTTTGTGGATTTTTGGATTTTTTAATTTTTTTGTGGAATTTTTGGATTTTATCTGATTCATGTCCCGATTAAATTTGAATAATGTGCCTTGTTATTTGATTAAATTGATTTAAAAAAAAATAGAAAATGGGAAAATGCATCCCATTTAATTACACTTTCCCCCTTTTAAGGTAAAAAGTGAAAATCATTTTACCATTCATTTTCATTTGCACAAATTGATTTTTGAGAATTTGAGCTTTGAGGCAAAGATGGTGATTCCCTACCACGACCACCAATTCGAGCGAGTATGATGATTCAAGCGACCTCCAGAACGTGGTCCTTCGCTATGTACCCCGAAATCCGCTTTTTATGTGATTTTTTTGAAAATTTTAGCACATTTTTTTGATTTTTTGGTGCGTTTTTACTCATTTTAGCGTTTTGAAGTAGGTTTTTAGTGCATCACTACTTTTTTTTAGCGTTTTGGGTCACTGTTTTAGCATTCTAATTTTTTTAGCGTTTTAGGTAGATTTGTTAGCGCATACATGTGATGTTTTAGTGCATCGCATATTTTAGCGCTTTGGTACCATAGTTTAGCGCTTTGATGGCATAGAGTAGCGTATTAATATTTGTAGCACTATGATGCAATATTCTAGCATTTTTATTAGACAGTTTAGCCCATAAGCACCAGAATGGTAAAAATTTGATTTTGTGTCCTTCCATTTGATTTGTTTTTGATCAGTTTCAATTATCATAATGTTAATGCTTGATAGGATGGATGATAATGGCCTCATGATGAATGAGAGTCGATGATAAATTCTCAACGAGATTGATTGAAATCTCACATGAGCTGATTAGGTTGATAGATAGATTGATACGTCGAATGCTGATACAATGATTTGATATGATTGTAGGAGAACTTAGGTGTTCTATAGTCTTAGGAATGATACCCGAAGACATGGCAGATGATACCACATCTGGTATAGGAAAATCTCAATGTCATCGCTAGATGTGGATTGTCCTCTTTGATTGATATACCCCAATACATGATTAATAGGGGTTTGCTAACTGCATTAGCCAAGAGATGGCACAGTGAGCACAATACCTTCCATCTACCCACTGGAAAGATGACAATGACTTTGGAGGATGTCTACAAGATTTTGCGCATCCCAGTGGTTAGAGAGATTGTTATGTATGATGTGACCGAGCAGGGTGGGACCGATGCACTCAGGTGGATCTTTGAGAATGATGAGATATGTAGTTATGATATCTCTTGGCGGGAGATTCTTGATCTATATGATCCCTTACCATCTGTACTTGTTGGATTTGTTGGTGGATTTCTATGTCCCGACCACAAGTCGAAGCAACTATCTATTGGTTGGGGTTGCGTGCTGGAGAGGATGATGAAACAGGGGACATGGTATTCTTGGGGTTCCTGCATGCTTTCCCACTTATACCATGATCTTCATCGGGTTGTCTATCTTGGTGCTACTAGCTGATTAGTATGGATCACATTATTATAGATTTGGTCATGGGAACATCTAGCTGTTACACGCCCCTTGGCAGATAGGGATCAACCAGTCGGGATACCCTATGTCTATGGATATACAGGTGTTGTTGTCTAGTAGAAGCTGGGAAAACTTGAGTATTGGTGATGAGTTTTGGATGATCTTGACATAGTGATCTGCAAGCCATATTTGGATTGCGAGCCATGGCCATAGGATGTGCTTGAGATGCCATACATGTTTACTTCTAGATACCTAATTAGATCTACCGCCTTTATCATTGAGCACTTCATTATCACTCGGGTATTGAGACAGTATGGCTAGGTATAGGGATTCCCACATGGGACAACACTTTATGCACAGAGGTGACAGGATGTGGCAGATTGGGGACCTACCATTTCCTATGAGATAGACTGCACAGAGTGTGTTTCACTTGGTGCATAGGATTGGGACTACCTGTCGGGCATTATGGATGGGGGTATGATGCCAGAGTATTATCAGTATTTCCTCATCCATCGATTCCCCAGATTATCTTGTCCAGACAAGCTAGTGCCAACTTTCGATGATGATGAGGACTGACCACCATAGAGGGCAGTAAGATGGAGGGGAGGTATAGATGAGGGTGGAGGTGGAGTAGGTGGATCCAATATCTCAAGGAAATAGAGGGATCATAGATAGTTGCCCAGTGATTGGGAGACTCGATTGGTGTAGAGGAGGATATTTGAGAGACTTCCTCCATAGGGAATAGACAAGCTAGATGCCCCTAGAGAGGGTGCAGTACAACAACATCAACAACCATCTCATAAGCCATGTTAGATTCAGATTAGGGTGCCTTCTCACCAGCAAAAGGCACAAATAAGTGGGCTACAGAGTCTTGTGTAGCAGTTATAGGGGCAGGTGGCACAGTTACAGGCCTAGTTATCATAGGTACAGGAACATGCACAAACTTAGATTGCCTCTCTAACAACAGAAAGAGATGTGGCTATAGAGAGATATAGGCAGGCAGTGTTCCACGTTGAGAGGTTGCAAAGGGTGGCCAAGGGGACTAGTATAGTGAATTCTTTTAGAGAGATACAAAACATGGCTCGAGAGACCAAGTACTACCGTCAGTTATATTATGCTAGTGTCCTCATTTCTCAAAACACACCTAACTATGTGGAGGTATTTGCTGCCATATTAGGACATAGTCAATCATAGACCGAGAGTAGAGGTGTTACTGGGCCCCTTTGTAGAGATCCCCTAGCTGGGGATATAGGTGCAAGACCATCAGGTGGTGCCGCAACAGTCACAGGTACAGCAAGACCGTCAACGTCCGGGGAGAGCATGGCTCAGCGCCCCACTTGATACATTGAAACTTTGATACCATACATTTTTTTTTTTTTTGTATACACACTTTATGAGACATGTGATGATTCCTGCCTTTTATTTTGTGATGTATCTCCCATATTTTGTGATATCATTGTACATTGGACATGGGTTATTTCTTGATTATATGAGATGTAGGAGATACTATTTCCCTATATGGTTCATGGTGTGATGGATGCATTATTTACATAATTATGCATTTACTTTCTATATGGTTTATTCGATCTATATGATGGATGTATGCATTTATTTACATGATGGATGCCTTATTTACATGATTATGCATCTTATGAGTTTCTTGATTATGAGATGCAATGCATGACGAGTCTATGTATGAATTTATGCTTATTTACATGATTATGAAATGGATGATGATGAATCTACATATGATTCTTTTTATGCTTATGAATGATGCAAATGATTGATGTACTATGTGTGAATATGCAATGGTTTATGTACTATGTGATGCATTTCATGAAATGACGATGTTATGTATGACACGAGATGCCTATTGATATAATTTCTATTTTCATTTATGCATGTATGATTTTCCTTATGTACAATGCCAAATGATGTGAAATGAATGAGATGTGATGTAATGCAATGATGATAATGAGAAATGCAATACTTGCACTGTAGAAAATTGGACCCTCTTGAGAAAAGAGACAATTTCACGTGTAACTAGATCCACTTTTGAGTCCCCTTGCATCATTTATCCTTCTAAACGACATTTATAGGCCCCTAAGACCCATTATTTTTTATCTAGAGGCTCGTTTTACATGAGAAATCACTTAAATCCCGACAAACAACATTCAATTCTTCCATATCCCGAAAACCCACCTTCAAAAATTAGTAGTGGGACCCATTTTCCAAGGGTGGCGAATGAGTCCCTTTTGAGGGAAAATTCAATTTTAAGCGGGAATTTAATTAATTCAACTTAATTTTTTGGTGAATGTCGGCCTCTTAGGTCTAAATAATGGGAAAAATAGGTGTTGTTGCTTATAAATACTCATTTTTAATCATTTTACACATCTTTTAGTCATTTCACAAAAAGCAATTTTTAAAGTCAAGTCTTCTACAACAAGTTTCATTGATAAAGCTGAAGTTTTAGGGTAGAAAATTAGGGTTTTTGCAAGTCTTGAAGCTCACTTTTTGGATCAAATTTCAACATTGAAAATATTTGTTGATGGATTCCTATGGTGAATCATGGAGAAATCTAGGTTGAGGAGAGGCAACTAGCCATCAAATCACACCTAAATACTTGTTTTCAAAGTGATTCCATCTTCCATTACTTCTCTATCTTTAGATTAAGGTTTATATTCCATTTACATCCCATTTGCATGTTATTTTATCTCCATTTTTGATGTGTTGTGGATTTCTAGGGTTGAGATCTTGCATCCTTCAAATCACATTTGCATTTCTTATTCTTGCACAATAGAATAGAGTTTTTGTCATACTTCAGACTTTCCTAGTCTTTAACACATCTAAGGCTAGGGTTTTATGTATATTTTTCTCCATTCAAGGTTTAATTACCAAATTAGTGGTTTGACCAAGGAAAACCCCCCATTAGACAAATAATTTTAATCTATTTTGCAAGAATTTTTTGAGATTCTGATTCGGGTTTTTGTCAAAAATTGTCGTACAGGTGTCAAGGTACAAAACAAAGATTTGAAATCATAAAAATTTGAAAGTGGACTGATTTTCCATGCATGGAAAATGAATCCCTCCTCAGGTGCCATTTTCAGTCAGATGCAGATCTAGACACCCAGTTAGCAAAAAATAGTCCTTGTGCAGAAAAACCCTAACCTAGGACTGATTCGCCAAGGGTGGCGAATGAGTCCCAATCAGCTCAAAATCAGGTCTTGTCATATTTCTAGATTTCTTTTCAATCTTCTTTAGTTTCTTAGGTGCACACTTTCTAAGATTTGACTTTTTGTTTAGTTTAATTTGCATTTTCATTCATCATTTCAAGCTTTTTGTAAACACCATTGTGTTTTCCAACATTGCATTGTTCTTAGGTTTTGCATTCATAATCAATCTAAAATTTCATTTAGTTGCATTCATATCATCACATTTATTCTAAATAATATCATGCATTACATAATTTGAGTGAACCTAGCTAGACTTTTGGCCCTTCTTTCTCCTTCTAGGTGAAAAACCCTAGAAGTGCTAGAAAGGATTAGGGTGCCAAAAATCTACGGTTCATTTTGGTGAACCTGCATATTGAGAACTTTACATTTCTGATTTCTATTGCATATTACATCCTAGACTTCATTTGCATCAGCATTCAATTAGAGTATTGTCTTGTTTTTGCATCCTCGGGTTTCTCTTATTGCCTTAGTGAAAGACTCATTTAGACCTCGTTTTTGCATAACATATCATTGAAAAAACTAAAAATCTGCATGTTGAATAGCATATCATTCTGATTTACATTTCTATTTGCATCTTAGGACTTAATTTCCTTGCCATTCTGCATCTTAGAATTTCTAAAAATATTGCATTAGTGAAAGCTTCATTTAGAGTTCATTATTGCATCTTGTTTCATTGAATCATTCCAAAATTCTACATTTTCAATCTGTATCTGCATTGTACAAACCTAATAACCTTCATAAAAGTCAAAAAATCAAAAAAATCCTAAAAAAATACTTCCCTTGGGACTCATTCGCCACCTTGGGTGAATCAGTCCCACTGCCATTTTTGAATCAGAATTTCCAGAATTTAGTTTCTTACTTTGCATATTTTTGTTTCTTGCAGTTTCTTTTTTGTTATAGTTCAGTTATCTTCTGTTTCATTAGCAAAATCATCATTTTTATTTCATGGAATTTTTGGATAGTCTTAGGTTTTTGCAAATTTCCTTTTCAATATTTGTTCCTAGTTCTTTTATATTAGATTCATTGATACATGAAAACACACAAACTGAAACCTCTAAACAACCCTTCAAAAAAATGATTCAATTTAGAAACAACATCTCATCCAAGCCTCTTAGTAGTGATGATGTAGATAAGTTAAATGAAGTTCTTTAGGACTTCCTCTCACTCACTTCATCCTCTAATACTTGCAATGAAAAATCTAAACTACCTAACGATAACATATCCCCCAAACCTTTTGGTTGTGATGACTTTGACTTGTTAGAGGAAGCCCTTCAGGACTTCATCTCACATTAGTCATCCACTAAGGTTTGTTGTGCCAAACCTGCTATAACAAACATTAACACCTTTGATGTTGAACAACTTAAAACGATTAACGATAACCTACCCCTCAAACCTTTTAGTCATGATGACTTGGACTTGTTAGACGAATCCCTCCAGGATTTCATCTCACTCAAATCATCCGCTAAATTTTGTGGTGAGAAGTCTAAAACTAAGGATGTTAATGTGATTCAACCTCAAATCATTCTTTTCCCACCTTCATACAAACTCCATCCTTCCAATAAAACTGAGTACACTCTTTACCCACCTAAAACCAATGTTTTGCAACAATCAAGTAATGTTACTATTGTTCATACGTATAATACCCGAAACAATCTGCAACCGCCACAACCAACCCCACCCTCTTTACCTTTACCCAATCTTCCTAGTGCTCCTCATTACCTCACACACACAAAGGAGTATGACCTTTTTGAACAATTAAAGAATACTCTTGCAAATATTTCCCTTTGGGATTTACTTTAGAACTCACCAAATTACCACACTATTCTTCAAATAGCCTTAAAACAGACGGTCGTTCCTCCTGGTACAACTTTGAATGATGTGGCCACTCTAATCCATGGAATGAACCAAGTTAATCTAGATATTACTTTCCATCAACATGACCTCCCTCCTCTAGAGTTGTGAAAACAAAATGAAGCATTTATGATAATTGCTCAATTCAATCACATAGGTATCAAATGAACCCTTATCGATAATGGTTTTGCCCTTAACTTGTGTAGTTTGAATCTCCTTGATCGATTGTGCATTGATAATTCACAAAAATTACCTGATTCCATATCCATTCAAGGATTTGATAATACAACAAAGCAACCACTTGGTATAATCACTTTACCTATTACAGTTGGGGTGGCTACTTTGCAAACTCCTATTCATGTCATGCCTTATGATCTTTCGTATAATCTTCTTTTAGGCAGACCATGGATTCATGAGATGAATACAGTGCCTTCGACCCTTCATCGTATCATGAAATATGTCTATAAAAATTACATCTATCAAGTTGAAATAGACCCCGAGCCTAAAATTTTCTTGCACCTTGAAAAAGGAGCTACAAGTCCCTTGAAAACATTAATTCCAACATCCAACGTAGATCCTCTTGAAATAGAAAACAACGATGAAGAATCACCATCTAAATTATTAGGTGATGATTGGGGATCCTTATAATTCACACCTTCATTTATGGGAAAATACATAATCACACAAAAGAAATATGAGAAACATGAACAACCAAGCATCATGTCTACTCAAAATTCCAAACAATCTTCTCAAACATCTATCTCTTCTACTTTGGAAGAAAATGCAACATACACAACCAACTTTGATGAGATAGATTATCAATCCCTGCCTACTCCGACAGAAATGGAAAGAATTTATGGGAAAGGCTGTGAACTTGTGAAATGATTAGGATACACTAGAAAAGGATGTGGAAAACATGAACAAGGCATTCGTGTTCCTTTTAAACCTAATATGCAAGAGACAAAAACCGGATTGGGATATTCTTTTTCTAAAACGACAAAAGCTACTCAATGACCATCTTTAAACACCAATGCTATTACATGTCAACCAAAAAACCAACTCACAATCAAACATCCTAACTTGCTTGATATGAACATACCACCCTCATGGAAGTATGCTAATAGTGATGAAACTTTGAAACAAATGTTAGAAGTTTATGATAACACATCCTCTATGAAAAGAATTCCTTGTGCCATGATTGTTACCAAGCAAGAAGAAAGTGATATCACTGAAGAACACTATGAGTCTGAAGTTCCTAAATCCAATGCACTCCCTTTAGGAGATACAATTGATGTGCCAATGGACATTGATGATAAAGACAAAGTTATTAAAATTGGAAAGTGCCTTGATGATGAAGAACAAGAAGACACTACAACTTTACTTCATTATTTTCTTGAAATTTTTGGTTGGAAATATTTTGATATGAAAGGAATTGACCCAAAAATTGTGGCACACAACATCGTTCTTGCTGAAAATACTAAACCAGATCGTCAAAAGATAAGAAAAATGCACCCTAACATAGCCTTTCATGTTAAAGCAGAGCTTGAAAAAATCCTTGATGCAGGCTTCATTTGACCTATTGATTATTCTCCTTGGATCTCAAACATTGTTGTAGTTGCTAAACCTAATAATCATATTAGGATATGTACGATTTTTTGTGACTTGAATAAAGCTTCCTTAAAAGATGACTTTTCACTTCCTAATATAGACATGATCGTGGATTCAATTGCTGGACATGCTTTGTTGTCATTCATGGATGGATTTTCTGGCTACAATCAAATCCTTATTAATCCTCAAGATCAATACAAAACTTCCTTTACCACTGTTTGGGGAACATTTTGTTGGGTGGTGACGCCCTTCGGTTTAAAGAACCTTGATGCAACTTATCAAGAGCAATGACATTGATCTTCCATGATTACATCCACAAAATTTTGGAGGATTATGTTGATGACATCCTAGCTAAATCATTAACACGACAAGACAATGTAAATGTTCTTCAAAAAATTAATCTTCGAACGAATACGTAAATATAATATGCAATTAAATCCAAAAACGTGTTTCTTTGGCATAGATAGTGGTAAAATTTTGGGGTTTTTCATATCTCATAGAGGCATTGTGGTAGACATAAAAAAAATTGATGCCATTATTAATATGCCACCTCCTAGGAACATTTCTCAATTGCGAAGGTTACAAGGACAAATTCAAGCTATCCATTGTTTTGTTGCATCTTTAGCTAATCGAACATTACCTTTCACACATCTTCTTAAAAAGGGTGTAAAGGAATACCTAGAAACTCCACCTATTTTACAACTCGTCGTGCCAAACAAACTGTTCATTTTATACATAGCTGCATCAACCCATGCTCTTGTAGCATTGTTGGCTCAACAAGATGATAATGGAAAAGAACATCATGTCTATTACATCAGTCAAACCTTAATTTATTTTGAAACTTGATACTCACCAATTGAAAAACAATGCCTAGCTCTTGTATTCGCTACTAGTAAATTGCGACATTATTTACTAAATGCTAAAATACAAGTCATGACAAAATTTGATCCTCTTAAACATATTTTTAATAAAACTGACCTCTTTGGACAATTAGATAAGTGGGTGATGTTGTTAACTGAGTTTGACCTTAAGTTTTTTTCACAAAAAGAAGTCAAAGGACAAGCCTTAACCGATCACTTAGCTGATGCTCCTTCTCCTCTCGCTTTACCTAATCATGACTCCTTTCCTGATGATAATGTCTTGACCACTGATATTAAACCATGGGAATTGTATATAGATGGATCTAAGTGTAGAACAGGTTCTGTTGCTGGAGTGGTATTGATTCCACCCGATGAACAACCTCTTCCCTTATCTTATCGGTTAAATTTCCTATGCACAAATAACACAACTGAGTATGAGGCATTAATCACGGGTTTGCAAGCTGCTTTAACAATGAATGCTAAACATATCAAGATCTTTGGTGATTCACAATTAGTTATCAAAAAAATTACTAGTACATATCAAACTAAACATGACAAGTTATCAAAATATAAGGATCTTACAATGAAACTATTAGACAAGTTTGAATCATTCACCATTGATAACATCCCATGAAAAGATAATAGACATGCAGATGCAATGGCGAGTACGACCTCTCTTATATCCCCACATGATCCTTCCACAAATTTCACTTTTGTTATTCATCTCATCATGAAACCTTCAATTGACACTCAATTAGAAGAAATTTTACCAATAATTCAAGATGACTCGTGCGAATAGTACAATACAATTTATAACTATTTAAAAGATGGTACCATTCCCGACCTTACAACAAAAAGCATTTATGCAAACTAGCAACTAAAAACGTGATCCTTTCCAATGCATTATATAGATGATATTTCAATGGTCTCTTATTACGGTGTCTTAAGGATTCTGAAATCCCTATAGCACTTGAACAAGCTCATGCTAGTGCCTGTGGAGGTCATTTTGGAGGACGAATGTTAGTGCAAAAACTTATCTGTATGGGTTATTATTGGAAAAATATGGAAAATGACTTCTTCACTTACGTAAAACGATGTTGTAAATTTCAAGAACATAGCAATTTGATCCATGCTCTTGCTTCTGAGTTCCATGCCCAAGTCCCCATTTGGCCATTTTCAGTAATGCGGATTGGATCTTATTGGAAAAATTCCACGTCCTTCTTTTGCTGGACACTCGTTTCTCATAACCGCAACATACTATTTTACAAAATGGGTGGAATCTATTCCTCTTCGTTCTACAATTGCTAAAGTGATTTGTCATTTCATTTTGGAACACATCATTGCTTGCTTTGGGCTTCCTTCTGCCATTGTTTCAGAAAATGGAACTCCATTTAAGAATAACGAAGTTAAGAAATTTCTTGAAACATTCAACATTCAACATCACTTTTCCACACCATATTATCTGCAATCCAATGGACAAGCTGAAAACACTAATAGGATTCTAGAATAAATCCTCAAGAAAACTTTCAACAAACATGATAAGGATTGGCATACACAATTACATTATGCGCTTTGGGCCTATTGAACAAGTGTTAGATCATCCACTGGAACCACACCCTATAATCTCATTTACGACATTGATGTAATCATGCCTTTGGAGTTAGAAATTCCTACGTTGTGAATTGCTCTCCAAGAGCTTATTGATGATGTCACTTATAAAGAACAATGATTACACACAATTGAGATGCTTGACGAAACGCGCATTGACACTCTTGAACATCTCCAAGCTCACATCAAACAATTACAACAAAGACACAACACACAAGTCATCCCTCACACGTTTCATAAGGGTGATTTTGTTCTTGTTGAGAATCAACGCAATACCAATGATGACTATTATCAATCAGATATGTACCCTATGTTAATTTTGCAGAAAATTAACTATCTATTGACACATGGAAACCTTCTTCAGATGTAGGTGATTTGAACGAAGAAGGAATCTCCAGAGTGAGCTAGTTCTCTAAATAATGAATCCTATTCTAAATGATTTTGAGGTAAAAGGAAGAAGGATAAACTGAAATTAAAACCTATGGCTAACAAATGATTTTAAGAACTTACTAAAAATTCAGACTTTATCTCTCACAATAGTTTCTCTATCACAATAGCCCTCACAATATCATTGGCACATGTTTTCATCAGTGATTTGCATGAAGATTTAAAAAAACCAAATACAACATGCAACCTGAAACCATGTAATTCTGAACAAAGATTCACAACAACAAGACATATAAGGATTCAAATTTTGAAACACAAAGACATAAGATTGCCATTACAAAATTGAAACAAGAAAAATGGGAAGAACTATGCTACTTTATTGAAACTGAAGAGAGTGTATTTGTCTAAACTGAGTACAAAAAGTTTGCAAGCTCTCAGAATGTGTATCAAAGCAAGAAACAATAATTTGGACTCCCAAAAAAAAATTAAGTTTTTCGTCAAGATATATCATAAAACCCTAATTCGAGCTCAAGCAGAAAGCTCAAGGAAAACCATCAAAAACTGCTCCAAAATGTGGCATAAAATTGGAAAACTCACACTTTTTGCATGTGCATGCCCTAAGGCTTCTAAAAATGGGCATGATAATTATACTTCTTTCTCAACCCACTTGTAAGTTTAAGGGGTAGCATATTGAGCTCTACCCTTGTGGGAGCCCGTTTTACTCCACATGCTTTTATGTCTTCGTAAGATGATCAGCTTCATGACTTTTCCTATACTTGCACAGGAAAAAAACACTGTTAGCAAAAAACAATAATGATGTGACAGTCCATTTTCAGCTCTTGTTTCTATACTTTTCTTTTAGTTGTTTCCATGCATTTCGAGGAGTGAATTATATTTCTGTCGGTAGAGCATGTAGTATAACTCATATCCGGAGCTCTAACAGGACTTTCCCAATTTTTGCAGGTGTACTTGGGATTGAAAGCAGGATGAAGCAAGCAACAAGCATCGCAATTGAAGATCAAGAATCAGACAATGATGGATATGTCTTTTTCTATCTGATTTCTTACTTCTTTTACCTTTAGTTTTAGAATTTACTTTCCACAATGAATGGAATCAACTAGAAACCATGACTTGTGTGGATCCTTTAGTTTCTTCTTTCATTTCCATTCTGAAAGAAATGCAACAAAATGAAAAGTTGTACAATCATTTGTATTCTTGCAATCAAATGAAATCTTGTAATAGCATCATGAAATAAATGAAAGCACATTGTCATGCTTAATCATTTGTATATTCAGTTTTGTACTTGATTTGTTCTACAAAACATTGAGCAATACTTCTGAAACTCTTTCTAAAAACACTTCTACAACTGGTACTTGATGAATGTAGTGCAAACAACACTTAATGCACATGCAGAAATAATTGAACTTTCACTTTAAGATATAACAAAATTTAATCAGCTCCACCAATTGAGTTGTACTAAAAAATTTGTAACAATGACAATGAAGAAAAAGATAAATTCAGCCCTAATTGGTTAAGACCTTACATAGTTGATACCGATTATGGGTCTGGTGCTTATATCTTAATGCATCCTGATGGAACACCCCTTAAGGAACCTATTAATGTCGTGCATTTGTGTCGATACTACCTCTAACCTCTTCGAATAGTATGATTGTTAAATCGATGTTGTTTAAAGTTATTTGATATCATTTTAAATAACTCTCACATTGCTTCGTTCTTGACAACTAATCTTGTGTTTCTCTTGAGCACTAAAGTAATTATTTAAGTTCATTTTTATAATTGCTTTAGGATTCATACTATTCACCCTTGTGTTATGTTAAGTTAGATCCTTATATTATTTATAGGTGTATTTAATTTAACATAATTCTTTACTCGACAATGTTGTATCTATAGTAAAACTGAAATATGTTTTATATTAGATCACATCAATCCTCTTTAATCATGAAGACATTAAGTAAATACTTTTACCATAAGTCATTTAATTAATCACATTGCATTTATCATTCAACCACCAAGAGATAAAGGAACACCAATTATGCATGTATATATATATCAAAAAAATTTAAATACATCTCATCATCATATACCAAAATCACCAAGATCTCTGAGAACTAGACCCCTTAGGCTCTAACGCTCGAGATCCAGTCCCTAGACGTCATGAGATGGTCGTGTGTGATTGTGACCATGAACTGCCGAGTCTCAATGCATACTCTAGATATTGTACTCGACCAACAACCACAAGACGTTCATCTGCCATCTGATCCCTCTCTCACTTGTACCTATGCTAGCTTCACATGTAGTCTCTCAAACTCTACTAAGGTCTGCAATGAATGTGTTGTGCTCTCAGCTCGACAGAGTTATCTCCTCACACTCTCATATGGTGTCTGTAGCCTTGCGAAAGGTCTGAGCAACTCTAGCTCCTCCTCTACAATCGGTGGGGGCATGTAGTCATGATCTATCTCCTCCTCATTGATGGATGCAAGAACTATCTTTGTGACAACCTAGAGATAGAACTCTCGCCAGTCTCTCATTGCTCTTGCAAGATAGACAAAGTACACAATCAATACACATCATCACAATATATATAAATACAAAACATAAATATACTCAAGTACATGTGTAAAATCAAAAATATCATCACCTATGTCTCCAAGTGAATGAGGAATATCAATCTCATCCTCTCTAGGGGGCATGGAGGATGTGCTAGCCTCTCTTTGACTCTATGTGTCAATGTCTGTTGTACCTATTGCACATGGTTTGGTCCTATAAGTGTTTAATGACTCTCCATGCTCGTACAATTCCTTAATCACTACCTCATCACCCTCACTTCAGGGGTGGATCCTCCTCATAATAATAATCCTCCTCATAATCCTCATCCTCCTTGGCATCCTCTCCTCCATCCTAGTCCTCATAATCAGGATCAACCTCTAAATCATACTTGTCATCAATAACATCAATAAATATATCTAATGGCCTATATCACACATCCTTTGCTCTGTCCTCTGGCTCATCTCCCTCATCTGGTGCTGGTCCTGCATCACCTATAGGGACATCATGGGGAACACAGGAGTTGGTCGTGTCACTGACCACCACTCCTCATGCTCATCTATGCTACCAACATCATCAGTGTCGGCGACTACTGGCTGATCGTGATCTGAAGCATCATAATCACTCTCTTGAACATGATCTCTAGTAAGTCGAACAGTATCACCTGGCCTCCAGGCACTCCACACTGATCGCCTAATGAAGGGGCATGCCCTCGGTGGTGTCTGCACCTGCCCAAACTATCACATGACTCATCCGTAATAGAATGGTTGTACAACGTAGTCATGCCTCCCAGCTAAAAACCTGTCCATTTGCATCCTCCTTAGCTGTCCTGTGGGATTTGGCCACTGTAGAGTGAGCTGATAGGGTATCCATAAGATCTTATCCTCCTCCAACCAGTCAAACCTCACCCTCCAAAAGTGTAAATCCCTGTACTGCCACAAGCGTCGCAAAGGATAGTCGAATGTTCATGGATATCTTGTAGCTATAGCACAAGGGAATTCAACAGGCCTGGTGCATGTAATATGCTTGAGGCACCACACGTATAGAAGCATGCAGTGCACCATACTATCGATCTCTCAAAACACAAATCTTCCAAGATCATAATATAAGTGTGCTAAGATGCAACAACCCCATGCATAGATTGTCCTTTCCTTGTACATCCCTCGAATCAGATGTACTAATCCTTCATCTAAGTGTGTCGCTCGTCCATCATGATTGAGACAAATAGCCACTGTATGCATCATAATCCCTCTTACAATAGGAGCTCATGAATATAGAAGCATGGGTAGCTTGATCCGCGCTCTAACCCCCTCATCATGAACTAGTCCACCAAGGCAATACTACATATCCACCTTCTTCTCGTGAAATGATCGATCCCCCCAGAAATATACCTGCTCCCTTGAATAGGAACTTGAAGAATGCGGTGTACATCCTTGAGAGTGATGGTCATCTCCCCAGTAGGAAGATGAAAGGTACATGTATCGGCGTCCCAATGCTCGCACAGGGCCATAAGCATGGTGTCATCGTATCTCATAGGTGGCATAAGATATGCCTAATAGATACCTATGGACTGTAAATGCTCTATTTCTGTTGTCGATAGTGCTGGAGCATGATCTCTCAGAAATGTAAGCTGCCTTCCCCCTAGTCGCTGTCACAACTAGGCAGGGACCTAACCAAAATCATCACAAAATGCTCTAATCCATCTAATCTCTTCAATTTTTACATGTTTCATCATGCAAATGTGCTAAAGATGATCTAGTGTGATTTCCTAATAGCCCTAGACACTTTAAAACCCTTTTAGGACATTTCACAAAGAAACAAGACACTTTGCGAAGAAACGAGACACTTTGTGAACAAAAGGGACACTTTGCAAACAAATGGGATACTTTGCGAAAAAAGGGGACACTTTGCGAACTTTTTTTCCAAGACCCTAAATTAACCTATCCATGCATTAAAAATCATTAAATTATTAAAAAATCACAAAGAAAAATTTGAAGAATCGACTCACCTCATAATACAAATTGTCGCGCGCCACCTGCTCTCGAAGCGTATCTAGTCGCAAAGGCCTATAATCCCATCTACTCAACATCTTCTCGTTAAACTCATCACTCTCAAGCTATAAGATAGAAAATTGCAATAGTAAGCACTTGACAAATTAATTTACTTTCCTCTCTTTTACCTATCTTCATTCTTTTTACTCGTATGCATTAACTTAGGGTTATTTTATCTTAAGAGTTCATAAAGCATCTTTTCTTCAAATCAACATAACGGGAGCCCGGGAAATCTGTTTTCGACACCGTTTGATGCGTTAGAGTCGTGATTCCACCCCCGACATCATCACCCATCTATCATTACATGGCATGGTACTTGGAAATTCCCTATGATATGATTTTCCTTATTCGACATGGCTAGATTTCTACCTTGATTCCACCTACATAAAGTAAGCAAAATCAAGGGGGGGCATACATCTACCCTTGAATCGGATCCTTAGGAGTTAGATAAAAGGATTTTTGAACAATTAACGAATGTGTGTTGTAGGATGCGGTTCCTAATGTTGTGGTTTTGCAGAGAACTACACTAGGGGCTTCATTCTCCCATATTTTGAATGAGTATCATTTTTATAAAGTGCATTGTTTAGAGTCCTTTAGCTTAGATATGCACATAGATTCATATGGGCTCTAAAGTGGGGGCTAAATGCACCGTAAAAAATTGGACCCTCTTGAGAAAAGAGACAATTTCATGTGTAATTAGACCCACTTTTGTGTCCTCTTGCATCATTTATCCTTCAAAACGACATTTATAGGACCCTAAGACCCATTATTTTTTATCTAGAGGCATGTTTTACCTGAGAAATCACTTAAATCCTGACAAACAACATTCAATTCTTCCATATCCCAAAAACCCACCTTCAAAAATCAGTAGTGGGACCCATTTGCCACCTTGGGTGAATGAGTCCCCTCTGGTGGGACCCATTCACCAAGGGTGGCGAATGAGTCCCTTTTGTGGGAAAATTGAATTTTAAGTAGGAATTTAATTAATTCAACTTAATTTTTTAGTGAATGTCAGCCTCCTAGGTCTAAATAACGAGAAAATTAGGTGTTGCTGCTTATAAATACTCATTTTTAATCATTTTACACATCTTTTAGTCATTTCACAAAATAAATTTTTAAAGTCAAGTCTTCTACAACAAGTTTCATTGATAAAGTTGAAGTTTTAGGGTAACAAACTAGGGTTTTTGCAGGTCTTGAAGCTCACTTTTTGGATCAAAGTTCAACATCGCAAAGAGTTGGTGATGGATGCCTATGGTGAATCGTGGAGAAATCTAGGTTGAGGAGATGCAACTAGCCATCAAATCACACCTAAATAATTGTTTTCAAAGTGATTCCATCTTCCATTACTTCTCTATCTTTAGATTAAGGTTTATATTTCATTTACATCCCATTTGCATGTTATTATATCTCCATTTTTGATGTGTTGTGAGATTTCTAGGTTTGAGATCTTGCATCCTTCAAATCACATTTGCATTTCTTATTCTTGCACAATAGAATAGAGTTTTTTCCATACTTCAGAAATTCCTAGTCTTTAACACATCTAAGGCTAGGGTTTTATGTAGATTTTTCTCCATTCAAGGTTTAATTACCCAATTAGGGGTTTGACCAAGGAAAACCCCCCATTAGACAAACAATTTTAAGTTGTTTTGCACAATTTTTTTGAGATCCCGATTTGGGTTTCCGTAAGAAATTGTCGTACAGGTGTCAAGGTACAAAACAAAGATTTGAAATCACAAAAATTTGAAAGTGGACCGATTCATCGTGCATGGAAAATGAGTCCCTCCTAAGGTGCCATTTTTAGTCAGATGCAGATCTAGACACCCAATTAGCAGAAAACAGTCCCTGTGCAGAAAAACCCTGACCTGGGATTGATTCGCCCAAGGTGGCGAATGAGTCCCAGTCAGCTCAAAATTAGGTCTTGTTAGATTTCCAAATTTCTTTTCAGTCTTCTTCACTTTCTCAGGTGCACACATTCTGATATTTGACTTTCTATTTAGTTTAATTTGCATTTTCATCCATCATTTCAAGCTTTTTGAAAACACCATTGTGTTTTCCAACATTGCATTGTTCTTAGGTTTTGCATTCATAATCAGTATAAAATTTCATTTAGTTGCATCCATATCATCAAATTTAGTCTAAATAATATCATGCATTATATAATTTGAGTGAACCTAGCTAGAATTTTGGCCGTTCTTTCTCCTTTTAGGTGAAAAACCCTAGAAGTGCTAGAAAGGATTAGGGTACCAAAAATCTACGGTTCAATACTTTAGCAAATGTGATGGTATATGAATGTTATATGCAATGTATGAACTAACCAAATGAATGATATATTGTACTGTAATGATCAATGAAATGATGATTTAGCACAAAAATGGCTACTGTGAATAATCACAATGATGGAATGCCAATGCGATAAGTTGACCTGAGATGCAGGATGGATGAATTGTTTACTTTTATTAATGTCCAATGTACTCAATTGCTAAATAAAAAATATATCACCATTTTGAAGCCTCAAGCCTTGGAAAATTGAATGTTTGGCATGCCTATGCAAGATGCAATATGAATACAATCTATTCTACATATGAAAACACTAATTACTGCAATGTTGTTATCGGATCAGTCATTTGATCATGCTTTTTTCATCATTGAGCCTTTGAAATGTGGTAATCTAGTACAAAAATCGATGGTATAATTAAACCATGATGACCTGAGTATTGTTTACCTCGATTTTGATATTGCAAGTTAACTCAAGCATCGAGGTATGATTAAACCAAGATGACCTGAGTATTGCTTGCGTATAATAGATAGGAGTTAATCATTTTCATATGCAAATCTGAAATATCCTCGATGATGCTTTTTTGATCATGTACTACGACAGATTTGCATAATACTAATGATTAACTTACAGACAATAGACAAAGAAAAAGATCATGCTCCTCTAGTCTTAGTCATCCTTGAGTCACTTAGGAGGCATGATGTTAAAAATAAAGATACAACAACTGAACATTCTTGCTAAAGTGTTTAAACTAGAATTCAGAAGATATCATCCATTGATATTTGTTTGAGATGTTAAGTTTGATTGTTGTTGCATTTTAAGGTTTGATAAATTTTGGCCGATGTTCAAGTTGTTGAATTTTGCATCGTTTTTGCTTTTACAAGTGTCGTTTTACTGTTGCTTCGCCTATTGTGTTTAATCTCAATGTGGAATGCCCCTAGCTAGGTTCAGGATTTTTCCCCTAGTATGAAAAACAAACCTTTATTATGGGTATATACAATGATCCAAGCCATGGTGAGATGTTGATGCCTGATTATGTACAAAAGGCTTTATTATGGATATACATGATGGCAACGGATGGATGCGGAAAGAATCATGAGCTAATATATTGAAGAGCCAATTAATAGATAGAGCCTATTTCTAGGTTTTCACCATCTATTTTTATTGCACTTTTTCTCATATTTGATTTTTTTTTTGCTTTTTTCGTTTTTTTGATTTTTTTGCTTTTTCCACCTTTTTTTGATTTTTTTGGTTTTTTTGGTTTTTTTTAGACATAGAAATTTTTCAAATGAATACTATTGGTTACGTGGGTTTTCCTTTAATACTAGATCTCCAACTTGAAACACCCAAGGCCTAATTCGGTGATTGTAACTCCTTTCCATCCTTTGTTGATATGATCTCAAATGATCAGAAGTATTATGGCGATGCTCTTGTAACAACTCCAATTCTTGTATCATGGATACTCGTTGTTCCTCATCTAGAATGAGCCCTTTGAGTGACACTCGCAAAGAAGGTATCTCTACTTCAATGGGTAGGATTTCCTCATATCTGTGCACAAGGCAATATAGTGTTGCTCCAGTGGGTGTGCAAATACTAGTATGGTAAGCCCACAAAGCAAGATTCAATTGAACATGCCAGTCTCTACAACTTCATTGACTATCTTCTTCAAAAAAATTAGAATAGTTTTATTGGATGCTTCAGCTTGACCGTTTCCCTGAGGATAATATGGTGTTGAGAATCTGTGTTGGATCTGAAATATCTCACAAATTTCTTGTACATTTTGATTTTTGAATGGTCTCCCATTGTCAATGATGATGGAGAGGGGGATGTCATAGTGACAAATAATGTAATTTAGGATAAAAGAAGCAATTTGTTTCCCTGTGACCATTGTGAGAGGCACCGCTTCAATCCACTTTGTGAATTATTTTTTAGCTGCCAGGATGAACTTATGTCCATTGGAAGAAGAAGGCTGAATTTTTCCCACGAGGTTGACACCCCATTGAGAAAAAGGCCACAAATTTGATAGAGGATGTAGCTCTTGTGTTGGTGCATGTATGAGATTGCTATGAATTTGGAATTGCTTGCATTTCTTAGCATACTGAAAGGAGTCTTTTTTAATAGTAGGCCAATAATAGTTCATTCGTATGAGTTTCTTGGAAAGAGTAAGACCACTTGAATGAGTGCCACAAATACCTTCATGGACTTCGGTTAAGGCCTTCTCAGATTCTTCACATTCGAGGCACTTGAGGAGAGTACCATCCAGACTGTTAGTGTAATTAATTAATTATTACACTAGCATAAGTTAACTTAGGTCATACATCATTTAGTCCTAGGTTGCATTTTTAATAAATCATTTAATAAATAGGGTAATATTCCCTTCCATGTTTGTAGGTATAAGATTCCTTCTAGAAGATGAGTTGTCCTTCTAGAACTTATCTCAACATTTAATCATTTTCTAGATAGGGTTCACATGTTGTCACATGTTGTTAGATCAAGACACATGGCAACATCTCATGTATCTTAGGTTTTCTCTCATGCCTATATATTCAGGCAACTTGTTCATTTATATTAATATCAATCATATCATTAATACATAATCTCCATTGTGCATGCCTAGTTGCAACACTTTCTATGTGGTTGATTATCTTTCCTAGAAAATGTCCTCCATTGAAGACTGTAGCTTTAGGGACCCTATGCATTCATAATCTCAACACAAACCTCCTCGATAAAGTGTGTTAGTGATGATAGTGTATCATGCGGATTGACAAATGAAGTTTCACTTTTGATTCCTTAAAAGGTCAGGAGGAAGGGTATTATCTTTCAAGTAAGTATAAGTTTGACCATAACGAGAGGAGTCAAGTCCAACTATGTGGCAAACAATTTGGGTATCAGGAGAGTCATGGGTTGGGTAAAATAGTTCTTCCACCAGGAATTCATAACAATCTTGATTTTCTCATGTCTATAGGAGAGAAGCAATTGTAGCCATGACATCTGTTGTTTTGTTTTCAGTCCTTGGAATTTGTGCAAAAGTGATTTCAACAAAATACTTTTTGAAGTCATTAACCGATTTTTTGTAAGGCATGAGTTTATCATCCTTTGTTTGATATTCATCATTAATCTGATTGATTACTAGCTGAGAATCTCCATAAACATGTAGCTTTGTGATGTTCCATTCTATAGCCATTTTGATTCCAATGACTAATGCCTCATATTCTGTCATATTATTGGTGCAAGGAAAGCTCAATCTGTATGACTTTGGAATAGTATGACCTTGAGGTGTTATAAATAGTATACATGCTCCTGATCCATATTGTGTAAAAGAGCCATCAAAATATAATTCCCAGGTTTTCTTGGTGACTGTAAGAACATCTGCATCTGGAAACTCATCTTTTATCATCATGTAAGGGTGATTTTTCTAGCTGACCTGCAATCACTTGACCTTTGATAGCCTTTCTATCAACATACTCAATATCAATTTTGCTCAGGATCATGGCCCACTTTGCTAATTTTCCCTGTCAATGTCACCTTACTGAGGAGATATTTTAATGGATCTATTTTGGCTATCAACTTGATTGAATGTGTAAGCATATAATGTCACAACTTTTGGGATGCAAACACTACAACCAGACGTGTTTTCTCAATAGAGGTGTAGTTGAGCTCATAACCAACCAGGGCCCTGCTAATATAATATATAGCTCGCTCTTTTCCTTCGTGGTCGTGTTGTGCTAGAAGAGCTCCCAATGATACATTTGTGGTTGATATGTAGATAAAAAATGGATTTCCTTCTATTGTTGACATCAACACAGGGGGATTCGTTAGATATTCTTTTATTTTGTCAAAGGCTTGTTCACACTTGTCATCACACTTGAATGGAATGTTTTTATGGAGCAGATGAGTGAATGGGTAACACCTATTAGCCAACTGAGTGATGAATCTTCTGATGGACTGCATTCTTCCTTGAAGAGAACATAGTTGACTAATATTCTTAGCTGATTCCATTTCCATGATTGCCTTTACTTTAGTTGGATCAACTTCTATTCCTCGAGCTGAAATAATGTACCCTAGAAGTTTGCCTGATGTGACTCCAAAAGTGCATTTCTTTGGATTTAGCCGCAACTTGTATTGTTCTAACCATTGAAAGATCTTATCCAGAATCTCCATATGTCCTTCTCTTGTGTATGATTTTGCTAATATGTCATCTACATAATCTTCCATGTATGTATGCATCATGTCATGGAAAATGGTCATTATTTCCCTTTGGTATGTGGCACCTGCATTCTTCAATCCAAAAGGCATGATGTTCCAACAAAAAGTACCCCAAGGACATGTGAAATTTGTCTTCTCCTGATCTTCAGGTGCTATTTTGATTTGATTATACCCCAAAAAAACATCCATTAGAGATAACATTTCATGTCTAGTTGTTAGGTCCACAATGATGTCTATTCTTGGTAAAGGAAAATCATCCTTTGGACACGCTTTTTTTAGGTCTCTGAAGTCTATACATACTCTAATACTCTTGTCTAGCTTGGAAATAGGCACAATGTTTGACACCCAGTCCAGATATGCGACTGGCCTTATGAACCCCACATCCAATAATTTCTTCAGTTCTGCTTTGACAAGAAGAGCTATGTGAGGATGCATTTTTCTTAGTTTTTGTTTTACTAGTTTAGCTCTTGGAGAGAAATTTAAGCGATGCATTATGAGATATGGATCCAACCATGGCATGTCTACATATGACCAAGAAAAATTTATTTATCTCCTTTTAAAGAATTCACTGTAATCATGCCTCTCCTGCTCTGACAGTGACACTGTTGGATATATAATCTTAAGATTGTATGAGGTACCAATGTTAACTACTTTAGTTGGCTCAATCAATATGGAAGACCTCTCCTAATAATATTCAGTAAGAGTTTCAAATCTCCCATCCTCTGGCACCTCAAAGAGGTTCTCACCATCGGATATGTCCTTTCTTTTTACTTTTCCTTGATCTAATGTTTCCAGTAAATGGTTTTTAGCATTAGATCTGCTATTTGATTCATTTATCTTATTTTTGCAACTAAGATATTTGACACCCCCTGACTAGAAGAAGCATTATCGAATTCACTGGTGGAAGACGTCTTGGGTGATATAGGTTCTACAACATTGAGATATAAGGAAATGGCATGATCATTCGGGAAAGTATCTATCTCAATGGGTCCATTGTTTTCCCAATCAATAAGTTCAGGATGTATCAAGGGTAAAGGATCGTCTGACCGGTCGGTCTCAAAGGAATTAAGGGTCATGATTGAATTGTCAAAGTTTTTAGTAATTACTTCCAAGTTTTGGATGTTACTCTCCTCAGGATGACCTGTCTCGATCAACCTCTGATTGTCCTCGATAAAGTTAGAATCGACAAATTGTGACTCTGATTCAAGTGATTTGTATTCTGACATTTTTCCTTCATACGAGTGAACTATATCGATGCCAACATCTTTTGCATAGCAAGATCCTTCAAAGGATTCTTTAGAATGATATGATTCCCACTCCCACTCATTAGAGTCGGTCTCACTGGAAGCTTGCAATCTAAGGATTTTTCCATAGAGATTATGTGTCAATTCTTCTCTTTTTATGCCAAGATCTTCCTATCTTCTATCATTTTCCTCTTCTTGTTGCTTGGAAGCTGCTTCTTTTTGTTGTTTGTGAATTGTTTCCTCTTCTTGTTGTATGTGAATTGCTACATGCTATTAATGAATTGGAATGTCTTGTCCAAAACCTAGTCCTGACTTGTCCTTGGCATGTTGAGATGGAGGTTGTATGGGTTCTAGAATACCTTCTTTTATTTTTCCTATAGGGCACTTGCCACCATACCCCATTTTCTGCAAGATGTGAAACCCTTTTTCATATTTTTCCGTTGGTATGCTAACATTATTGATTTATTGTTGAGACTCATCATCTTTATATAACCATTGTAAAACATCTTTGTCTTCGGTTTCTTTAGATAGGGTTCTTGCTTTGACAAATGCTCCCTCAAATATTTTGAGTGGTTTTGACACTGGTTGTTGCTTTGAAGTTGATGGTTTCCCATAAGATCTAGGAAAAAGTGGTAAATCTTGTAGAGAATATTCTCCTATTCCTTTGTTGTTCAACTGTAGCTTTTTCTCAAAACTTGTCAAAGTTGAATTGTGCAAACTCCTCCTAGGTGATGAATTAGAAGAAGATGCCTCTTTGTTATGTGGAACAATGACTTCTTGGACTGGTTTTAGATTACTGCAATATTGAAATGGATTAGAGTATTTTGAAATGGTGATTTCTTGTCCATTGTAGGGAAACTTTACACACTGATGGTAAGTTGAGGGAACTGCCTGCATATCATGAATCCATGGTCTTTCCAAAAGTATGTTATAAGATAGATTCAGGTCCAACACTTGACATACTGTATCTTTTTGTATGGGTCCTACTTTGATGGGTAACACCATTGTTCCTTTGGAAGAGTGTTCCTCTTCGTCATATGATTTTATGGTGATTTTTTTTCTACGATCAATTGTATTGGTAGAAAAATCTAAAGCATGAAATAGACTCAATGAGAAAATATTTAGACCAGCTCCTCCATCTATGTGGACACGTTTAATGCGTGTTTTATGGATAAACAATTCAATATGGAGAGGAGCATTGTAAGGATGTTGCATGGACATGTCATCATTATTTGTGAAGGATTAGCAATGAGGTGCTATTAGGTTCCCACCATGGCTTGGAATTGATCAACATCCAAGTCTTTGGAGACTGTGGTATCTACTAGAGATTTTTCCAAAACCTCTTTATGCGTTGTGAAAGTTTTAAAGTATCTAGTATTGATATTTGTGTAGGGGTATTTTGCAATTGATCCACTATATTATATTGTTTATAAGTGTATGATGTGTTAGTTATCGAACCTAGATAGGTTACTTTGGCCTTACTCCTGGTGATGGCATGTGTTGGTTCTGGTTACCATTTCTCTTTAACAACAATAACAATAACCACGTTCTCATTGGCATGAGCATAGTTGACGTTTTCTTTTCCTTTACCATCTCATGTCATTGATGCTTCACCCTTTTCATAATTTTGAGTGGAGTTTTAAATGCAATGTGTGATTCGTTTGTTTTATGCCCATCCATCGTTATTACCTCATTATCTACCAAGTGTTGAATGACATGTTTCAATCTTTGACAATCATTCCTTTGATGTCCCTTACTTCGATGATAATCACAATAATGGTTGTCATTCCACCATGTTGGTTTAACTTTAGGCTCAAAATATCTCACTTCTGGTAATGTGATCAATTTATTTACAAGAAGTGCTTTTAAAGCCGATTCTAGTGGTTCACCAATGGGAGTAATTTTTTTGCGAAAGTTAGAAAAATACGGTTTACCTAGGTTTATTGTTATCTTGGTTAGCCACTGGTGTATGACTTGATATATTAAAAATGGGTTGCTTTGGTTTTAAGTTGTTAGCATCTACCACTTTGTCATTGACAATGTTATATTTCTAGTCCTAAACTTTGGTTTATCGTTATTGTTATTTTTGTTGTTGGGAGAATTAGTTCCTTCTTTATAAAGCTTTAATGATCCTCTTTTGACCAAAGCATTTTTTATCTTGATTCCATTTTCAATATTTTTTTTGAAACTTGGAGGGCATTGCAATTTTAGTCTATAACTCATTTCACCATTCATGTTATTGATGAAAATGTCCATCTTTTCATTAGTTGGCATAGGGTGAGAGTATCTAGGAAACAACCGCCTCCATCTTTGCAAGAATGTCATGAAGGGTTCTCCATTTTTATTTTTTATGTTGCATAAATCCAACATGGTAATCTCATGTTGAACATGTTATAGGAGTATTGAGAAATTAATTTATCCACAAGTTCTTTGAATGATCTAATCCCAGGTGGTAGTTTTGAGAACCACTCCATAGCCTGTCCACTTAAACTCCTTGGGAATAAACACATTAGATAAGTTTCATTGTGTGCAAATTCCATGCTTATGGTGCAAAATTCTCTTACATGATCTTGCGGGTCAGCTTTCAAATTATACTTGTCATACTTTAGAATTTCACAGTTAGGTGGAAAAGGTACCATATTCAAACTCCTCTAAAATGGGTATGGACAAATATCCTCCAATGAATACCTCTTGGTGGTCCCTCTTTGCATATCTTGAATCTGTTGTTGGAGGGCTTGTATTTGTTGTGTGAGCACCAAAAAAGGATTGTCCGTATTATTTCTTGTTTCATTGTTAGGTATTGTTTCATTGTTAACATGATTTAGTGTGTCATCAGGTCGATCGTTATTTCTTTGAGCACCACTGGTTGCTTCAGTTTGTTTCAATTGTGTAATATCAAATTTTTGAGATAGTTTCACACCCAAATTAGCCAACATCAGAAAATATTTCTCTTTATCCGTTTCCAACACCTTCTCCATAAATTTTTCCAAATTTGGGATCTTGTTGTGCTTCTCTGATTGTTTCCTCAGTTATTTCTTCAACATTATCCTCATGTCTAGACCAATGAAAGAAAGGGTTCTCTTTTTCCATTGTAGGTTTTTTTTTCTTTTTCTTTTTCTTTCTGTTGTTTCAGTGTCTTTTCCTGATTCCTAGTCAAAACTGACATACAAGTAATTGAGATTTTCAAGCTTTTTGATCCGTATTTGAAATGTAAGTTTTGATGTAATCTGACCAAGTCCAATAGGAAAGATCTATCCTATTAAGAAGACAAGGTTAATCTAATCTAAAGTTCAATTTCATGATGAAGGATGATAAATCTTGATAAAGAAACTATGTTGAAAAATCAGATAATTGATATGTCAAATATGCACTTAGGATGTTGGATCATAAATTTTTTTTAAATGTATGTACTTGTAAAAACCTATTTTGTCTAGTTTCAAATTGATTTTATGGTAATGACCTGAGAAGCACTCTGAAAAGGGTATCTAAAACCGTGTTCACTTTTCTTTGAAAAGTTGTAGTTTACTCTCTGTCTATGATGAAAATATATCGATGTGCTAAAATAGGGTATCAAAGCACTAATTTGTGCACTCAATGCGTTACTCTATCCTATTGATGCACTATACTGTCCAACTTCAATGCGCTAGTCTAGTTTTTTTTTGCAATATGTTATCCTATTCTATGTTATCCGGTATCTTGTGATGTGCTATTCTGAATGACTGGTGCACTATTCTATGGAAGCAAAGTGCTATTATGTGTTCTCAATGCACTATATTGTGACAATTATGCACTACAATTATCAGTCTATGCGCTAAAATGTAGTATGAATGCACTAACGTTCTCCCTCTATGTGCTAATGTTCTTGGTCTATGCACTATTGTTCTCAGTCTATGTGCTATAATGTAGCCTAAATATGCTAAACTGCTATATGATGTGAAATAATTTGACAATTTGATGTTTATTCTAAGTTGAATGTTTATGTGTTTCAATGGATGATATTCTAATTTACGATTTAAAAGCACAGAAGCCAATATTTCTAGTAGTTTTTTTTGTCTTAAAATCTAAGACCAAGTATATGTTCAAGGCTCAAATAAATCCCAAGTTTCCACGAGTATAGAACATAAAAGACACATCAAGCAGTTCTAGCCTAAGGAGTGGATGCAATGCGATAATTCAGACGACATCTTGGTATTTCTTCACCTTAAATTTTCAACACCTTGAGGAGTATTTAACAATCTTGGCTTTGTGAGAGAAGATAGATAGGGGCCTCTAGGAATGGAAGGATAACCTAGTCACCCTTTTTTTAGAAAGCTATAAATAGCCTATACAACGCCAGAAATTTCTATCTCATCTCAAGGAAATACATATGGTGAGTATCTTGGGGGGAAAACCAGCTATCCCCTTGCACTGAAATTAACACACCAAGGCTTAAAAAAGGTGGCTTGTAATGTAACAGTACTAGTAAGGGAATTTGTTCAGTGCATCAGGGTATAAACTCAATTAAGAGGTCTCCCAGCCTTGAGAACCAAGGTTTCATATACTCGAAGGCACGTGAGGAGAGCTATTCACAATCACTATCATTGACCTCAATTTTCATCAAAATCACTTTTATTTTAGAGTGGGTTAGATGAACTTGGTGTTAGTCGTTCCCACTTGGGTCATTCCCCTCTCACCCAGCCTTATGGGCTACTTAGGAGGGCAGGCCCGCTAAAGTTATTGCACTACTTGAAATGAAAGATTCGATGAGTCTGGTTTTCTGATCACCCAATAAAGGGGAGAGCATACTCACCTATCATCTCAGACACATAAGAGATGGTGTTTATTGATCCCCTAATTAGACAATGTGCCTAAATTAAACAAAGAAATGCAATACTCCAGCGACTGCAAATAATGTTAGTAGTCTTAATTAGAGGTCTTTGACTGTGTAATGTTTTGCAATTTTAGTCTTTGGCAGTGTAAAAAGCACCTGCAAAACATAAAGGTGTAAATTAGTCTTTGGAAATCAAAATTTTGCAATAAAAAATTAAAGCGCCAAAACAAATCATCTATGTGCTAGTCTGTGCTACTAATGTGCTAAAATATGACATTTATGCGCTATTTTGAATGACTAATGCGCTATTGTGTGGAAGAAAAGCGCTATTTTGTGACACTAACATGCTATTCTGTGAAACCAATACGCTATTCTGTGAAAGCAAAGTGCTAAAAGGTAAGACAAAATAAGGGATAGAATCAAATCCTATAGAAGCGTTGTAATCTAATATGCATGCATTGTTCTAGGTGATGTATGCGCTGGAACAGGGGATGTATGTGCCAATTTTTAGTCAATATGCACCAAAATTTGTCACCAAAATGCTAGTCTGGGTCTCTGAATAAACCTATCAAGAAAAACCTGCGAGAAAGATATCAAAAATTTGGGGCAAGGCCCCAAGGTGGGTGCCAAAATTAATGTGTACAAAATTATGTGAATCAATCCATTTAACAAGCATCTAACACACATTCAATGAAACATTACATTAGAGAGTAAAATAAAAGAAGAAAGTTAGAAAAATCCCTAAAATCGTCCCATTGCTCTCTATTCCCAAGGATCTTGTTGATTTATAGGTTGGCTCTCAGCTGCATGATCTACAAGATGACTACTTGAGAAACGAGAATGAAATGATGCAATTTTATTATCTAGATGATGATATGCAATTTTAAATTATCATGATAGCTATGCTAAAAATGCAATGAGTGCCATTATCAAAATGCAATGATACTATTGATATGCTAAATTATGATGCTAAAAATATTAGAATGCTCTTAAGAATGCTACTAATGAGGCTAAGATTGGTAAGTATGCTAAAGGTCTTCTCATGGATGAGAAGAGAGGTATTTATAGACTTTCCAAAGCCAAAGCTGAGGTGGCAGGATTCAACGGTGGAGATTTGGTTTGGAGAGATCAACAATCGAAAATGAGGAAGTTAGAGAGGAAGTTGAAAGAAAGGACACTTGTCATCCCTAGAGGGACAAGTGCCAAGGAATCTCCAAAAAATTTCAACAAGAAGGCAAGTGTCAAGGAGATAAAGAACATGTGGCAAAGATGGCATGTGTCCTCTAGAGAGAATGGACACTCAAAAGGAGGATAGGATGAGGAGGTTGGAGAGGATAGGGTTACTTAAACCCATGGTTAGATTGGATGGGTTAGGCTAGAAGGTGGTTAGGTTAGGTGGTTAAGGGTTAGGACACATGTGTCAAATTTTGAATTAAAAATTCAAATTTAATATGGATGAATAATTAAATTAATTAATTAATTAAATTTGCCTATTTAATTAGGAAAATAGAAGAAATGAATTAAGGTGGGAAGAATTAGAAATAATGAACTATATAAATAAATGATTAAATTCGTTTATAATATAGTAGAGGAATAAAAGACTTATTAATTAAATATCTTTGTATTTAATTGATTTTCTCCAAACCAATTTTTCAATGTATACAAATCTTATGCATTTAACATCTATACACAAGATATACACATTTCCATCAAGAACATAAACATAAAGGCATAATCATAAGAGCTCTTGACACAAGCAAAAATAAATACCATTCAACATTTATCTTCCCTAGGATATCCCAACGTCATTACTTATATCATCTCCACAAGGAATTGTCATCATGATCACTACTACTAGCTAATGCAACCTAACATATTTATCATCTACTCTTTCCATGTATATACATATAATCATCTACTAATTCATCTATCATGAATGCAAATCACTAACACTACATTTACCAATAGTTCCCTTAAGGTTCATTTTAAGAACACCAAATCCAAATGTTCCTAGTCCCATTTTCTTATCCATTATCTAAGTACCATAAAATCCATTTCCATTAACATCTACCACATTAATAATCCAAATAACACTAATTGTACATCAATAAATTCAATAATTTCCATTAATGAATCACTATCCAAGATACAACATGATGCATATATATGTTCTCTACAAGAGTCATATCCATATCCTAATACATCATCTACTAGTACATATACATTATTCATTTACATCAAAGGGCATAGCTCTCAAACTACAAATAAAAATATCTCATGATATCTAGAATACAACACCATATGAATCATGTACATCCATCTGCTACAATATCCATCCAAAAGATGAAGAGATTAGAATCCACATCCACACATAAAGCATCCAATAGAGAACATCCCAATGGAAGAAGGCATCAAACCACCCGACCATGTGGAACCAAAAGAACCACCCCCCATGCTAGGAGATGACACAAGGTCCCACACACATACTAGACCTAGGCTAACACCCAACAACCAAAGAGACTCACAACACCAAATTCACCACAAGAAGAACACATAAACATAAGCCAATCGTATCACAAGGCTAAGCATAAATCACAGAAACTCCTAGAGGCATACCATAAACCATGGCATAAGGAATAAGGACACATGTAGGAGTGGAGTTTCATCACATGCTATCCTCACAAAGAAGGAACCACCCTAATAGACATGCCATTGCATTCTATCCTCAAAATAGAAGGGATCATCTAGATAGACATGTGGAACCGCGGATCAACCTAAGGGAGAAACAAGGGAGTACAATTTTCCATCTCTATGGCCTTCCCAACCTTATCCCAAAACATCCTCCCTGGGACTAAGCATTGGGGCCCAAACAATATTCATTATCTTGATTAAATGAATCCTAATTATCCAAACCATCTAAATGAATTATTAAGGTTATCACTTGATTACATAAGGAAAACTTTCATGAGCTCCTGGAAGTCTAGACCCACCAACGTGTGGCCTATTCCCACGTGAACCCAGCTAACACATGAAATCCCACTCCCCCTAACCATGTTCTAAGACCTTAGGGTAAAACACATACATCACTAATACAAGAGGTTCATACAAATGCATTCAATAAGATTCATCCACTTACATGAAGATATGAATTCCAAATAATACACATAAACCAAAGTGCCAACATCATGAAATAAATAAGAGCCTCGATAATCATTCACAAGAGCAAGCATAATATTTTTCCTTGCTCAGCCATAAATAAGCAATCCTCCACAACAAGGCTTATCAACTTGCTGGAGCATAAAGAAACAATGAAACAACCAAAAACTAATCCATAAACAACTCTGAAGATCACGAGAGTATCAATGAATGCCTTTGGTACAAGGACAAAACTGAGAAAATTGACCTAGATAGACCAAAATCATCAAAATACCCTGACAGAGCAGAGTAGCACTTTTGTTTAATGGATTAGCCCATTCCACAAATTCATTATATCTAACAGTATAACACTTCCACTAAATTATTCAATGCTTTTACTTAATGTTTTAGTGCTTACACAATACAATACTACCTTAGCCAAATAAAATAGTGCATTCACTAATAATAATAGTGCATTCATTAAATAAAATAACGCCTTCGATAACAACATTAGTGCTTCCACTGGATTAGCAATTTTGCAGAAAAGACTCAGACAACGGAAGTAATGTTTACGATTAAATTTTGAAAATCAATAAGACTATTAAATAATGCCAAAATCACACAGACAGGGATGCAATACAAAGTAAATCACAATATTTAGGCCAACCAAACTCAGATTCACAATACCAAATCAAACCAGAACACAGGGTCAAACACAACATTCACAAAGAATACAATAATAATTCAACAATGATTTACACAGAAATATAAGTCTTCCCAACCATATAATATTTAAAGCTTCATAATAATTATTTTACTCTATTCCCACAATCAATCTTTTCTCAGACACGGAGAGAACAATCTTTCCAAAAAAACAAATTGCAGAAAGAAGGGAGAATTCAACCAACTTGGATAATCGAAGTTATGGAAAAATGAAATCGAAGAAGAGAAAATCTAAAATCTAGCAAGTTCCAGTCAAATCCAAATCCAAGCAAAGAAAATCCTCAAAGCACAGAAAAATAATTCCAGAGAGGCCAACCCAACAAAATGCACAAGCGACCGAATATATAGAAAAAGCATTCAAAACTATAGAATAATTCAACCAATAGAAATATTCCAAAATACTATATAATCTACCTACCATACCCAAATATAATATTTTATTTACCCAAGGATTTTTAGCCAATAACCATAAAGGGTAGGTAAGCTATATAATATTTATTTACCTATTTAGTAGCAAGAGAACTATAAGAATATACTAACATAAAATCAAATGAATAAATAAACCAAAGCCCATCAATAAATAAATCAAGGGAAATTAAATAAATAGATGCCTCAAATAAATATAAAGCCACAATTAAATATAAAGCCATAAATGATTAAACAATAAATAAGTAACAAATAATCAATTAAACAATAAATCAATAAACCAATTAAATTAAATAAATAAATAGATATAAAAGCATCATACAAATATAAATCAAATAATAATAAACCACTCAATAATATTTAATTAACCAAACTATATAATAAATTAATTTAACATTAATAAACTATATTAATCGAGCATTAAATAAATAAATAATCAAATACTCACAACGCTACAAGACGACCACAACTCTAGACACTAGCATGACAACTCGTGCTAAGACAACCGACTGACAAGGATGACAACTTAAGCCTAGAGTGTATAGAAAGAACTCATGCCATCTCCAACAACTTGCCATTGGGATAAACACACGCTCAGACCTGTGATAACAGGTGGAGTTGATGTCTAGTACTTGCAATCTTGTTGTAGACACCTAAATTTGGACACCTAGCTTTGTCCAAAATTTTCCCTTTTCATCTAAACATTCCTTTATTCCCATTAATTAGGTAATATTGCTATTATCTAATTAACATCCTTAAATTCCTCTAAATCCCTAAGGTATTTAGTTACTAATTAAATACCTTACCTCTTTAATCCTCCTTTCATCAAATGAATTAAATAAATATGACATTTATTTAATTCCTCACATGTCACATCCTTTTCCTTAATCTTAATCAACCTCCTAATTTCTTCATTAGGGATGTGCACATGCCTAATCCTTGATTAGGATGTGTCACATCCTCCAAATTTTGCAAGTTGGCTTCTAATTTTCCTTAACCACTAATTATCTTCTAATTACTGATCAATTAAGCCTAATCAATATCTTGGTCAACTCTCCCTATCCCCCAAGGAATTTTTAATTCCTTTTTGTCTTCCCCATGTGAATTTTTAATTCACTTTTATTCCTCCAAGGAATCTTCTCTTCCCCATGCAAGTTCTAGAACCTTTCACTTGTCACATCACTCACATGTGCCAAAGTCTTCTAGAATCTTTGACTTGTCACATCAGTCATTTATGGGTAAATACTTACCTTTTTAATGACCTTGTCTTATCCAAGGTACTTCTCACCTATCTTTTTGGGAACCTTGTCTTATCCACAAGATCTCCCAATCATTGTGAATTTTTAATTCACTTTTATTCATCCAAGATTCTCCTTTTCCCCATGTGATCATTGAAAGGTCACATCACCCTTATTCCAAGGTACTTACAAGTACTTTCCCATCACATGTCATCTTCCACCTCATGTGTCCTTATCCATCTTACCCATGGTGGCAAGATCTCAACCCTCTATCTTGCTCATGGTGGAAAGATCTCAACCATCTGTTTCCCTAGGGTGTCTCTCCATAAAATGAAGGATTTTTCTTTCATTCATTATGCATTAACAAAACATTCTCATTCAACACATTCAACCAATTTTCAAGCTCTCCATCCACCATTGTTGCTCATCTTCATGCTCTCATTGCATCTATCTTGTTCATCTCCTCAACTACCCACTTATCTCATTACAATCTACATTTCAACAAGATCATTTTGGATCCACTTTTAGCACATCTTGCCATCGAAGGAGCACACAAAATCAACAATCCAGGGCCAACCAAAGGATCAATCCCAATACAAGGTATAATTAGCTTCTCTTTTATCTTTCTTTGGTTTGGATTCAACTAGGCTTATCATTGAGGTGTCAGTGTTGTTTTCCTCCATTTTGCATGTTCTTTTGCATCACTTAGAGTAGGTCAAGATCACTGGTTCACATTTCTGGCACGCTCGGTGGGACCCAAAAATGAGTCCCTATCTTTTACATTTGCTATTTTTTGAGTTTTTGGCAGGTTCAGGTTGCAGAGGGGCGTACATTCCCTTGATAGACACATAGGGGCATACCTGCCCTCCCAAAGGGGCATACCTACCCTTGAACAACATTCTATTTTCAGCTTTTAGTTGTTTTCACTAACTGTTTTCTATAGAGGAGCATACCTTCCCTAGAGGGGCAAACCTGCCCCTGCAGAGGGGCGTACCTACCCTAGACAAGGGTGAACCTACCCAGACAGAGCCTTTCTGTGAGGTAAAACAATTATTTTAGCTTTTTTTTGGCTTCCGTTTTCATCATTTTGAGATTCTAACCCCCTAACATCACTTGTTTGTGAGTGTGTTTATGTTTTTTCTAACATTCATGCAACTTCTTTCATGATTGACGAAGAACGGAGAACAAAACAACTAACATTTTCTTGCAGGACAATTGGTTTATCTAGTTTGTTTATTGTTTTCTTTATCATTTTCATGGATTAATCTAGGCACATAGTTTAATTAGGGAGTCAAATCTACTATTTTTTATGTCTGTAAGTCCATTGTGTCACCCAAGAGGGCACGAAATCATCCAAGATTTCCCCTTGCACTTCGTGTGAGCTTGGGGAGTAGTCGAAAATTATTAGTGCTCTCTTTTTAGCGGGACCTGCTTGGGGATTCCATCACCCCAATGGAAAATTCCAACCACGTGTACCAGCAGGGTATATAGAGGGGGGAGATCCAAAACTATACCCCAATCTAGTCACGTTGTGTCTGGCAGAGCGTCGAAGCTAGGGTGATACCTAGATAGACGTGGAGTTGGTCTGAGCCTTTCTGTATCTTGTTAGGGGTTCCTGACTTATGCTTGTGACAGGCTGGTGTTCACGGTCATGTCTCACGTACCGAGCGTATATCAAGGAATCCCTAGATTGCCTTGTTTAGCCTAGATTAGAGAACTGTGTTAGCCATACCTTTAACATTAATCATAAGATTGTGTTGTCTGAATTGTCTTCTTGTGTAAAACTAGTGAATTTTTGTCAAGTCAGCCTTATTGCTTGTTTTTTGCTATGTTCTTGGTCCTTTCCATAGCTGTTTTCACCTAAGTCAAGTCCAAATTTCCTACAAAGGGGCGTACCTGCCCTCTGTCTTAGTCATTCCTCAACCTATTTTTGTCAAAATTGTCAAACTTTTCACTGAATAGGCAAACTCGCCCCACAGAGGGGTGAAATTTCCCTGTAGAGGGGCACACCTACCCTCCAAAGGGGTGAACCTGCCCTCCAAATGGTCAATTCTTCCTTACATTTAGTCAAACAACTTGTTTCTTAGGTTCGGCGAACCTGCCCTATCTTTGGGCGAATTTGCCCCACAAAGGGGCGAACCTGCCCTGCAGAGGGGCGTACCTGCCTTGCAGAGGGGCGTACCTTCCCTGTAAAGGGGCGTACTTTCCCTCCAGAGGGGCGAACCTGCCCTCCAAACAACTTTTTTCATCGTTCGTTCAGTGATTTCCAGCACTCATTTGCTCATTTTGAGTACTCGTTTGCACGTTCTAAGCAATCATCTCCCCATTCTGAACACCCTTTCATCATATTGAGCAATCATCCCCTCATTCAGAGCAATAACCTCCTCATTCCAAACACATGTTTACTTGATCTGAGCATCCATTTCTGCCTATTTTTCACTAAACAAGCAAACTTTCCCTTATCCTTGAGCGTACCTTCCCTCTAAAGGGGTGTACCTACCCTAATTTGGGTGAACCTACCCTCCAAACAACCTTTTTCATCGTTTGTTCAGTCATTTCGAGAACCCGTTTGCTTGTTTCGAGCACCCATTTGGTCGTTCTGAGTACTCGTTTGCCCATTCTGAGCATTCATCCCTCCATATCCATTCCCCATCCCAAGAATTCATCTCTTGATCCAAACATTCATCCTCTCATTCAAAGAACCCATTTACCTGAGCCAATCACCTGTCTTCTACCTATCTTTCACCAACGGGCGAACTTGACCTATCCTTGGGTGTACCTTCCCTCTAAAGGGGTGTACCTGCCCTAACTTGGGTGAACCTACCCTCCAAACAGTCATTTTCACCCTTTGTTCAGTCATTTCTATCACCTGTTCACTCGTTCTGAAGCCCCATCTCCTCAGCTCGATCATCCACCTCCTCATTTTGAGTCTTTGTCTCCTCGTTCCGAGCATCCATTCCCCATCCCAAAAAATTGTCTCCTCATTCCAATTATTCATCCCTTAGATGCGAGAATTCGTTTCCTTGATCCAAGCACTTGTTGACCTGTTTTGAGCATTTGTTCCCCACCTATCTTTCATCGAATATCCTTGGGTGTACCTACCCTTTAAAGGGGCGTACCTAGCCTGCAAAGGGGGCGTACCTTCCTTGAAAAGGGGTGCACCTTCCCTACTAAAGGGCGTACTTTCCTTGCAGAAGGGCATACCTTCCCTGCAAAGGGGCATACCTTCCCTCTAAAGGAGTGTACCTACCCTCCAGAGGGGTGTACCTATCCTCCAAAAGGGCATACCTGCCCTACAAATGACCATTTCACCTCTCGTTTAGTCATTTTGAACCTCCGTTCACCCATTCTGAGTAATCATTCATCCATCCTGAGCATTCATCTCCTCGTTCTGAGAGTCAGTCTCCCATTCGGAGCAATCGTTTACTCGTTCTGAGCACTCATTTACTCATTCTGAGTACTCATTCATCCATTCCGATCATCGTTGTTTCCTTCCAAAATTCATCATTTCATCGACCAAACCACATAGGTGCTTCTTATAACATCATTAGAGTCCAAATCTATCATCAAACCATCCATCCCAACCACCTAGACTTCGTTTCAAAGATTTTGATTTTTATGCAAAAACTTCCAGAGGCCATAACTTTTAACTCGGGTATCCGATTGGGCTGAAATTTTACGGTGGTTGTGTTATGAGGTGGCATGTGGATTCCCAAAAGATCGCTAGTCAGTTGGCCCCTTTTTTGGCACATTTTCAAGGCTTCAAACTTTCATCTTGACCCTCAAAATTGCAATTTAGTGTTTTTTACCAGTTTTTAAAAAATCATTTTCGTTAATAACTCATAATGCATGTCTCAAAATTAGGATGTTAGTTGGAAATTAATCCTACCTTATTTTTAGGAATTTTTTGGGAAAAAACTAGACTCTCAAAGATATGCCTGTGCAGTTACCTAAAATGGCAAAATTTGACAATTTTTAAAAACTGCCAAATCTGGAAAAATCCGATTGTCAGCATCTTATGTCCTCTAGTTAAAACCCCTAAACTTGGTTTAGGATCAATCCTATCATTCCCTCTGATCCAATCCCAATCTAAGCTTTAGTCCATCTGCATTCTCACAAGGTCATTCATTCATCATTTGAATCACATAGGTACATCATCCGAGAGCATCTCTAGGTTAGGTATCTATCATCGTTTTCCCCATCCAAATCCCTTAAACTTCATTTCAGAATTTATTATCCAAAGTGACCTAGATGTTTGAATCTGATCGTTATCATCAACATCTTCTTAGGATTGTCATCCGTCTAGAGTTAATCATTATCATCAGCCCAATCAATCTGCTTTCAATCTCAAGGTGGATTCGGTGTTGCAATCATCTATCTATCCTTTAATATGATCAACCAACATCCTACGTAATCTCTGAATGGGGTTTACAATCCCTTTCGTCATCCTATATGATCCATCATTTGATCTTATCGATCATTTCATCAATCAATCTTATCTAATCCAATCCAATCACATCCTTATCTAATCACCTTTGACCCAATCAATCTACTTCCATCTCAAAGTAGATTCGGTGTCGTGAATATCCTTTGATAATCAAATCCGATCATCATAATTAATCCCATCACATCCTCAAATCATCCTAATATGAGCTTTAATCCAATCCCGATTTGAGCTTGACGTAAATCCTGATTTGAGCTTTTGTCTGTTTCCATCCAAAAATATTTGATCCATCATATTTATCCTTTCATCGTCATGAATCCTTATCCTCCATCAATGTTATTCAAGGGAAACCCTAATTACATTGATGACGATAACAAAAGTCTTGTCGATCAAGAGGTATATGAAACAGATCCCCTTGACGATATCATTGCTAGCAAGCTTTCCCTAACCACTTTCCAAAATCCAATCACCCCTTTGAGTTATCATGTTATATGTTCATCCAAGCCTAATAATGCTCCTTATTCTACCTTTGACAAGGGATATCCACTATCTTCCTCATCTGTATATCCATCATATCCTTCATCTACACCTTCCTCTTATCCAACACCTGCATCCCCTTATCCTAATCCATCATCCCAATATTCCTATCCTAATCTACCATCCCAATATTCCCATCCTAATCTACCACCCCAATACTCCTATTGTAATCCCTCATCCATGTCCCACTATCCTAATCCTCCATACCAATCAACCTATCCTAATCCAACATCAACATCTTCTTATCCTTATCCATCATCCACGTCTCCCTATCTCAATCCGCCATCTCAATCTTCCCATCCTAATCCTCCATCCCAATACCCTTACTACAATCTGCTAGTCTTATCCTCTTATCCTAATCCACAATCCATGTCCCCTTATCCTAATTCACCATTCCAATATCCCTACCTTAACCCTCCATCTAATCCTAACCCTCCATCTACTCCCAGTCCTATATCCAATCCCAGTCCTCCATCTAACCCTAGTCCACCAATCCATAATCCTAGTCCTCCACCAATCCCTAATCCTTCATCTATTCCTATCATGCCATCTCAGCCTAGAGTATGCAAGTTTCTCACTCCAGAAGTTCTCCAAGGACTTATGAAAAAGAAGACATCCTCCACTCCACACCTTGAAGTTGTGAAGCCATGCCATCCTAATCCATCATCCACGATCACTAGTGATGAGACCCTTCTCCGTACCCCACCTATCATTGATACTACCACCCCTAGCACCACTCCAACCATTGAAATCATCAAACCCACCAAATCCATTGAACCCCCATCTCCTACTCCAAGAGCCACTGAACCCATCGAAGACACCCAAATCTAATCCATTGAACACACCCAAGTCCGATCCACTCCTCCCACTCCTCGTATCACTGAAATCCATTCCCATGAATGATTTGAATCCTCCATCCTTCCATCTTCCCCACTTGAAGAGTCCCTCCAAGAATCCATCATCATACCACCCACACAAGATGAGTCATGCCAAGATTTTGATCCAAAGCATGCCAACATATCCCCTTCTCGAGATCAAGATCCTACCATACCATCTAGTCCACCTCAAGATCACAGTCCCCCATCCATTCCATCCCATGATCCCCTTGTCACTCAAGATTTTGTCACTCCATCACATGAGATCTTATCACTTGTTGTCACCTATTGTCACACCTCTTGGAATTCCCACCCCTCATCCATACACTATCCTGATCCCTATTCACATCCATCTCCCTTCCCTCATCCACCCATCATATCCTCCTCCATTTATCTCCTTTATCTCCCCATCCACTTGTCTCTCATCCCCCCTTGCCTCATTATACATGACATTTCTAGAGTGGGGGAATCTACTTCCTTTGTGACATAAGTCCTTGGAGACATCCTTCATCGATCCTATCATCCCTTCCATATCCCCTATCCACCCATCTAAATAATCCCTTTCACCCATCTATCCTTATCTTCCTATCCCTCTCTCATAACCATCCCTTCCATCTCCCCATCCTTATCTTCCCACCTATCCTTATCTCCTTACCAATCCAAACAATTCCTTCTGTCTTCCCATCCGTATCTTCCTATCTATCCAAACAATCCCCTCCATCTCCCCGTCCTTACCTCCCTATCCATTTATCTCTATCCTCATTCCATCTTCTAATCCCCTATCATTGGTATCTAGCTATAGGCTAATCCCCATGCAACCCAATTCCATCTATCTCATTGTCATCACTCTCACTTCTTTCGCACATCTTTCCAATCTCTTATCACTTTTCATCACTCATCTCTCCATCATAACGTCCCCCCAATTCATCTTTTAATGATTTGGATAACTATCCTATCCCTGAGCTTCGTGTAATCACCATCATCTCATTCAATCCATTAGGTCAGTCTTATCTTATCATATCAGTCCTATCATTTTATCCCCTTATCTAGGGTTATCTCATCATCCTTTATCCATCATTTTTCTTTGGTCTTTTGTCAAACTACATTTCCCCTACGCTTTCACGTAGGCAAGGTCGATCATTTGATCCACCCCCGGGGCTCCTTTATCGTCTATCATTGGTATTTTCTCCTTTATTGTCTATCATCGGGCTTTCAGCTTTTGTTCGTCTGGTCTTTGTCATCCATCATCAAGGTCTCCATCGTCCTCTTTCCACTTTCATCCATGGTCAATCATCAGCCTTTTATCAAACTATGAGGGCTCTGCGCTTTCACGTAGGCAAGGCTAATCTTTGATCGGCCCCCGAGCCCCTAGGTTGTTAGGATGTGTCAATCTTGTGTCTTGTGTCTGGTCTCTTATGTCGTGTCATCAAGCTATGCTTGTATCTAGCTGGTTCTTAACAAACGTGACCCACTAGTATCAACAGACCCAATCAATTTTGAGTATCTTGTGTCATATCGATCTTTTAGTTTAGTATCCACCTTTGGTCTCATCAGGATGCATCCTTCCTAATAGACCTCATCAATCCCATCCATACTCTCGATCCTATGGCAAAGGACATTTGAAATTGCTTGTGATATTTTGATGCTTTTGGATTTTCTTTATCATTTGAGCTCCTTGTCATCATTGTCATGGTCGCCTTGATCCATCATATCATGGTGTGCTTTGACTGGTAAACATAGGGGCATATCTTGATCTTTTTGCTTTGTTGTTGTCTTCTAGTTTGTCCTGCATAGTACCCACCAAGAGCCTTGAGGTCTTGTGTTACGCTAGGGCATCCTTTTGTGCTTGTGGTTATCCTGATGCCTGGTCCGACCAAGGTCTTCGTGACTTTGGGGTATTGGGATAGCCTTCTTGTCTGTTGTGTTTGTTTTATGCATTAGACATGAATAGACCTTGGTTCTTCATACCCTGGCATCTTGTGTCTTATGCTATAGCAAAAATCAGTGCTCCAAAAATGGAAAATTGCATTACGATTGCATTTCATTTTCCCTTCCATTGCATTGTATGTATCACTAGTAAAATTTGGAAAATAAATAACTATGTGACTAAAAAATTTAGTAACAAGACTAAAACTGTCACGTGACTAACACTAGTAGTATCTTGAAAATAAATGACTAATTTGGTCATTTATAAGTGACTAATTTGGTCACTGGATAAAATCACAACTAAATGACTAAATAAATGACTAATATCAGACAAATAAAAATGACTAAATAAATTACTAATATCATACAAATAAAAATGACTAAATATATGGTTAAATTAATGACTAAATAAATGACTATTACTCCTCTATTCTTTTTTCTTTCGAATTTGATCATAATCCATAGAGCTAATTAAGCCCTCCTCATGGGACCCCTACCTAAGCGGGCCATTTGGCCACCTAGGTTGTTTGGTGCACCAAAAATACCTATTGCATGGAAGGCATTGCCTCTCGATCTAGTCTTAAGGCCTTCACATATTTTATAATTTTTTTTATAAACATTTACATTCTTTAACTTTTATTACTCATTATGTTAATGAATCATTAATGTTTTTAACTATGATTTGAAGCTACTTTGATTTTCCTATTATGTTAGCATGTCAAATATATCAAAGAGAAATTGTGGTCAATTTCACTAATAAAATATGATTTAAAAATATAATTATTTTATAATCTATGAAATCAATTGTGTGTGGATCATTTTTATAGATGTTATTTTTAATACAAGTTTGAACTCTAGTAATTTTAGGAGCACATCATGCTTATCTTAATTTTCACAACCTATATTAAAATGACAATGTAGATAGATGATTTTTTTTCCCCTAAAAATGAAGATTAATTTTTGTATGCCTTCCACACAATAGTTTTTTTTGGTGCATTTTAGCAATAGGTATTTTTGGTAGACAATTTTTTTTTAAAAAAAGGGTATTTTTGGTGCCTTGGTCGATTGGGTCATGTATGCATTTGGAGGGAATCTCAGGAAAATCATGTATGCATTTGGAGGGAATCTCAAGTAGTTCAATTTTTTCGTAAAACATTGTGATTTCACGTTGGAGGGAAGTTTCGAAGTTTAATCAACAATTTGGTATTTCAGCTCCCGCGCGCGTTTGAAGATTTTCCAATTGCAAGTCTGATGAAGGAAACAACCATTGAATGCAAAGAGTGGTGGTTTCCATTTTTGTAATGCCAAAGCTTTTTGAGCAGCATTTTCTGAGTTGCAACACCAGTATCATTCAAGAAAGGGAAGAACATTAAACAAGGTTACAATCTAAAGGTAAGTGGAAATCTTGAATCCTGAAACCTCATGCTGATCTTCATCCTTTATGACAGTGATCTTGATGTTGCATTTACTGTTCTTGTTTTCCATTGCTTCGTTGTTGTTACAATCTTGTGCTTTCACTAATATAATGATAATGCTCTTTGACATTGAATGAATCTCATTGACTTTGACCCCTTCTCACTTTGTTCTATGGTCTTTTACATCTTCTTTGTGCATGATATCGGGTCACATGGCATTCATAACAACTGCTATTATCTCCATTTTTGTATGATCCTCTAACACTCATATGCTTTGATATAATAGTGATCATTTGCAACTATTTTCCCTCTATATATTGTATTTCATTCCTATCCCTTGCATTCCTTGGACTACTATTATCATGCATTGAAAATTGAAACTCTTTATTCATTGTATTGATAACTCATTGGCACTATCATTGTTTGTATTCACTGCTATCTTATGATGATTTTTTTTCATAGTGAATCCTTAAAATCATTGTTTTGATAAAAACATAATTTTTCTCTTTTGTTTTTACATTATGATCCCATTGCTTTGAACCTTGTGCTTTGTGATTATCACATCTTTCTTACAATCTCTTCAAGGTCTGACTTTCTTTCTCTGTTGGCTACAAGAGACCCCTTTGATCTTACAACCCCGAGCCTCTTAAAGAAAACTTAGAATCAATTGGCAACATTGAACAAAAAACCATCATAGCTAATTTCATTTATTTCCCAAGAGCATTCAATGAAAATATAATGGAAAAAACACATCACTCTGTGGGGTAGGGTTTATTTGATTTGAAAACCTACCTTCAACATCCAAGTCAAAAAGTCAGCCTACCAAGTCTGTGCCAAGTCCTCCAAGTCTTAAGTCAAAAATAAGCTTTCCAAGACTGTTTTACGTCCAAGTCTTGTATCTATGATACAAGCATGATAAATGTTTGAAAATACTATACACAACTATATGATAAAATGCATAAATTTGTAGGCTTTCTCATTATATCAAAAGCTTCAAACTACAACTCAAAGAAATTAGAAATGAGTTATAAAAAAAACTTATTGTCAAGTACAATTTGCTCCAAATCAAAATTGCATTATCCAATTTACATAATTTTCTATTTAATTGATTTTTGTGGGAAAAAAACACTTAGTGTACAAAGTAAAGCAAGAGTTTCTTTCCAGGATTTCAAAGGCTTGTTGTTCACAAGTCCAATAAGATCATTATTGACCATAGCAAAAACCACCTACACTAATAGTGTTAAGTCATAAAATATTCCACAGAAAGAAATATATTTTAGATAAACAGAGCCAGTTAGCATTCTAAAATCTAGATAGTTGAATACAAGAAGGATGGTAAAACATAAAACATTAAAATACTTTTAAGACTTTTCAAATGCCATGCAATTAGTATAGAAGCATAACATTAAGATAGGAACAATTCATTTTTCTTAAATATTCATCACGAGTTTTCTCTCGTAAAGAACTCCCCCCGACATGAGCAATGAGAAGTGCATCTGCCATCTTGTTTTCTTACATGCATTGCATAACTGCTCCCTTATAATCACCAACAACTAAATAAATTTGAATGGATTCATCACATTCTTAGTATTCAGTTGAATCTTTAGTAGCTTCATGTTGCACCTCTTCTCCATTGCCTAGGGTATCCTTCCCAACAACAAAATCATTTTCAGTGAGAGGAAGTGAGGAATATTCTTTCGGTCTATGAAAATTATCAAAAAACTCCTCGCCATTGTCTCTAGGGGATGTAACATCTTCTCCATCTTTTGACTGAACTGATGGATCTAATTGTGTTGTATCATCAAGAGTGACATTGTTGATTTTTTCACTGCTAATATCATGAATGTTGGAAAATTGAGCTTCCTGTAAGTCTTGATTCTCTGTTGACTACACTTGAAATCCAAGGTGCTCAAGTAGCTTTGTCCTAGCATTGCCTTCATATTCAAACATGACTCTTAGGAAATTCCATGTCTCCCTCTCTTCTTCCAAACTAAATCAATGCATAAACCAAAAATTTGCAAGTGAAACAATACAAATGAATGTAAATTGTTATTAATACCATTCAAAAATTATCCACAAATAAGTAACCGAGAATCCTGACACTTCTTATTGCACAAAGCTCGCAATGATGATTTTTCACCATCTGCTATTGCAGCTTCAAACTTTGTTGAATGAAGCACTAGACTGTCCTCAATAACGAGATTGTGTATATATACCTATGAAAATAGCAGAACAATAAGACCATATATCATCTTAATGACATGTACCAAAGAATAAATTGTACTCTACCTCAGAAGAGCCAACAACACTCTGTGATGTTGTATAGGGCCGAAATGAAGCAAGATTTCCTCCAAATCCAAAACTAACACCAATTGGCCTCTTCAACCACTTAGGAGCTTTCAAGAGTGGACCTGAAAAGGCCAAAACAAAAAGATAGACATCATTTATTTGCATACATGATCCCAATTCATTGAGAAAATATTATAAGTGAGATTCCCATTTCTTAACTAAGTCATGTATGGTTATCACATAAAGCAACACTTACCACCCACTTTATGTTTGAAAGCAATTAAAGCACTATACTTGGGTTATTCATAGAGATTCATTAGTCAAATATTATAGGAAACAAATCATGGGCATATCAAACCAGTAGAGCATAGATAGCAATAGTGATCATGCATAAATCTCATGAACAAATTTGCATCAATTAAGGTAGACATATTTCGACAATGAAAAAAATCTAGATGAAATAATCCTACCTTCCTAACACTTTCACTTCTTCCTGTGATTTTCATTAACACCAAAGGTATATGTAGATTTCCCAGGTATTGTTGGGCTCTAAAGGCCCCTTATTGTGTGGTTAAACAATGCAGACAATTGGGTTAATGTCATTATATGTAATGACATAAGTCGAGGTTGAAGGTATTGTTTGATGCCAATTCAAATAATGGAGGCTCTTGTTGAAATCTACCTCTACCTTCTCATCATGGAAAGGATAGTGAGATGTAGTTAAACCATGGAAGTCATGCATATATTTTGATGAAAAATCTTGGGCCATCATCACTAGTGTTAGGTCTCAAAGTGCAGGTTTTAAACCATAACGGGGTGCCAATCCCTTAATACACCTTTGGCCCATGAACATTTTAAGAAGGACTAATTACCTTCTACTCTTTAGGCTCTACCAAACCTATGCGGGTATACCTAAAAAATAAGGTAGATTTGCAGATAGATATGGTTCCTAGATTGAGAAATCTACTTACTATGGCACGTGAGATGAAGCAGATGAAGAGTTTTAATGTCTAAATACTGGTGAGAGTAATTGAGAGTTCAAGTTTGTGAGTTGTATTTTGTATGTAATATCTAATTATTACCAGTTGCTACTTCTATTAGGTGGATGAAGTGGAGGGATGAATGATGATTTTGGAGATAGGGTTCTATAAGATAGGTAGATTCACTCTTCAACTTAACTCGAACAATTGGCCACTTTGAATGTTTGCACCTTATGAAAACATGCAAGTATGTCAGTTATTTGGACTCTTCTTAGTAATCCTAGTGATATCCCCTTATGCTACTATGAAGTTGTGAAAGGATTTAATTCAAATGTGAAAGGAAACCAATTAAGACAATCTATTCAAAAGGACTTTAATCCAAACATGAACCTATCAAATTTGATTTCGTAAAAGGAATTTTAATTCTTCTGCACACCGAAACTAGTCACACAACTACAACAAATGTGTATTGAAACATTAAATGTATTTCCACACACTCAATTTGAATAACATAAATAGCCACTTTAGAGACAACCAAATAACATATAAGCATATAAATCCACACAACAGTTGAACACTTGAAAGCAAATTAACAATTATGCATAACCTTCTCCATTATATTTATCTTTGAATAATATGCATTATAATAGTAGTTTCTGATATGAGATAGATGATCTATTCAGGTCTTGGTCTCTCTTATATATGTGAGAGGAAACAAGCTACAAAACCGTTACAAAAAGTCATGTTGTTTGATAACTAAACATAATTAAGAAAACAAAATATTGCAGCAACTAAATGCACCGACCTGTTAATCTCCAAGAAGAAACCCGTGACCACCTAAGATCTATTCAAAGCTTCTACTCCATGATATGGTGCTCATGCTATCAGTTGAATCCTTTCATCCTGATGGTTGCCCTGCTATGTCTGGTGTATCCATAGTTTGGTTGAGGAACAAATTGAATGTAGAGAGGTGATGGATGTATTCTTGTTCAACACAAGTATTTGCATTGGAGATCACCTCTCTCATATCATACTCCCTATACATCATCTTCTCGAGTTGGTTGTGAGTATTTTGTAAAATCATATCCTCATCATTGATCTCTTGTAATGCAGCAGTCATAATCGCATTAAAATCTTCCTTCCAATCATCATATTCTTGAGGATTTCCCATATCATCATAGAGTGTCGGAGTCAAATTGAAGCACTAGAAATCCTCAATGAGCCTCTTATGATATCCATTGTGTGCTTCTACCAATTTTTTATGTGTTTGCATTATCTATCCTTTCAGGATTTGCTTGTCTTGAAGCTCTTGTATCTTTTTGATTATTCTCCCCTGTAATCGTTCATTCTCCTCTAATGCTGAGAGTACCTATTTAAATTTCCTCCAATATTCATCTACACATTTCATCATGTTATTGAATCTTCCCTCGATCATCTCAGATGCAATCTTATACTTGATGGTTTTGACTTCTCCAATTCTTTACATTTTTCCTGAGATTTCAGGTGGCACTGCTTCCAATAAGTTGTATCAACCATTGCATCCAATACTCTCTTATCTTTCTCAACCCATGGGGAATACAATTCTGGTGTGGAAGAGGAAGATGATCTTTCTCTTTGATGTGCTAATTCCTTCTTCAACCTGTCATTTTCTTTAACCAGCTTATCAATCTGTGCCTTGGTGAACTTTGCCACATTGACATTCAACTCTGTTGTGTCCATGGGGTTGGTATCCCCTAATCTTTGAACCAAGAGATGTCCAAAAATTTGGTTTGGATTATCAATCACAGTTGGTCTTTTGTCATGGGGGTACAGTGACCAAATAAGCAAGGTGGCCTCATTTGGATTGTATCCAGATCCTGAATACATCTTGTCACTTGCTTCGTCTATTAAATTCATTGTTTTATCTCCTCTCTTTCTGAAACTATCAAACACAATTGCAAAGCTTATATCCCATCCGAGCAAAAGCAATACTCTAGTTTCTTGGAGTAACTCTCTTCCTCTCTCAGGAGTGATGGACTCCATCTCTTTGTCTATTTCTTTTTTCAATTCTTTCAAAACAACTTCTCATCCAGGAGTGACATCCTGCATCTTTTATCTCATTTTCTTTCCTTTATATTCATAAACAAATGATTTAAACTCAGGAGACTTAACAAAATCTCCATAAAAAATGAACTCTTGTCTAAACTTGACCCTAACATCATCTGATGCTTCAAATCTTACAACATTATGTTCTTGAGGAGGCTCATACTATACAATTATAGGAGCACTTATTTGTTGTACTTGCTCTTCCTCCTCACCACTCTCCTCTTCTTCACTCATATCAGTATCTACAGAAAAACTCACATCAAGAGTTGGTTAAGGGCTCTATATCTTTAGCCTGCACTCCTGAATAACAAGCATGTCAACCCCATTATTTGCTTGGATAGTTCTCCTCTTGGGATCATATATTCTAGCTAGATATTTAATTAATTCTACATTTATGAACACATTGGGCACCACGAGTCTTCCCAAGTTCAACCTCCACGGGTTGTAGACTGGTTGAAACCTAAATTGTTTCCTGTAATGATACATGAAAATCTCATACCTGTTTCATGGTGTCCAAATATCCCCCAAGCCTTTATGTTTATCTAATAATCTATCCATTGAAGGATTCATTTGAGCAACCCTTCTGGGTCTTGCCCCTGACTCAGGGCATTGATCTATCAGGTCTTGATTCAACAGTCTCTTCTCAATTTTATGTTTCTTAGCTTTGGGTTTTTCTGCATTTTCCTCCATTGTTTGAATTCTTAATCCTTTGAAAAATACAAGTTCTCAGCTAGGATTGGTGTACTTACTTGGGTCTCATCTCCACCAGTTTCTGCTACATGAGAATTCTTAGCTTTTCCTTTTTTCTTATGTCCTCAGCGAAATCTTCCAAACTGTGCAACAATTATGTGATCAACTTGTGATATAATTCACTTCAACTTTGACTCATAAATACACCACCCATTTCAGTCTTGTCATCGGGGGGAAGCATTTATTTTTAAATATCTGGACGATGCCTTGAGATGTCACATCAGTTAGCAATCAATCATCATCGCTATATCGACGAGACTGCAATCCTTATTCCACTGATAGCCACCCTCTCCACCGATGAACAATTTTCCTTCGGTCTATTGGTGGGACACCAAAATAGATTACCTTGATACACATTAATTCCCCTGATATATAATAATTCGTGATAATTTATGATCATATCGGGCCATCAGGGGAATGTAGAAATTAGTTCTACCGATGTTCATGTGTTACAACGATGTGCTTACTTTTGTTGACTCTATCAGTCTATCAGGGGGAATTACTTAGGAGTTAGCCCGATAGGGTGTTGTTACACCGATACTATGTTATGAACTATTTTCATTGGGCCATTGGCGAGGCTATGATGGGGGTTCCACAGATGATGCATTGTTAGGCCGATAGTGCTAATTTTTACTTAGGAAAAATTATGGAGTCTCAAATTTATTTATGGGTGTGACAATTTGGCAATGTGGGCTACAAAATGGATCATCACACAAATTTCAACAATTTGTGTTGATCATAAAATTAAAATGTGATGAATTTCTGTGGAATGTGGAGGATTGGTGGGTGGAGGCTAGTGAAAAATGTGAAAATTTTCAATTCTAACAACTAGCACAATGAAAAATAACATGCATAGATCATACAAAAAAATAAGAGAGAATAAGAATCAGTAATGGATAACTGAATAAAGCTTGTTATCTTCAAGAATACAAATACCACATATATATGGTGTTCATTACCTAGCTTGACCAAATCAATGTTAATCCTTTAATTTATAATATTCTTTACAGTATCCCCATGTTACTATAGTTCTACCAAAGAATTATGACAAGACAAATGCTAGTTCTTCAATAATGAAGATACCGTTTCAAGCTAGTTGCAAATTTGCAATGGTTGAAAAAAATCTTTGTTAGATAGACAAATGAATCTCCTAACATTTCCCATGATTGAATAGGCTCTACTACACTTGAAACTGCTAATGCATGCATATCTAGTAAGTCGATTTGTCCAAAGTACTTATGTAGGAACCAACTCAGTTCTTTTCTGGACAACATATACATCGCATTCACTGAGCACACCTCCCACACCCTCCTATAACCATAGTTTTTAGGGGATTTCTCATGGTAATTTGGAAGTAAATTTTGGAGACACTCTTATAAAGAAAGCATGACTTCTTCATAGAGTTGTGTAAACATTTAAAATCCTTATCCCCAGAGCCACTCTACCAAATAGAATAAAATTATAGAAAATAAGGATATATTTTCCAATTAAAGAATTACTCCAAAATATTACCTGATGAGCCTCCACCAAACATAGCCTCTATGGAATCCATTTGAATGCAGGCCTAAAATGGATGCACATCAAAAGAGACAAACCCACATTAACTATAAAGATGTTCCTTATGAACAAAAAAGGAACACAACTAACTCACCAAGGAAAAAACATAGTAGCATCTGGCATGTAATTCTAAGTTAGGTGAACCTAGAGATAAGTTTGTCAAGAAATACTTGCAGTGTGCTGAAATACTTGTAGAAGATATATATCATGTACTTCTAAGAGATGATTTTGAACACAAACACTTGTGATCCAAAATCAATTATGAGTGTATGGCTATGTTAAGTTTGTCCTCTTTGACAATCAAACAAAATACTCTTGGCCTTCAACTCACTTATATATAATAAATCCTTGTCACATTTACATTAACTGATTAACACCATATGACTGTTACTAGTATATTTAAATATTTTGTATCACCTCCACTCATTCATGAACCACAATGAACATTACATTCTAGCACTTGCCATAATGTTATCTATGGATCAATTCACTTTCAAAGCTCAATCATGTTTTGGCTTTAAGTATCTAGAATTTGCAAGATCCACAACAATCTAGATAAACATCTAGAGTTATCTATTAAGACTCAAAAGTCAAATATCACAAAACAAGTAAACAACTAAAGACTCAAATCTTATTCGCAGGGGCAATTTCAAGTTTTACTTTCATAACACAGCCAATGCAGAAGAAAGAAATACATAAAGCATCTCAAAGGGATATGAAAGTACAAGTTACATGAGTAACAACCATGAAAACAAACCAAAAAAAATAGTTGTATTAGCTGAACTCAAAAAAAGATTATAAGTCAGAGACGACAAACCTTTAAATGCTATTTATCTAGTGGTTTACATAACTTATCTATATTTATAAGTAAGACAACTTGTAAAATGTATAATTGTTGGCATGGGAATGAAATTGGATTGTTGTTGAAGTTTGTTATTCTCATGGACAGGTATTGAAGCACTTGCATGGGCAATAAAGCTTGTTTGGATAGGACTTGGAGACTTTTGAAAAGGTAGGCAAGGAATTTGGAGTTTGTTGCAACGAATTTGAAGTCAACGAGGCCCTCTGCAGCAAATTTAGAGGTAATTTGAAACCCTCATTGTCGAAAGTAAGCTGATAGGAAACCTAGGAATATTCCATTCTCAATAGGTAAACTTCAAATGAATGTAAGATAGATCTAAAAACAATGACTCATTATATCCTTTTCTTTCTGTTATGGTTTGTACTAAAAGTGACTACTTTCAACAATGTTTTGGCATCTCTGTTTTCATATTTATGTTTTTTTCTTTAAATCAGAAACTAAATTAATATGGGAATGCACAATATTATAGATGGATGAGCATCAAAGGTTGACTATGGATCAATATCATGCATATGATGAGAGATTAGCCGATGAGAGGGACATTGACTAATATCCATGTCCAAGCAAAAATTGTCTTGGTGGAAAGGTGAAAAAAAGAAATATGATTTATCGACATATGATAAGATATGGGCATAGTGGTATAAGCCCTTGGGCTTACAATTATTATGAAGATATGATAGAATGTCAGACTGTGAGAGATGAAGAGGCAACAAGCATAGATGAAGTGGCACCAAACATAGATGAAGAGGTAGAAATGTTTGACGAAGGGTTTGAAGTTGATAGAATGTTGAATGAGGTTCTAAACGATGATTGGGCCAAGTCAATGGATGATTCTTTAAAGCATGTGTATGCTAATTGCAAGTTAAGTCATTTGACAATAATCCTTCAAATTCTTAACTTGCAAGTGGTGCATGGTTGGACAAATGAGAGTGTAGATCAGTTATTCGCATTATTAAGTTCATTGTTACTAGCTAACTCCACATTGCCAACAAAACAAAGTCAATGTAAAAAGAAAATTAGTAAGCTCAGCTTGGGGTATGAAAACATCCACACATGTGTGAATGGTTGTGTATTATTTCAAAAAAATCTTTCAAATGAGAGTGAATTTCCAAAATGTCATGAACTAAGGTATAGACAAGGGTTGAAATCAGCTATGGTTCCTAGAAAGTTCTTCGCCACTTTCCGATAATCCCATGATTACTCTGAATGTATAGGTGTAGAGACATTGTTGAACTTATGTAGTGGCATGCCCAAAATAAGAGCACTGATGGAAAACAACGACATGTGCCTGATTCTAAGATGTGGATGGAATTTGATAACATATGGCCTGATTATTCTCAAGATCCTCGTAATATAAGGTTGGGTTTGGCTCTAGATGGGGTGAACCCATTCTCAGATCAAAGTACTAAATGGTCAAATTGGCTAGTGTTTCTAATAAATTATAACTTGCCTCCATGGTTAGCAACTAAACCATTTTTCTTAATGTTATCATTTATTATACCAGGAAAGAAAAGTGTGATTTCAGATACAATAGATGCTTATCTAGAGCCATTATATGATGAGCTAATAGAATTCTAGAAAGGAATCAAAGCAATTCAATCTTTAAGGGATGGTCATTCAATCAAATTCACTTTAAGAGCTTCCTTATTGTTTACGATTCATGATCTTCCTACATATGGCACATTGTCTAGTCTCTCTGTTCATGGATACCATGCATGTCCTGCTTGCAACTTTAAGGATTTTGTGAGACACTCAAGAAGTTTGCGTAAGTGTATTTATTGTGGACATCGTGCTTACCTTAAAATGGATCATCCATAGCGTCGACAAAAAACACGTTTCAATGGTCAAGAAGAGAATTGTGAAGCGCCATTGCTAATAACAGGTGATTACATTGTGGAGAATGGACAAAAAAGAATGTCATTTATTGAAAATGATGGGATTGTTGGTAGTAGATATGATCCATGTAATGAAAGCAGTGTAAAATGGTTGTGCATATTGTATAAGTTGCCATACTTTAAGGATATAGCCATTAGGCATACTGTTGACTTTATGCATACTGAGAAAAATATAGCTTATGCTATTATAGAAACTCTTTTTGGCGCTCTTGATACTATTTCATCACGTGAAGACTTTCGAGAAATAAAGATTCATCGAAATCTTTGGGTTGAAAAATATGATAATGAAAAATATAGAAAACCTAGTGCTCCTTATGTCTAGACAAAGGAACAATGTGCACAATTCTTACAGTTGATGTCTCAAACTTGCTTTCCCACTGGATATGTAAGTAGCAGCATCAAAAGCCAAACTGACATTAATAGCTTAAGAGGCCTCAAGACCCATGACTATCATGTCATAATCAAGAATATTTTACCTATTGTGGTAAATATATCAAGTTTGGAAAAGGGGCTAAGATTGGCAATTATAAGGTTGGGCCTAATATTAAAGAGAATGAGTTTACATGTATTAGATCCATCAAAATTTGATAGTTTGAGGGAGGAGGTTGTTGAAGTCTATCTATTGGAACGAGAATTTCCACCAGCAATCTTTAACATTTCTATGCATCGTTTAATACATCTAGAATATGAACTAGAGCATTGTGTCCCAATAAGAACGAGATGGATGTATCCTATAGAACGATATATGAAGGTTTTGAAAAAAATTGACTGTACTAGGGAAAAACCAGAAGGCAACATGTCTGAGGGATATTCAATGCAAGAGGCCATGGGATTTTGCACAAAATATATGAAGGATTTTAAAAATGTCAATTGACGTGTATGGGATGATGATGAAGATGAGAGAATTGTAGGTGAAGCATTAGAAGGCAATGGATGTCGCTTCAAGCTATCATATCAAGAAAGAAGTGCAATACATGCCTTTATTCTTCAAAACACATCTTCGTTCGATAAGTGGCATGGGTAAAAAAAAATTACGCAATAATTTATTTACTCAATTGCATTTACACATTTATATTATTAATATTAATATTTGTATGTCATTATTCTATGTAGAAAATATGAAGAAAAGAATCAAACTTGGATGCAACATCGACCTCAAAGGCGTAGATGTCATGATTTGATTGGAGCTGATTCTTTTCCAAAATTTGAAGAATGGATTGCTAATGCAATTAGTGATGCAAAAGAAGGTCAAGATATAACAACAGAGGAAAGTGAGCTTTCACGACCTCCACATTTATGGGCTATGTGTTTTAGTGGAATGTGGGCCTATGGTAGTCATTAAAGAGTGGAAGAAAAAGACAAAAGAAAGACAAATTGTGATTGTGTTGTTAGGGCTGAATTTCTTCATGAAATTGAGAAGAAATTTTATGTTGGATTCATCCAAGAAATTATTCAAGTGGATTTTGGTGAAAATAGTCCTATATTATTAAAATGTAAGTGGATCCAACCATCCGTAGTACAATTTGATGAGTATGGATTTGTACGTGCAAATACACGACAATTTTTATTAGAGATAGATGAGCCGTATGTTTCCCCTCTTCAAATTAACCAATCATTTCTAATTGATGATGTAAGAGGTCCAAGTTGGTCATATGTCATTCAAACAAAGTGTCATTCAAGACGAAAATTCATGGAATTTGTTGATGTAATGCCTGATGGGAAATATGTTAATTTACAAGAAACATTCGAAGAAGTGGATGAAGACAATGAGGTATTGTTTGAAGAAGAGATTTTGATTACCAATGAAGAAATTGGGAGAGATAATGTATTGCATATCACAAATGAGGATGAGGAATAAAATCAAGTAGATACAGACATGAGTGATTAGGATTCTGATCTTGCTGGAAATGCAGATGATTATTGATGAGCCCCATTTTATGACCTTTTATGTAAGACTTTTATGTTGCTTTAAGACTGTTTTATGTTTTAAGGACACAGACCTTCAAACTAATACTTATATCAAAGCTTTAATCTTGAACAAATTTTCTATATGAATGCAAAATGAATATGTTTTCATATAAAATTAAGGATGCAATATCTCTGTATCAAGTTGCTAATTTATACATTATTGTTTTTGTGGACATCAGGAAATGAAGAAAAATAATTTAAGGCACAAATTAGATGATAGTGATCACAATGTTGAAATTACAGTGACATATTATGAGCACTTTTGTGAAGAACGTGTGGCCAAGAATAATGAATATTTATCACGTCTTGGTTTGACGTCAAACATGCAAGTTGTAAATCCACTAAGTAGTAAATTATTTGTTTAATATTGTTTAATGAAATTTTATAGGCAAGAGATTTATGTATATAAGACATGATATGGTTTTTTTTTGTTTTACAGGAAAGAAAAAGGAAGCAGAGAAAATGCAGAGAAAAAACAAAAAGAAAGTAAAGATACAGTGTTGCCAGCTCGTAGAAGCCAACGCTTTTGTGATTCAACAAATGAAGATGGTGAAAAAAATAGTTGTGATGAAGTGAAATTTGTGAAGACCACTACTAATCTACCTACTCATTCCACACGTGATGTGGCCAAGGAGCATGAAGTTCCGGTCAATCAAGGTCATGAAGAGAGTCTGTTTGCATCTGATGTGCCTGCTTGGAGTGCACTTGTTGCATCTACAAATTTTTAAGGAATTGGTAAATCAGCCAGAAATATTTGTAGTGGTGAAACAAAAGATGTTCCTACTTATGTTAAAAGACAAAGATTGAGTCAAGATTTATATAGATCTACAGAGAGGAATGCAAAAGAAATAATATTAGAAGGGAAGAAGCCATTCTTGGTTGAGGTATCAAGAGATGGTGAACCCATTGGGAAAAATGTTGCAAGGTGGGCCTCCAAGTTGGGCGTAAGATGTAGGGCCCATTTGGATATCTGCAAATCAAATTTTGTAGAGCAAGATCCACGAAATGTGGAATATGTTATACAAAAAATGGAAAATGCCTTTGACACTGTTGGTGGAAAAATATCTAGAAAATATTACAAGCACAAGATGAGACTTCTGATGAACAGTTTTAGATACAATTGCAGAAAAACAATCATGGAGGGAAAAGAGATGTTAGACTCCACTCTATCTCCCAAACAGTGGGATGCATTGAAAGAAATAATGTGTCCCAAAGAATATTTGACAAAGAGTAACATAGGAAAGAAAGCAAGAGATAATGTAAGGACTAAATATACATTTGGCCAAGGCGAGTTGCAGGCCAAAATGGACAAATGTGGAGTAAGTGTATGGATTCTTGGTTCAATTTACATTGTGTTATTTATTTCAATTTTTCATTAAATTGACTATATGTTGAAATTGACATTGTATTTAAGGTGGAAAACAATAATAGAGAAGCAAGTGTAGAAGATGTTGTCAATTATATGGCAGCACTAGATCGTACTAAATCTAATACTAGTATCAAGAGGAAATCTAGTTCGTGAATACAGATTTCATAGCCATCTATTGAACGCCCAGTAAGAGCCTCTCCAAATCATGTCAACTCAAATGAAGACTACCAACATATAATGAGTTGCTTAAATTGTCTCACTGAGAAAGTTTCACAGTTGGCTACCTCTGTTAAGCCTATAATTTCTGCATGGAATGACCATAATTCCACGGGTTCAGATCAGGTAAGAGGCTATCCCTCAATATTTTGATTCTCAACTATATTGAATCTTTATATTGTATTCTAAATATGTCTGCAAATTTCATAAATGTTTTCCACAACATGCCTTTATAAAATTACTCTTGTGATCTCTAGGCAAAGTATTACGATCATATATAGAACAGTGAATCTATAAAAATTTTCCTTTTGTTTCATTGAAATCCACTGTGACTGTCCTAAATGTTGTGACTGGGTTTTAAAATAAAATAACTATAAGATCAATGAATGATCTGTTAGGTCTGAGAAGTGCAGGTTTTTAAACCATAAGGGGGTGCCAATCCCTTAATACACCTTTGGTCCACGAACAAGGTAAACAAGATTGATTCCCCTGATATATATTAATTCCTAATAATCCATGGTTATATTGGGCCATCGAGGGAATGCAAACATTCGTTCCACTGATGTTCATGTGTTACAACAATGTGCTTGATTTTGTTGACTCTATTGGTCTAGCGGGGAGGATGCCTTAGGAGTCAGCTCGGTAGGGTATTGTTACACTGATACTAGGTTATTAACTACTTTCATCAGGGGAATGTAAACATTCATTATATCAGGCCATCGGGGGAATGCAAACATTCGTTCCACTGATGTTCATGTGTTACAATGATGTGCTTTCTTTTGTTGACTCTATCGATCTATCGGGGAGGATGCCTTAGGAGTCAGCCTGATAGGGTATTGTTACACCGATGCTAGGTTATTAACTACTTTCATCGGGGGAATGCAAACATTCGTTCCACCGATGTTCATGTGTTACAATGATGTGCTTTCTTTTGTTGACTCTATCGGTCTATTGGGGAGGACATCTTAGGAGTTAGCCCGATAGGGTATTGTTACATCGATACTAGGTTATTAACTGCTTTCATTGGGCCATCGGTGAGGCTATGATGGGGGTTCCACCAATGAGGCATTGTTAGGCTGATAGTGCTAATTTTTATTTAGGAAGGAGGAAATATTATGGAGTCTCAAACTCATTTATGGGTGTGACAATTTGGCAATGTGGACCACATAAGCAAAAATCTGCAAAAAATCCTGATTAATCCCAATTTTTAAAAAATCTGCAGGCTTTTGGTCAAGCATCCATAGCTTGTTTGAAAGCACATGTTTTAGGATTTTAGCCATAGCAGCAAGGCAATGAACTCTTTTATAAAATTCTTTGATAGACATGTATGAAAAATGTGTTAGCATAGACAAGGCAGTGAACTCTTTTAAAAAATGCCTCAAAGAAATGAGGTCTCATGGTGATGGAATGCCATGACAATCAAATTGCTTTTGATTGTCATGGAATTCCATCACCATGAGACCTCATTTCTTTGAGGCATTTTTTCAAAGAGTTCACCGCTTTGTCTATGCTATTGCTTACTATTATGCTTTTGATAATTTTTTTCCAAGCATCCATAACTTGTTTGAAAGAACTTGTTTTAGGTTTTTAAACATAGCAACAAGGTAGTGAACTGTTTGACAAAATGCTTTGGTAGACATGTATGGAAAATGTGGTAGCATAGACAAGGCAGTGAACTGTTTGAAAAAATGCCTCAAAGAAATGCGGTCTCATAGAATGCCATGACAAGCAAATGCAATTGGCAGTTGCTCCTAGTTATTAGTTATACAATGTGAAGTAATTGCATAACTCCTTAGGTTGACTTTGTAAAAACTATATTGTAATTGAAATTTTCTCATCTATCAACATCTAGTTATTAGTTATGTGATGTGAAGTAATGCTTTGAGTTTGAAAGATGTGAAATGCAATGTAATCAACGATATGAATATAAACTACAAAAATCTATTTTTTACAATTCATTAGTTAGACTCTTTATTTTATTTGCTCTCTATATCTCTATGCTATGGAAATGCCTTTAAATTTCAAAAAAATAGTTTTTATCTCTTGTTCTACAATTTTTACCTTTTTTTTAAATCCTATTTTTTCCTGATTTTTTCTAGAATTTTTCATAAAATCTTATACTTTTGGTTTGCCGATTTTTTCCCCAAAATATTTTTGCTGCTATGAATCATAAAGCAATAATAAAACTCTTGAAATTATGTTCTTTTCTCAGAAATTTCTGATTATTTACAGTTCCAAGCTTCTGTACTTTCCCATGCAGGGTTTCCTTGTTCTCTTTTGCATTGAATTAGGTGGTTGGGTGAATTAACTTCAATTTGTTTTTGATTTGGTGGATTCTTGAAGAGTTTTGTGCATTTTGTAGTCAAATTGTTGAAACGGGTCTGTAAAGACAGAGTTGAGGGTTTGTGAGTCTACAAAAATGGATTTTCACCCATTCCACTTATTGTGACTTTTATGCTTGGAAAGGCTCTGTTGACTATTTTTTACATGAATTACTCATCTAGATATATTTTTTTGCTTGATGGTTAAACTACATGCAGAGAAATTTTATCAAAGCAACGCAAAAACAAGAATGCCTTGATGTCAATCATAGTTGTGTTGAAGTTGAGGTAATATAATAGTTGTTGTGGACAAAATTTTATAGCTTTTGCATTCTTTACTTTACTTATATTAACTTTGCATGATGATTAAAACACATGCAGGGCAATTATATGAAAGCAAAACAAAAAGGAAAAGACCCTGTCAATAGAGCTCTCTGCAAAGCTACACAACTTCAGGACAATGTTTACAGTGATTATGTTGAATTCGAGGAGTATATGCATGATATTGATAGTACTACTGGTGTTGAACTTGAGGTGAGTGCTATGAAATGTTACTTTTCCTTGATTCTAAAACCCTTCATGTATTAATGATTGTTATGATCCCAAAAAATGAACAAGCTTATAGAATAGTGAATAGACAACTAAAACATTGAATGTAACCCGTAGAACAATCATTGTACCTACTTTGTCACTTTTCAGTGGGGATTGTTGGCACTTCAATACTTTATGATGCTTGATTGTGTTTTAGGCCATTGTAATTGACCTTGCCAACATCTTGAACTTAGTGTGTTGCTTCTTTCATTGGATGATCCCTGTTGTTCTTTCCTTCACGGATCTGTTGTTAACTCTTCATTATGGCTGTTGTTATTAAAAAAAAGTTTCTTTTGATATTCTTTCCGCTTTCTCTTAATGTCTTCTTGTTGTTTAGTAATGATATTTGCTGCTCGGTCCATTAAACTTGTTGTTACAGCCATAAAACTTGTTTCCCTTGCACTAAACTCACTGCTACAACCATGAAACTCATTGCTACTGCTACTTGTTCATTGGACATCATTCCTGACTTCTTTTTGCATACTCTTACACTATTTTCTAACAGTGAAAGGCTCTTTATTATTTATGTGACCTCTACATCCAACCTTATTTGTTACTCCTTTACTGCTGCTATGAAAGCCACAGAGAAAGACTACATTGTTTCCTCAATGACCGCTCTTAATGGTTGTCACATGTTGCCTTGATACATTTTGTTCTTTGTTCTTCTTTTATATGTCATCATTGACAGGGTTATGTTGACTGCATGGGGTTATGTTTCAGAGCTTTAATGCCACTGTTTTGTACATCCCAATGTATTTCACCTTCACCTTGCAATAGTAGTACTAGTGCTCTCATATTGCATTCTTTTTTTTTTGTGCATTAGCTACCTTTTTATGTGTAATAGTGTTGCCATAACCTTATGTGTCTGGTATGCGTGCATGGTAATGCAATGTTTATACTTGTGGCCTTTGTATCTAATTAGCATGAAGCTAATAGTAACATTGTAAGCACTACTATGAGTGTTGATTTTTTAGTAAATTAGATCATTGCAATTATTTTTGAAATTTTCCTTTTGCAATTTTTTGAACACACATGCAAGTACTATTTAAGTAAGTAATGGTTGTTTTATTATGCAAACAAGGGTAATCATTACCTATCTAATATAATGTGTTATTTTTTTTCTTTTTGCAGAAATGTATTAATGATAAACTCAAAGAAGGGGATAAAGTTAGGGTGTTGGATCCGTTTGATGGTGATGTTGCGGGCATTGGGCGGATTCACTCCCTATCTATTGTACATGGAGTCAACTTGAAAGGAACGGGAGATGCAAATGTAAACATTTTAAAGGTCACAAGTAACATACCCCTTGTTTATGAAGACAAAATAGATGGAGTTGTTCGTCTAAAAGAGAAAGAGGGAACCTTCACACGGTGGCCACTAAAATATTTGCAAAAAATGGCATAGTTGAACATGTTTATCATGTACTAGTTAATGTTAGACATCTTGGCTCACTAAAGTAATGACTAAATTAATGACTAAATATATGACTACTATGACTAAATAAATGACTAGTTAACAATAATCGATGACTAAATATATGACTAAATAAATCACTACCATGACTAAATAAATGACTAAAATTGTTCAGTCATAAATTTAGTGGTATTATAAATAACTACAAATAAACCACTAATAGTCACGTGACTAAAGTTAGTCATTTATATGCAATTTTTAGTAGTTTATTTAGTCATATATTTTGTGTACTAGTGTATCCCCCATCTCTTATCATCAATCATACATCTCAATCCAATCCTCATCCATCATATCTAGCACAAATCATCTAATTATATCATTGGTCTTATTCCCAGCCTTGCTACAACCCTTAATCCACTCATCATCATCATCGTCATCATCATCGGGATGTATCCATCCCTATCTTTTGGTGTTGTTTTGGGATGTATCATTCCCTCATCAACAAAACTTTCATCATCATCATCGAGATGTATCCTTCCCTATCCTCATGTTGTTTCGGGATATATCATTCCCTCATCAACAACACTCCATCCATCATCCACCCATTTTGGCTTGTAGCTTGACTGGGGCAACATCACATTTCTCCTTAAATTCATTTGTGCTTCATCCATCTCCTATCGCTTATCATCCTCTCTCACTCCATCCCTTTGCATCATCTTCTTCATCTCCCCTTGCATCATCTCATCCATTTCGAAAACACACTTGTGTTCTCTTGAACCCACATGTCCTCTCGAGGGGGCATCCTTCATCCCTAATTATCATTGTCACTCCCATCATCTTTCCTCCTAGTCACTCCTTTGAATGACTGAGGCATCTTTTCCTGAGGCATCTTTTCCAATATAACCATCTTCTTTCAGGTTCTATGTTTTAATATTCTTTGAAATGGTGCTACTTCGTAACACCATTTCAAAGAGGGGAAAAATGTAGACACCTAAATTTGGACACTTACATTTGTCCAAATTTGTCCATTTTCGTCTAAACATCCCCTTATCCACGTTAATTAGGTAATATCAGTATTATCTAATTAATATTCTTAAATTCCTCTAAATCCCTAAGGTATTTAGTTACTAATTAAATACCTTACCTCTTTAATCCTCCTTTCATCAAATGAATTAAATAAATATGACATTTATTTAATTCCTCACATGTCACATCATTTTCCTTAATCTTAATCAACCTCCTAATTCCTTCATTAGAGATGTGCACATGCCTAACCTTTGATTAGGATGTGTCACATCCTCCAAATTTTGCAAGTTGGCTTCTAATCTTCCTTAACCACTAATTATCTTCTAATTACTGATCAGTTAAGTCTAATCAGCATCTTGGTCAACTCTCCCCATCCCCCAAAGAATTTTTAATTCTTTTTTGTCTTCCCCATGTGAATTTTTAATTCACTTTTATTCCTCCAAGGAATCTTCTCTTCCCCATGCAAGTTCTAGAACTTTTGACTTGTCACATCACTCACATGTGCCAAAGTCTTCTAGAATCTTTGACTTGTCACATCAGTCACATGTGGGTAAGTACTTACCTTTTTAATGACCTTGTCTTATCCAAGGTATTTCTCACCTCTCTTTTTGGGAACCTTGTCTTATCCACAAGATCTCCCAATCATTGTGAATTTTTAATTCACTTTTATTCATCCAAGATTCTCCTCTTCCCCATGTGATCATTGAGAGGTCACATCACCCTTATTCCAAGGTACTTACAAGTACTTTCCCATCACATGTCATCTTCCACCTCATGTGTCCTTATCCATCTTACCCATGGTGGCAAGATCTCAACCCTCTATCTTGCTCATGGTGGCAAGATCTCAACCCTCTATCTTGCTCATGGTGGCAAGATCTCAACCGTCTATTTCCCTAGGGTGTCTCTCCATAAAATGAAGGATTTTTCTTTCAATCATTATGCATTAACAACACATTCTCATTCAACATATTCAACCAATTCTCAAGCTCTCATTCTCTCATCCTCTCTCAAGCTCTCCATCCACCATTGTTGCTCATCTTCATTCTCTCATTGCATTTATCTTGTTCATCTCCCCAACTACCCACTTATCTCATTGCAATCTACATTTCAACAAGATCATTTTGAATCCACTTTTAGCACATATTTCCATCGAAGGAGAACACAAAATCAACAATCTAGGGCCAACCAAGGGATCAATCCAAGACAAGGTATAATCAACTTCTCCTTTATCTTTCTTTGTTTTGGATTCAACTAGACTTATCATTGAGGTGTCAGTGTTGTTTTCCTCTATTTTGCATGTTGTTTTGCATCACTTAGAGTAGGTCAAGATCACTAGTTCACACCTGCAACCACCAATAACCATGATACAATATATACAATAATATCATAAATGATCAGGCAAGTAATAGAGAATTACAATGTCATAACATGCTCATGACGAGTGGTATGGCATCGTCCCTATCACAAATACAGTAGTAAGACAACCACACGCATCATAGCATCATCTCATCGAATATAATCATGAAATAGGGTTAGTACATAGTATGATACCATCAAATCATCATCATAAAATAGACTAAGCTATATCAATATGGTCTATTATTGTGCAAAGAGCAAGATGAGTTAGGGTGGGGCACTACATTGTAGGTTACCTTGGTCTCGACAATATTTTTTTGAATTTCGAGGAATAAAAGATAATGGGGTTCTAATGCCAAATCCAACTCAATGGATCAAACCATAATGTATAGATATGCATAATGCACTTTGGAAGTTGAAATTGGGGTAGGATTAAGGATAAACCTGGATAAAATAATAAAGGGCACACCTAGAATTAAGGGCCCAAATAGGAGTATGATGATGTAATAAAGTGGAATAAGACCCATAATATAATTTTGAATATTAATTTAAATTAATAAAGGTCCCACGATAATGCGTAGAGGAATGGGAAATACTAGCATAGGTACTAGGAGAGTAAGAAATTGGACACACTAATGAAGGTGTACAATTTATGATGCTACAATTTGTATGCAAAATATTTAGAAAATAATTTTGTATTTGTCTTTCTATATATTACCCTTTTTGTTAGTTCTAAATTAGTTTAACATAATTCTAAGCTATCCCACATGACTAAGAAAACGCCTAGAATGGGTTCAAGAGAGGGTGTGAGTAGAAATGAATAAATATGCTACATTATGATGGTGGGATGAACAAACTATTTAAAAAAAATTACTAGTTGTTATGGCTCAATAAAGGAAGGTTAATTTATTTAATTTTGATATAATTATATATGTTATGCAATTTTGATAGGAGTTTGGAAGCCTTGCAAGTCCCCCCATCTCCCCTTTTATATAATTTCCTAAAAAGGGAGACTCTTGTATATTTTACTTTAATCCTTGTTATAGTTCTATAAAGTTATACAATATTTATATCTTGTCATCTCATTTTTCTTAACGTAGTCCCTCGGTGCAAAATGTAGATTTCTTTGGTAAAATTCTATTACTAAGTGTGAAATTTGATTCATAAAATTTTTTGAAAAATGTATTTATTCATTGTTGCATAAAATTGTAAGTTAATATTTCTAAGATTATAAACATAAACAAGTTTTCAAGTATGGAAATATGTATATTGAATATAAGTAAAATTGATATCATAAAATACTAGTTAAAGTTTTTGTTCAGATTTCAAAAGAATTGCACTTAAATTTGAAATCTCTAAAATAACAATTCAAATATGTATTTTGAAACAAATTTATTTTTACTTTTAATTTAGATAACATAGTTTATCCTAAAAAACATAGTTTCTCCCAAATAATGGACAACAGGAGGTGTAGGGTTTTCTTAGGACAATGATGGGGCTAAGGATGATGAAGGTGAAGTGGATGGTGTGTTTCTCCCTTGCCTTTTCCTTTTTGGGTTAGAAGCTTTTTGGGTTCTATGGCTCTTGGTGGGGGTCTTCATGTTCTCCATTTTTTTCTTTCTCTACTTATTGCTTTTGCCTCCTACTTAGGTGTCAGATTTGGTGTCTTTGAGGCCTTTGCAATTTTAGGTAGTATCATTAGGATCTTAATATTTTGCCTCTATTATTTTCTTGTTGTGGGTTTTGATGCCCTTGTTGTTGGTGAGGCAGGGTTTGGTTGCCTCTATGGCTGAGTCTATTGTTGGGAATAAAGAAGTTGAGTCTATGTATGTTGCTATGTGTGTGGTAGTGCTCCCTGTGTCCATTTTTTATGGAGAAGATCTTTCCCCTACACTATGGTGAGGGTTTTGGTTGTGGTTTCTCCTTGGCCCCTCTACCTTGCTTCGTGCATTGGTGGTAAACTGTTGGAGAACAACAAACTATTGAGGGTTTATGGTTCTACTCCTGTGTTTTCCCTCTTTGAGTTGGGGTCCCTAGATCTATTCCTTGAGATTGGTGGGTCTCTTGATAGTGGTGGCTTTGTCTCCCCCATTGTGAGACTTCCCTTTAGAACTCTTATCATGATGGGTTTGAGGTATGCAAGTAATGTTTGCTCTGCTCCCTTTGGTGACCCTATAGAGGTGAAACCTGGGGTGTGTTGTTCTCAGAGGTAGATTTCCATGGGCGGTGGTGGGAGGGCTTTGAATGTGTGTTGAGGGTTGGTTGCCTTGCAGGCATATAACCAGAGAGTTCTCTATATCCTTTGTGCCTACTCTAGTGGTGGAATCTAGTTTTCGTTGGTAGATGATACCATTTTCATGGATCTCTGCATTTTCCCCTACTCCCCTCGTCATTTGGTGTGCCATTTTGGGGCGATTCTCTCAGGGCATCCTACTTGGAGCATGAGTTCAAGGTTTCTTCTTGGCTTAGGGTTATTGAAAGAGGACTCTATTGACAGTAGGCCTATTGAGATGACCTATTATGTGTTGTTTGTAGGTTTTTCTACCAAGCAAAGGTTTAGGGATTCCTTTCAAAACCCTCTAATTTTTTTTTTGTGCTATTTCATTCAATGATTACCTTGCTTTATGATAGTAGTGAATGGCTAGGTGCTTCTCTTATCACAAGGTTTTTGGGTGTGGTTTGTCTCCTTGTTTGAGCTCCAAGGTGGTCCTACTGGTAAAAGGCTATGGAAATCATTGCAAAATCTACTTGTTGTCTATTCCCTTGACTGTATCGGCTCTACTGCAAGGGGGATTTTTAATATGGTTTGGGGTTCCTTCTGAAACCCTTTATTCTAATTAGGTGATATTGTGTGTTTAGGACTCTTGCTCCTGCCAGTTGTTTCTCCAATCAAAAGCCTCATTTCAAAAAAGTGATCTATCCTTTTTTTGTTTTGTGTTCCTAGTGGTCTCACTACTTGTGAGCTCCTTATTTTTTAATGGTTCAGGCCTCATCTCGATTTAATCTAATCATAACATAGTTTCTCCTAGTAAATGTATGTTCATATTTAATTTCTCAATCATTACACACTTTTTATTTTATGTATATTAAATTGTAATCCATCTCTATTCATCCTAGTATATGTCATTAGGCTATAAAACTATTCAATTTATAAAGAATAGCTTTATGGATTAAGCACATCTATGTGAAAGTGTAACATGAATATAATTTTACAATATATTGTAAAAAACTTGATTTTTTAAATGAAAGGAATACATATTTCTAAAATCACCATTATAAATATTATATGCATACATGTGTGTGTGTATGCATATGCACTTGCATACATGCACATACATATGTATATGATCATAATGAAAATGAATATATACTTTCATGTATATAAATAATTTTTTTTATTAAATATATCTTTATGACATGAATCAACCTTTATCATGGGTGTAACCCATCAAAAAAGATTAAAAATCTTATGGATGTAGCCTATGAGCTACAACTCATAGTGGAGAATCCCTATAATGGCTAGCAAGTCCAATGAACACAATAATCCCTTTAGAAACACATTAGAATTTCATGTTTTATTATTATAATCTATTATCAAAATAAAAATAAGTTAATACATAAATTTGTTATGTATACCAAAACACTTTCTATCCCACATAAATATATAAAGACAAAAAAACCTTGAATAAAGAAAAAAAAAATCTTCAAAAAAATCTTCTTAATTCCAATTATGTTCTTCTTCTCCTTCAATAGCTTTTACCTTATCATGTGACTCCTAGAAACAAACAAAAAATAATAACAGGAGCAAGGAAAATGAAAATAGAGGTGAGGTTAAAATTAAAAGGAGAAAGAAAATAATAATAAAAATATCTCAAATAGGAAGGAGGCTACAGAGAATTAAACTCTCAATAGATTTTCTTGTTGTAGCTTCCTTTTCCTTCAACAAAACTTTCTTCCTTCATTTGACTTGCAACAAAAAGAAAGGAAAGAGAATGGAAAAATAAAATACAAAAGATTAGATTTTTAGCCGATAGGCTATTATATGTGGGGGAACCCCACCGGGATTTCCAGCAGTCAAGACGCCGGAAACCCCGCCGGAGACCCCTCACGTATTTACTTCTACGGTTTGATTTAATTCGTTCGTGGTTTCCCCATCTGCCGCCGACTGCCCGTCCTTACATCGTCAGACGTCTTGACTCCATCAGCGGTACATCGGCATTTATACTCGGCAGCAACCTTGCATTTGTCATCGGCCCGTTGAAGATTTCCATCTGATTGACCATGCCTACTCGGGCAATGGCTATACAGGCAACAAAATCCACTGCCCGGATCTGTAACACCCGTGGGCCATTAGGTTGTCAGACAAATATGGTATCTTGATTTTCTCGCGTTAAACTCTGTGCATCCTTATTTTTATTTTTCTCAAGGTTAGGCTATTCCTGGGTTCAGTATAGAGTATCAAATCTGTGGTTAAGCGTTAAGCTTGAATACTGGTGCAACAGTTAAAGATTGGGTTGCAATTTATTAAAAGCCCTATCACTCAGCAGTATGTCAGTTTAATCCAGCGTAACTTTCGGCATTTAATTTTTTTTTAGCTTGCAGAGTACCTGCTAAGAGGCATAAATGAGGTTAATAAATATCTCCAGCCGCACTATCTGTGGTAAACTATTTCTGCAAGTAAGATACAATTGAATTTTTGTCATGGCTGCTATTTTAAATAAAAATTTACTGAAGAGCCAACATAATTTTTGGACGCATCCTTTTAATGACAATCATTATAACTATCTACCTAATCGCTGGAGATGGCCATACTGTGTTGATTCCGCCCAGCACAAAGGAGGTATAGTGCCAGCAATTGTTTAATGTAAATAATAAAATGTTAAGTTATTAAATAAATTGTGCCTGCAGTAATTCTACAATTTATATAATTATATTTTAATTTTGTTTTTAATTAAATATTTATTTATTTATTTTTAATTTTCAATATTTAGTCATAATTTTAAAATTATAAAAATACTTAAAATATTAATAAAAATTTAAAAATTATTTTAATGTAAAATACATAAAATATTTAGTATAGAAAATATTAAATTTTTAAAAGTTTCTATTAAATTAATTTAAATATTAAAATTTTCATATCTTTAATATAAATTATTACTATAAATTTTGATAAAAATAAGTTTTCATTTTAATTGTAAAATTAAAACATTTAAAAATAATTATTTATTTTAATGTAAAATACATAAGATAGGGAATTTAATTTTGTTTTTTCTATTTACAACATTTTAATATTTTATATTAAATTTAAACATTTTTATTTTCTATCTTATTTTAAAAAATTAAACAAACATTATATTCAAAAAAATTATATTCATTTTATATTAAAATAGTTTAAAATTTAAAGATTTACATAAAATGTTATACATTAAATATTTAAAATTTTGTTCTAAATATTTGAACATTATAATTGTCTTCAATAATCAAATTTAAATACATACGATAGGGAAGAGTATAAAAATTTAAATGAAATTTATTTTAAAAAAAGATTATATTTTAATTTTGTTTTTTGTATTTAGAAGATTCTAATATTTTATATTAAATTTAAATATTTTTATTTTCTATCTTATTTTAAAAACTTATTTATTTAAATATTTTTTATTTTCTATATTTAAAATTTTGTTCTAAAAATTTGAACATTATAATTGTCTTGAATAATCAAATTTAAAAATTATAAATAAAAACTTATTTTTATCAAAATTTCTAGTAATAATTTATATTAAAGATATGAAAATTTTAATATTTAAATTAATTAGCCGATAGGCTATTTTATGTGGGGGAACCCCACCAGAATTTCCTACAGTCAGTGCCGGCGGGACCCCACAAACTATTCCGGGAACTCGGTGGGAACCCACGAACTATTCCGGAAAGACTGGACATTCTCCAAGTAAACGTACCTGTCACGTCGTTTTAAAGTGCGATGGCAGAGACAAGGCACGTGAACTGTTTGAAGAAAGCATAGATAAGCGGCCAGAGATGCTAACTTGATTTTGCCTGGGAAGTTGCCTAGCACGACCATAGGCTACGCGTGCAGGACTCGGCGTTGATGTTGAAGAAGTTGTGTTAGCTGAGTCAGAAAATGAATACACCTCGTATCTCACAGTGCAGCTACCTGACATAGCCTGAACTCCTTGATTTGTAGAACAACACTTTTTCAGCTCTTGCCTTGCTGTAGACAAACATGATTTACAACCCTCCATTGATAAATCTCTCAAACACTGAACTAGAGCGTACACCTTGTGCGAAGTTGAGTAGTTGGCTGATCCCATTGCGGATCAGTTATTTGCAGGGCCCAGAGCTTGACGAGACAAATTGGAGAGAAGACTAGAGGTCGTGGACACAAAACCCTGCACATTGTTTTTGACAAGCTGGTCGTTCTTAATCGCATGGAAGTTGGTATCTAGAGTTGAAATGAAATCAGATTTATCAAAGTGCAAGAAGCAATCATCCATCCACACTTCCCCGCCTATGGCATTCTCGCAAAGTTCTGGAAGCTTGCTTTTTTCTGCACTTGAACACTCTGAGCATTTCACAACTGATACATGACCGATACACTGGAGTAGGCCATAGACTTTATTGGGAGATTGGCCACGGGAAGATGTGCTAAACCATGAATTTTGAGGAAAATTACGAGACAGATCATCCATTAATAGATTCAAGTTTGTGAAATATGTACTCCCCTCTGTGTAATTTGAATCAGTAATGCAAGTAGACCATCAGTATTCGCATTCTCGCAAAGTTCTGGAAGCTTGCTTTTTTCTACACTTGAACACTCTGAGCATTTCACAACTAATACATGACCTATACACTGGAGCAGGCCATAGATTTTATTGGGAGATTGGCCACGAGAAGACGTGCTAAACCCTAAATTTTGAGGAAAATTACGAGACAGATCATCCATTAATAGATTCAAGTTTGTGAAATATGTACTCCCCTCTGTGTAATTTGAATCAGTAATGCAAGTAGACCATCGGTATTTGCATATAGCTGAAGGGAAAATCATTAGAAAGAGGAAAATAAGAAACATGGTACCCCGTAAAAACTGGGAAAAGAAGAGTTGAACCTCTATAAGAATTTTAATTTTCATGAGGTGAAAGATAATTTATGGAACAATAAGTTGTATTTATGATCTTTTAAATTAATTATTAATTCAACTTCTTAATAAGTAAAAAATAAAAAGTGTGTAAAATAAACATTTATCTTTTATAAAGTTAAAATGTAAACTTTTAAATAAAAAATATTTTTGGGGATAAAATAATTATATGCCTAACTGAATATTGATTGTGCTGAAGATTCTTCCTGTTACCCATCAGAAGTCTGCAAGAGAAGCGGCTATAATAATGCAACCAATAGAACAACAGGAAATTCAGCTCAATTTCAAATTTTCATTTTGAATCAAAAAAGCCCCCCTGCCCCCGCCGCCTCGCCAAGTGTTCTGCTTGGCAATGTTGCAAAGCCAAGACTTTGAAAATATTAGCTGATATATATAGAGAGATAAATATAGGGAGGGAGAAATAGGGAGTGTGTGTGAGAGTGAGGGAGAGATATTGAGAGGGGTAAGGAGATAGAGATAGGGAGAGGTAGAAAGGAAGATAGAGATAGAGATGATGGATATGGAGAGAGAGGGAGAGAGAAATAGAGATATAAAGAGGGGGAGACAAAGAGAGGGAGATCTATGGAGGGATAGAAAGATTTAGGAAGTTATATAGAGAGGGAGAGAGAGGGAGATATATATAGAGAGAGGTACAAATGTATTAAATTAGGATATATGTGTATATTAGAGAGAGATGGATATATATATATATAGAGAGAGAGAGAGAGAAATGTGGGGGAACCCCACCGGGATTTCCAGCAGTCAGACGCCGGAAACCCCGCCGGAGACCCCTCACGTATTTACTTCTACGGTTTGATTTAATTCGTTCATGGTTTCCCCATCTGCCGCCGACTGCCCGTCCTTACATCGTCAGACGTCTTGACTCCATTAGCGGTACATCGGCATTTATACTCGGCAGCAACCTTGCATTTGTCATCGGCCCATTGAAGATTTCCATCTGATTGACCATGCCTACTCGGGCAATGGCTATACAGGCAACAAAATCCACCGCCCGGATCTGTAACACCCGTGGGCCGTCAGGTTGTCAGACAAATATGGTATCTTGATTTTCTCGCGTTAAACTCCGTGCATCCTTATTTTTATTTTTCTCAAGGTTAGGCTATTCCTGGGTTCAGTATAGAGTATCAAATCTGTGGTTAAGCGTTAAGCTTGAATACTGGTGCAACAGTTAAAGATTGGGTTGCAATTTATTAAAAGCCCTATCACTCAGCAGTATGTCAGTTTAATCCAGCGTAACTTTCGGCATTTAATTTTTTTTTAGCTTGCAGAGTACCTGCTAAGAGGCATAAATGAGGTTAATAAATATCTCCAGCCGCACTATCTGATCTCTGGTAAACTATTTCTGCAAGTAAGATACAATTGAATTTTTGTCATGGCTGCTATTTTAAATAAAAATTTACTGAACAGCCAACATAATTTTTGGACGCATCCTTTTAACGACAATCATTATAACTATCTACCTAATCGCTGGAGATGGCCATACTGTGTTGATTCTGCCCAGCACAAAGGAGGTATAGAGCCAGCAATTGTTTAATGTAAATAATAAAATGTTAAGTTATTAAATAAATTGTGCCTGTAGTAATTCTACAATTTATATAATTATATTTTAATTTTGTTTTTAATTAAATATTTATTTATTTATTTTTAATTTTCAATATTTAGTCATAATTTTAAAATTATAAAAATACTTAAAATATTAATAAAAATTTAAAAAAATATTTTAATGTAAAATACATAAAATATTTAGTATAGAAAATATTAAATTTTTAAAAAAGTTTCTATTAAATTAATTTAAATATTAAAATTTTCATATCTTTAATATAAATTATTACTATAAATTTTGATAAAAATAAGTTTTCATTTTAATTTTAAAATTAAAACATTTAAAAATAATTATTTATTTTAATGTAAAATACATAAGATAGGGAATTTAATTTTGTTTTTTGTATTTACAACATTTTAATATTTTATATTAAATTTAAACATTTTTATTTTCTATCTTATTTTAAAAAATTAAACAAACATTATATTCAAAAAAATTATATTCATTTTATATTAAAAAAGTTTAAAATTTAAAGATTTACATAAAATGTTATACATTAAATATTTAAAATTTTGTTCTAAATATTTGAACATTATAATTGTCTTCAATAATCAAATTTAAATACATACGATAGGGAAGAGTATAAAAATTTAAATGAAATTTATTTTAAAAAAGATTATATTTTAATTTTGTTTTTTGTATTTAGAAGATTCTAATATTTTATATTAAATTTAAATATTTTTATTTTCTATCTTATTTTAAAAACTTATTTATTTAAATATTTTTTATTTTCTATATTTAAAATTTTGTTCTAAAAATTTGAACATTATAATTGTCTTGAATAATCAAATTTAAAAATTATAAATAAAAACTTATTTTTATCAAAATTTCTAGTAATAATTTATATTAAAGATATGAAAATTTTAATATTTAAATTAATTAGCCGATAGGCTATTTTATGTGGGGGAACCCCACCAGAATTTCCTACAGTCAGTGCCGGCAGGACCCCACAAACTATTCCGGGAACTCGGTGGGAACCCACGAACTATTCCGGAAAGACTGGACATTCTCCAAGTAAACGTACCTATCACGTCGTTTTAAAGTGCGATGGCAGAGACAAGGCACGTGAAATGTTTGAAGAAAGCATAGATAAGCGGCCAGAGATGCTAACTTGATTTTGCCTGGGAAGTTGCCTTAGCACGACCATAGGCTACGGGTGCAGGACTCGGCGTTGATGTTGAAGAATTTGTGTTAGCTGAGTCAGAAAATGAATACACCTCGTATCTCACAGTGCAGCTACCTGACATAGCCTGAACTCCTTGATTTGTAGAACAACACTTTTTCAGCTCTTGCCTTGCTGTAGACAAACATGATTTACAACCTCCATTGATAAATCTCTCAAACACTGAACTAGAGCATACACCTTGTGCGAAGTTGAGTAGTTGGCTGATCCCATTGCGGATCGTTATTTGCAGGGCCCAGAGCTTGACGAGACAAATTGGAGAGAAGACTAGAGGTCGTGGACACAAAACCCTACACATTGTTTTTGACAAGCTGGTCGTTCTTAATCGCATGGAAGTTGGTATCTAGAGTTGAAATGAAATCAGATTTATCAGTGCAAGAAGCAATCATCCATCCACACTTCCCCGCCTATGGCATTCTCGCAAAGTTCTGGAAGCTTGCTTTTTTCTGCACTTGAACACTCTGAGCATTTCACAACTGATACATGACCGATACACTGGAGTAGGCCATAGACTTTATTGGGAGATTGGCCACGGGAAGACGTGCTAAACCATGAATTTTGAGGAAAATTACGAGACAGATCATCCATTAATAGATTCAAGTTTGTGAAATATGTACTCCCCTCTGTGTAATTTGAATCAGTAATGCAAGTAGACCATCAGTATTCGCATTCTCGCAAAGTTCTGGAAGCTTGCTTTTTTCTACACTTGAACACTCTGAGCATTTCACAACTAATACATGACCTATACACTGGAGCAGGCCATAGATTTTATTGGGAGGTTGGCCACGAGAAGACGTGCTAAACCCTAAATTTTGAGGAAAATTACGAGACAGATCATCCATTAATAGATTCAAGTTTGTGAAATATGTACTCCCCTCTGTGTAATTTGAATCAGTAATGCAAGTAGACCATCGGTATTTGCATATAGCTGAAGGGAAAATCATTAGAAAGAGGAAAATAAGAAACATGGTACCCCGTAAAAACTGGGAAAATAAGAGTTGAACCTCTATAAGAATTTTAATTTTCATGAGGTGAAAGATAATTTATGGAACAATAAGTTGTATTTATGATCTTTTAAATTAATTATTAATTCTTGACTTCTTAATAAGTAAAAAATAAAAAGTGTGTAAAATAAACATTTATCTTTTATAAAGTTAAAATGTAAACCTTTAAATAAAAAATATTTTTGGGGATAAAATAATTATATGCCTAACTGAATATTGATTGTGCTGAAGATTCTTCTGTTACCCATCAGAAGTCTGCAAGAGAAGCGGCTATAATAATGCAACCAATAGAACAACAGGAAATTCAGCTCAATTTCAAAATTTCATTTTGAATAAAAAAAGACCCCCCTGCCCCCGCCGCCTCCCCGCCAAGTGTTCTGCTTGGCAATGTTGCAAAGCCAAGACTTCGAAAATATTAGCTGATATATATATATATAGAGATAAATATAGGGAGAGAGAAATAGGGAGTGTGTGTGAGAGTGAGGGAGAGATATTGAGAGGGGTAAGGAGATAGAGATAGGGAGAGGTAGAAAGGAAGATAGAGATAGAGATGATGGATATGGAGAGAGAGAGGGAGAGAGAAATAGAGATATAAAGAGGGGGAGACAAAGAGAGGGAGATCTATGGAGGGATAGAAAGATTTAGGAAGTTATATAGAGAGGGAGAGAGAGGGAGATATATATAGAGAGAGGTACAAATGTATTAAATTACGATATATGTGTATATTAGAGAGAGATGGATATATATATATATATATAGAGAGAGAGAGAGAGAAATGGATATGATTAGGATTAAATTAGGTTAGGGTTCAATAAAAATTCTACGATAAAGCTTGGAGGGTTTAGGTGATTAAAGATAGATTAAGATGACAATTAGGGTTAGGGTTAAGGATTAATTAGGATTAGGATTGAATTAGGGATAGGGTTAGGGTTAGGGATTAGTTAGGATTAAGCTTCAATTAGGATTCAATTAAAGGCCAATTAGGGTTATAACTAGGATTAAAGTTAGGTCAAGGTTTAGTTAGGGTTAGGGTTCTAAAATAAAGCTTGGGTTTAGCATTGGGACCTTATGGTTCAATTAGGGTTTGGATTGTGGTTTGGGTTCAATTAGGGTTAAGATTCAATATGTTAGGCTTAGAGTTAGGGTTTAAGCTTAATTAAGGTTGAATTTTAATAGGGTTAGGGTTAGGGTTTTAATATAAATCCTAGGGTTAAAGGGTTTGCATTCAATTAGCATTAGAGCTAGGGTTAGATTTATATTAGGGTTAGAGTTAGAAGTTACAAATCAAGATTAGTGTTAGGGTTTGTGTAAGGGTTAGGGTCAGTTTTAGATGATTAATTAGTGTGAGGGTTAGGATTTAATTAGGACTAAGAGTCAATTAGGGTGGTTAGGGTTCAATTGATGTTCAATTAGGGTAAGGGATCTAGGATAAAGTTTGGGTAAGGCTTAGGATTGGGGTTAGAATTCAATTAGGATTAGGGTTAGGGTTACAATTATGGTAAGGGTTAAGATTCAATTAGGAATTAATTAGGGATACGGTTAGGGCAGGAAAACAAGAGAGAACAAAGGAGAGAAACAAAAATATTGAAGTTGATAGAGATCTACAAATTCCAAGGGATAGAAAGGAGAGGGACAGAGAGAATGATCGAGAAAGGGAGAAGGAGAAAGATAGAGATAGGGAAGGGAGAGAGAAGGATAAGGATAAACACAAATACAAGGACATGGATAGAGAAAGGGAAAAGGATAGAGAAAAGGAGAAAGATAGGGACAAGGAAGGGAGAGAGAAGGAAAGGGATAGACTGTGAGACAGGGATAGGGATAGAGAACAGGAGAAGGAAAGAGAAAAGTAGAAAGATAGGGATAAGGAGGTGAGAGATAAAGACAAGGATAAGCTGAGAGATAAGGGAAAGGATAGAGAAAGGGAAAAAGAAAGTGAAAAGGAGAAAGATAGAGATAAGGAGGAGTGAGAGAAGGACGGGGATAAATCAAGAGATAAGGAAAGAGAAAAGTAGAAAGATAGGGATAAGGTGAGAGATAAAGACAAGGGTAAGTTGAGAGATAAGGGAAAGGATAGAGAAAGGGAAAAAGAAAGTGAAAAGGAGAAAGATAGAGAAAAGGAGGAGTGAGAGAAGGACAGGGATAAATCAAGATATAAGGATAGGGATAGGGAGAAAGATAGAGAGAGAGAGACTGAACTAGGGATAGAGATAGGGACAAGGGTAGGGACAAAGTAAAGGAGAGGACTAGAGACTGAGATCGAGATAGAGAATCTAACAAAGATAAAGAAAGAGAAAAGGAGGAGAGATCAAAAGCGAAGGATAAAGAGAGAAAAGATGGAGGAAAATCTAAATAGACAGAAACCAGGAGTGGTGATAATGTAAAGGAGAAAGAGAAGAACAAGGAAGGGACAATGAAAAAATGATTCGAAGAGAACCAGATGGTCATAACTTGTCAACAACAAAGCTAGAAGAAAAGATTGGAATGTAAGTAATAGTTCTTTGATGTTGCATCTTGCTTTAAAGTAGTCTTTGCTACTTCACTTTCTTTCCATTTCATTCAGTCCATGATACTCTGAATCTCCATTGCTATTATTTGATACATGATATATAACTTTATCTTCCTTAGAACAATGGTTTTCATGAGTTCCATGCAATAAGCAATATTCTGGAGTAATGCTTGACATTCCTTTTGTTTATGATATAATAAAAATTATTATTATTCAGAGAAGCATGTTACAAGCATTTTAATTGACATTGCCTTTTGTTTATGATATAATACAAATTATTATTGTTTTGAGAAGCATGTTACAAGTATTTTAAAAAACATAATATTTTAGTAATAGCATTTTAATGTTTTGAAGACTGAGGGAGGAAAGAATTAAGTAGAAGTCAGAAGGTGGATCAATTTTTTTATCATGGGTGAACAAGAATAGAAAGATCGAGGAACATAAAAATGTAGAGAAGGAAAAAGCTGAACATCTTGCAAGAATATTTGAAAGTAGGTTTGTAACTTTTAGAGGCTTACATTCTCTCTCTACTAATTTAAGGCTTTTCCATTTCACTAATCAAATTGTCCTTGTAAAGTTGATTCAAAATTTCTTCTACTGAATGCAAACCCCTTTTTTTCAGTTTTGTTTCTTCTCTAGGGATAATGTGGAGGAGCAGCCTATCGGCGTAAGTATTGCACCTCATTGGTGCAAGTGCTAGTTTTATGTGTTTTTAAGAAAACTTGTAGAGTTCTTTCAAAGATTTTTCATTTTTAAGTTAGAGAATGAACCAATAAAACAAAAATAGATTTCTTTTGTGTTTACAAGAAACCCCTTAGAGTTCTTTAAAGGACTCCATTTGAATGTTTAGGATTTTAAAAATAATCGTATATATTAAATGAAGAGCTTTGATTTAAAGAACAATTGAAATGTTGATATTATTCACATGATATGTAGATTAAAATAATTTAATAAAGTGTATAAAATATTTTTAATGAAAGAAAAAAAAAACAAAGTGTGATATCATTTCCAAGATATGTGAATTAGACGAATTTAACTTTAGCAAGGTTGCTTAATGTACATGATTCATCAAGTTGAAAATTTAAATTTGTATTTTTTATTATATGACACTTTTTCTTTTATTTGTTTTGGGAAAGTATATCTAAATATATGTGAAGAATTCTATATTATTCTAGTTATTAAATGATGGTTTATTTATTTATTATTATTTCATCTCTTTTGTTTACATATAATTATGTAAGTTTTTTAATAGAATATTTTTTCATTTATTTTATAATGTCACTAAACAATTATAAAATATTGATTAACAAGTAGAATATAAGTTGATTCTAGATCATATTAAAGACTTCCACAGTAACTTGGAGTTACTAATATTATAGACCTTTAATATACGCATATGCCTCTTAATTCAAGCATTCATGTCTTAATATAATAGAGACATATAAGACGATTACATTTTTAATAACAAGCGCTCTGCGTGAGCTGGAGTCCCTGCCTTAAGCAGGTCTGGGTGTAGGGAAAACAGTGTTATGAGTATTTTGGAGTTGGTCTTTGATGACTGCTTTTTGGTTTTTGCTATTGTCTTTATGATTCGTAGCATCTAGATCATGGACTGCAGGAATGAATTGAAGGGTTTATTTTCAAATAACTTGTCCCCACTTTGTTGTGAAGCCCGAAGCAGAGCTCTTCTCCATGAACTGCTCTTCTGGGACATAAAATCTTAATCCTTCAGCCCCATAGACTTCCTGACACAACCATTTCAAAAGCATACAAATGACTGTCTCTACAGATAAAATAGTCTTTAGTAGAGAATTTGTAGATGAGAAGAGAACCCTTTGTTCTTGAATAGATGTAAACCTATTGATGGTTTTGTATGGCTAATTGAAAGCATATACATGTTGTAGCAACTTCGAATCTGCTGATCAGATGCCTGGTATTGAATAATTGGTAGATACTAGAGATACTTAATTCCTTACGAATTAGGAGAGCTCTGTCTCTGTTTTAGACAAACAAAAGCATTATGTAGAACTCTCATTCTATTGTATGCTTATGATCACATATATTGCATCAGGCAGTAGTACAAGTGTCATTTCATTTAGGCCTACAAATAAGCAGGTGGAATTTTCCATGATCAACAGTAGTTTTCCTTTGCAAAATGGAAATGGGGGACAAGGTAAGATTTAGATGCTTGATAGCCCATATGACAGCACATTATTGTCTCAGAATTGGTTTGTTTGTCCATAGTCTCGATCACTTGGGAGTTTTCCCCTTAACCCTGCAAAGAAGAGAAGGGATGCATAAGAGATTCTATTTATGTCGCTGTGTGCTGAATGATCATGGTGTGTTGTATCGTATAAGTTGTTGAGTTACATATATTATTCACTCATGTATGGGATGATTGGAAATGTATTAGGACACTAGGAGGTTTATGACATGAATATTGCACTAAATCAACTATTTGCTGAAACAAGGGAGTTTTGGTTGATATTAAATACATGAGATTACAGTGCATTTTGCTTCAATTATTTTGGATGTTGTGCACAAAATACTATACTTGTAAGCTATAACAGATCAAAATTTCCATACAACAATAATTCTCAATGAGATAATCCCTTGTCTAATTCTCCATCCAAATCTATCCATGTAAATTAGTATCATTGACTACTATTGACAAAATCACGATTCCAATCAATATCAGCAACTCATATGACTCTTATGACATACAGAGAAACATTTAGTTCATATAAATGCAAACATGTCTTTTACATGGAGTTCATTCCATGCATTGGGATCTATTGCAGGGGGCGAGTTCAATATCTAGAACATGCAATCCTTTATGTTCAGTGGATGAGAGAGGCTCAGCCAGCTTTAAAGAAAATTATAAACAAAAGACTGACTTATGGTTCTTGATCTCTCGGTGTTCTTTGCTGTTTGTGTCACTTGTTGATTTTGATTTGCTAGTTTTTTGTCAAGATAGAAGTGGTGGAGAGGCCACTTGGTGCTTTTTTAAGAATCTTTGGACACCTCTGAAAACCTTTATTATAAAACAATTTCTAATAACAGATGGTCTGGCCTTCAATATAACAGACTTGTGTCTACACCATGGATAATAAGGAAGAAGAATGCACAGCCAAGGTCCCTTACGATTAGAAATTAAATTTGATTCACACATGCTGTCAAACTTCATGTGCCCACTATATGCTTCCACGGCAACAGAACAACGCCCCATGAAGCTAATAGCGAGTATAAAAGACCTTCAACAGCAACAGAATAAAATTAACTAAACTTGATCATCACATATCAACTGAATCTCAACTCTCGGGTGGATTTTTGAATAAAATTCTAAATGGCTTCTATAATACCATTACAGAAGCATTTTTTGACAAGAATTGGCCGCAAAGCCTGTATGCAAGTCCTCCTTATTAAAGTTTGACATTGCATTAAAAATACAATAGATGGAAGAAAAAATACTTCTGAACTTGAAAACAGAGAATTATTTTCATCATCAAACCCAACGAGAAAAAATTCCATAATCTCACATCACTTTTGTTTTGCTTTTATTAAAAAATGGGATAAGATATTACAAGAAAATTCTCATACACGATTGGGAACAGTTTCATTGATATTGATGGCTCTTGGAAGCTAAGAATCACGACTTCAATTCTGATGTGATAACATCATTTGCACAAATCTAGCAATTCTAGAAATGGGCTTCTCTCACACTAAGAATATTGAAGCCTTAAAATGATAAAGTTGTATCTCTTTCTAAACTAGTGAATAGCCAACAATGGGATTTGGTCAATTGTTAGAGACCAAAGATAAGATTCTGAATCAAATTCTAGTGAACACTAATGCAGGGGTTTTCTTGTGAAAAAAAAAGTATTCAATAAAATAAAATAAAACATATATAAACTGCATTGTTGTTTCTTTACGGGAAAAAGAAAGTATGTAAAAACGAAAAGCAGTTTCCATGAAAAAATAGTCATAGGTATTAAGCATATAGCTATATTTTACAAAAAAACATAAGGAAATATGGTCTGATGAATGTTACAAGGTGTGAGGTCTCCTATCAGAATTAAAAGAATAAAAGAAAGAAAACTTAACCAGAAGTATTGAGTATCACAAAAACCAAAGACAAAAAAGAACAATAAACAATTAAGGCGTGTCACACATCTTGGCAATATTGACATGAGGATCAACTGAAATATACTAATTAATGACATATAATCATTTTATTACCAAGAATATCACTTGGGAGGATAGAAGTTCTCAAGCAATCGTAGAAAAGGATTTATGTCTTCTTCTTTTTTCTATTTGCTGATTCAAAACTGATTTGAGAAGATAAATTTTAACCAACAAACATATAGCCAGAGAATACCACGGTAAATCTGCACTGGACACAAGCCCGTGCTACTCTTTAAGAAAGCAATAATCGACAAACTCAAAATAGATCTACATGGTAATCCTATTTGTGACTGTAAATTGTAAGTCGTACTATTGAGGACCTGCTTATACCAATTCCTGGATATTAATCCAAATTATTAATTATATCTTCTTTGAAAATGCAATGCAGAACTATTAACCCAATAGTGCCAGAGGCGAAGAGGATATTGCACCCCAAAGCCCACCTCCAGATTTGTAAATTAAGCAATTATGGAATGAAAGCTAACTCCCTCTCCCAAAAAATTATAAGCACATATCAATATATAGGGGTGATCCTCTGCTTAAATGTTGGCCAGATCCATTATCTTTTGATTGACGTCCATAGCTTGTTCCAAAGCTCTTAACTTGGCACAAGACACGTGAACTATTTGACCAAATGCCCCAAAGAGATTCAATCTCATGGAATGTTATGATTGCAGGATATGCACAAAATGGGTTTGCTACCATCCTGACAATGTCTAAAAGATAGCAGCAGCACTTGCATAAATCAGAAAGAAAAGCGAGGAACACTCAAACAGAGACTCTAGACTTATTTTTCAAATCACATGGCGACACTTGAAACGGTAGAAAAACCACAAAGAACAGATCTAGTAAAAAGTTGTAACTGAATAACATCATTTTTCCCACTGTTTTCGGTGTTTCTGCATCCATGCCAATAAGCTTGCTATTCTCAGGCTCTACTTTCTACTTTCTGAGTATTGCTTACAGCTTCACCTTTCACAACATAGTTCTACCAATCCATTTCATTCTACTTTGTCAATAATGGACTCAAAGCACTACATCAAGAATGAACCAAGAAGCATTGGGAGATTAATTAGCAACCGAAGAAAGGGAGACAAATAGAAATCTGGGTTGAAGAGGGGGCAACATTATTGAACCATCATACATATTGCAAAAATAAATGGAATTTGGTCATTGATTTTGGTACAATGCCATAAAGAAATTTGAAGCATCAGGTTTAGTATTTTGGAATGGAATTTGAACATTCATGTTGATTGATAGTGCATATATTGAATTCAAAGTTGTTTACACGATTTAATAATTGCAGTAAAAAGACAACATATAAATTTCATTTGTCTCTTTGATAGCCTTGCCCATTATGCAGATCAATGTAGTCTCAGAAGAAGAATTGGAATCCTGTAAAGATAACAGTAGGAAACATGTCAAGGACTTAAGCAAAAAACAATGTTGTCAAAGAATGAGCTGAATTTGCAAGAATAAATAGAACAGTTGACATAGTGCGGCATAAGTACCTTTTCTAAGCTGCAAATAGCTTTTTAGCTAGCTAGAGGTGTTTCACTATTGTCTTCTTTGACAATTGCATTGATGCAATTATCCATTTCTAGGGTGAATGTTCCCTGTAATTGAAAACCATCTGCGGTGAGGCTGAAAGCCATTACAATAACCCAAAAAAAAAAGAATTGAAATTTTATGACTGTAAAACACAAAATACAAACCGTAGCTATGATAACAGCTATTTACTCATATAACTATCTATAAAGAGCAAATCAGCTTAGTGAAATGTGAATAGAAGTGGAAGGGGAAAAAATTGTATACCATTGTCAATTTTGTGTGCAAACTTGCGGGTGGAGATGTTGTTTTCCTCTTGCTCCATGGCCATACAATCCAGCAAAATTTATCACAAGAAAGATTCAGAAGGCACATAGACAGGAAAAAATGGCATTCATATGAATTCCTCTACAAAATTACCCACGCCATAGCCCCAAACACCCTTGCCTGAACATCACGGAGCTGGGGTTCACGATGCTAATCCCACTGGAATGTAATTGCCCAACTCTGCAACACTTTTTCATGCCTGCAAATTTTGTTTTTTTATTTAAAGCATAAGAAATCTATGTCACGGTATGAATATGCCCTTTTTAACAAATGGTCAAACACAAGTCCCAAAAATGATATAGTTGTCATATAATGGAAAGATTACTAGATAAAGTAAGAGAAGTTTAGCCAAAACATTCTCTTGGTAATTAATCTGTGAATAAACAGAACACATGAGAAAATCTATAGATAGATGACAATAATCTAAGCCAAAAGGATTACCCTGTGAAAACTGCCCTGCCTGGAAGTATACACTTAACATAGTCAGCATTAAGCCAGAGACAACTCATCCCCCGCAATGATTTTAATTTGCGGACATGATACCATTCCTCATTTACACCAATAACAGCTTTTGTTGCTGCATAATATGCTTTTCAAGCATTGGGAGGCAATATAGCTTCCTGCTCTGTAGTGAAGTCCTGCAATAATATGATTTAGTTGTAGATATCAATAAATTGTGTATTATGCAAGCACCATAAACTACAAACCAGTTTCTTACTCATCCATATCAAGTGTGTAACAAGTTTTCCTTATCATATTTAAGAAGGCTTAATGTAAAGAAATTTCATTTTTTAATATGCTTTCTATAACAATTCTTTTCTGTATGTTCGCTTCTGTGAGAGGGAGAGAGAACATCCATGTATAGTATGCCCTCTATAAAGCAACTCAAAGTTGAAAAAGGTTTTAGTGCTTCAGGATTGTGCAATCCGTGCAATCCATGCCCATGTGAGACACTCAAGCTAAATACAACATACATAATGTATTATAATTTTCAATATCTAAATGGTATAATTTAAACACAAAACACACTGCAAAATCTCAGACCAAAATTGGCAAAATAACGTCAGGTTGAACATTTGTACTCCTGTAGTCTAAAAATTCTAGAATTCCAGACACCAATTCTATTATCACCTAAAAATTAATTCACAGATATCACATGAAATTTTGAAATGGATAAATGTCACTACAAACTATATTGACAGCAATTGGCAGGGGATTCGGCTAAAATATGCAGCATGGTTCTTCAATCAAATTGTTTGCAGGGATCAAAGGAGTGAGGGCTTTGCTGGAGCCCTATTTGGCAAAGAAATAGTTTCAAAATTTTATACTTAGAGGTTGAAATGGATCTCTGCTGGAGGTTTGCAAGATTTTCTGTAGCTATAATTTATTTTTCTCTACATAATAAGAGTTTGTGTATGATTTGTATTATCCAACCTACTGAATTCTATTAGCTAGAAACAAAAATCCCATGCACTGTCTGGATTAATGCATTGTTTGGTTAGTTTATTTGATGAATATAATGGAACAATGAGCTGTCGCGATTCAAGTGCAAACTTAGCAAATGAAAGGAGGACCAATAGAATCGACAGGCTAAGCAATGAAAGGAGGACTGATAAAATTCAAAGGCATACTGTTATCGCCATTCCTTCTGTGAAATTACAATCTTTGGAACAGTGCCATATTCGCTCCAAGTCATACTGCTGTGGTCATTCCTTCCCTGAACTTACAATCTTCAGAACAGGGTAAGCTTCCTAAACATATAAGATGGAATGATTCTGACTCTGAAGACGATTAATATTGTTATTGACGAAGTGCCGAGTAATAGGTTAAGCTGGAATTGAAAGGAGAAGCTATGGCTTTACAAGGATAGAGTCATCCTATGATTGCTTTCCACAGATTGATGGTTTGGTGGTGACCAAAACGACATTATGGAAGTTTAATAGCCATCTTCTGAAGGGTGTCAGTTGAGATAACCCTTGGCAATGCCATAAAGTGTTGAGTACAGCAAAGTACTTGCTTACAATTTGTAAGCTATCTCTTTACCCTGGTTTATGGGGTTGTAATGGAGGAAATGAAAGCTTGATCGAGTAAATCAAGGAGTCTATTTGGTTCACATGCAATTAAGTGTACGATGTGGCTATTTGTCCATAAAATGCCTATCAGTTGCTTGCATGTTGGCAATGATCAAGAACATGCAAAATATCATAGTAAGTGCATTACAACTGTGATATTGCCACGATCGAGATGTTTTTGCAGAAAACAGTGTAACCCTGAGAAGCTTGTGATGCTATCTCGCAAAGCAAGCTGTTTATAATTTTTTTTCAAAATTCAATTAGTTTGACAGAGTGTGGAGGCTATATTTGTTCTGAAATACAGTTTATGAAACAAGCTTGAGGAACAACCGCTAGTGGTATGGCCTCTATGATGACATCTATAGGAGGTAAAGGTAACATTGACAACCAAAATTGCCAAGTGATGTACTGATGTGAATTTGGATTCAAACACATTGAGACCAACCAAGTTGTCAAATCAAAACTTTAACAGCAAACACCCAGTATCACTGCTGCAAAGTAATATTGCACTGAACACACAATAAAGAATAGCTGTTAAGTAGTATTGTTTCCTCATAAAATACATCATTTGTGGAGAAACAATTACTACTTGACAGATTATAAGTCAGTGTTCCATGGGGTTTCGGGGACGGGGACGGGGGGACGGTAGGGGAAGCGTTTCGGGGACGTGGGGATAGGGGGTCTAAGTTTGGGGGCGGCAGGGGGACGGTGGGGGGACGGCGGCGGGAGGGCGGTAGGGTGCTGAAATACATATAGTACTTGAAAAAATAGTTATAAAAAGATGTATAAGTATAAGAATTATACATCTTGGAGACAACTAGGAGTCCCCTATATGTCTTGAGGATACCCCAGCATCCTCAAAGTCCTAGCAGCATCTTGGAGATAGCGACATTGGTGGTGGGATGGTGGCGCTGGTGGTGGGCTGATGGGGGGACGTCCCCCCCAAGTCCCCAAGTCTCTGAGACGTCCCCCTCTAGGAAATGCGAGGATTTTTGGGAGGGACACATCCCCGTGGAACACTGTTATAAGTTTACAGAACAAACCCTTCTTGTCAGAGCCTTAAGACCATTACTTGCATCATTATTGTTGGTACCTGTGTAAACTATGAAGCTCTAATTGCGTTCAGTCCTTACTTAAGATTGGTACATGTGTATGCTGCTTTAAGTTCTTTAGCATGACCACGTGGGTAAGGGAATGTTTATGAAGCAAACGTAGTAAACGAGTTCCCTTTTAACTATCAGAATGTAACAAGACTTTGTATATGAGTGACCACTTTCAATTTAGAATGCCATTAGCTCACAGTAGGTATGAACAGTAGTTAAAAAAAGTATGCCAAAAAATGGTCACTTGGTGATGCTTAGCTACGCATGGTAACTGTGATTTCCTTCCCTGTAAGGACCTGTAGGCAAGGTTGAAAAATAAACTCTATAGTAAGTTCCTTTGGAAAGTGTTAAGAGAAAAAAATGTGTGTTCCTTTCAAAACAAGTTGATCAAGGGGCCTAATACAGCTGCACTAAATGAAAACTTCCAAATTGAAGGACCACTGGCTATGTGATCTCAAAAGCATCCAATTGCTACACCTATAAGTTAGCAACTATCAAATCCTGATTCCTAGATGTCTTAAACAGCCTTCGGACAAGTCTGGCTTACAGTTATACCACAGGCATCCATTCATGCTTTTCTTAATGCATCATGAGGAAAGGAAAACAGCCACAGTATGTAGGGACCTTCGAAAAACACCCAAGTTGCCAATACAAAACTTTTTGATTGCCTAGATATTAAGCCTTTTTCAAAACAAATAAAATTATAAAAGTGTCGCCATGGCAGGATGCAAAATATTTCAAGAGTAATGTGATCATTGAGTATCACTCCTCTTTGTCCAAGTTACTACTAGGAATCTATGGCAGTGGGAAACTAACCCTATATGAGTGGGAATATACTTGGGCTTCAAGAAGAAAGAAGAGGGATATTTGAAACATTAACTTAATCACAAATTTTATAATTTTAAATTTCATCTTTAGAATTGACGACAAATAGCATACAAAATTCAACCACAGCTGAAGTGCAGCATTTCTGTGCATTTCAATTTTTGTTTGATGAAGCTAAGCTCTTCCTTATGAATACTACCATTCTATCAACAAACTCTCCATTCAGGAAGAAAGGACATATGCAATGGCAATTTAAATTTGAATAGAAAAATAAAAAATATGAGCAGGGAATCAAAATATGCATTATCAAATCAGAGACGAGAGAGGAAAACTGGACTTGAGATATGAATCAAGGCCATGGATTATAAACTCCTTATGTCTATCACATCATGAAGTACATTATTGACTCCATAGTGACTTTATACATCAATAAACAAAATGTAACTACCAGTTGCACAAGAAGAGAATGTAAGGAGTTTGCAGTATTCTTATCTTCAGCAGAAGCCAAAGTAAGTTCCGGCTGCACATTCAGAGATCCATCCAAGGCATTTTGTAGGCCTAGGGCTTTGAGTGCCAAGTGAGCTGCCTTCTGGGCAGAAACCATCATTGCTTGGAAGGTGGGTCCCTGCATTTGACCACATATTAGTATAGTTAGCTTATGAAACTGTACAAATGTAAATATAGGTCGGGAAAAGAAATAGATCAGGACAGGGAAAGGGAAATAAATACAGAGCAGTGTAGAGGAAATAATTACAAAGCAGTGCTGCGGAAATACACATAGAGCAGCACAAGGTTAAAAAGCATAGCAGAAAAAGGGCAGGTGAAATAAATGCAGAGAAGTGCAAAGGGAAAAATATAGAGCCGCATAAGGTAAACAAAATGCAGAGCAAAAAAACAACAAAATATACAGCGCATTGCGGGGTAAAAGTTACAGAGCAATGAAGAGGGAAAATATACTGACAGAAATTCCCAAATTGTGCTGCAATGCATAAGTATTTGGCACTTTATGTCTGCCTTCGTTATAAGAAAACAATCGACTAAAAGCCAGAGACATTTGTTTTAAGTTGCAGTTCAGCAGTCTCACTGGAACAGTCTCGACCATCATCACCATCATGAGACTGCATGCCGTTAGACAAGTTAAGAAATAATTCCATTTTAATAACATGAAGATCTCAAATTTATCATGAAAAAATGCAACCCAAATCTTTCAAGGAAGACTCACCCTAGTCAGATGTTGGGTTATTCTGTAGTTATAGTAGAGAAGGTTGTGTCTTCTTCTGTGAAGATCTTCATTGTGTCGTCTCCTCCGAAGTTTCTCATTTCCCATTCTGAAGGAACTCCTACCAGCTCCTTCTGCCTGCTGTAGAATGCTAACTCCATCTTACCAGGAGTTTCTTCTCTGTTGTACCCCATTCCTGTAACAGAACATGTATATCAGCTTAATGCATTCTCTACTACAAGTGATTGAAAACAATAAGATTTGACAAAAATCAGACTCAGAACTTACCATGACAATAGGAAAGGTGAGCCGCCGATGTTAATTGAGAGACTCAAACGTCGAACTCCGTCTTCAATAGTAAAGAGTAAGAAGCCGTGCGTCCATTTACATTGTGCACATGGACAAAGCTTCCATGCCTACTGAATTCAATTCACACGTGGATTCGATGGAAGCTTTGTCACAATGTAAATGGAATTCAGTAGGATGGAAGCTTTGTCCATGTACAATGTAAATGGACGCACTCTCCTGCACTCAAATCACAACCAGACCCGAACTCTTTACTCTTATGGTTTACTCCAACTCAATATGCATTTCAATCACTCTAACCCGGTAGAATTTATAACATTTCCTATTTGAATGCTGATTAAGAATAATCAATTTATAAATTGATCTTTTAAATACTAATAAAAAACAACCATCAATTTGTTGCAGATGCTAGTCACACTTTTTGTATTAGTCCTTTCAATGATTACATTTCGTCGAGTACTGAATGATCCGGATTAGAATGGGGTGGGGTAGGAAAGTGGGTGAGTCTGACCTCATTTTCTCGGGGCCTACCCTACACCCCTGCACGGGTGAAGCTGTTAGTGGACTACCTAACCGGGGCAATAACGGTTGTTGAACAAGGATCTCATTCTTCTCCTAATGCGAGTTTATCAGTCTCCGGGTCCTCTCCCCTCGACTAGGCGCCCTACGGGCGAGCCTTCTCAGTATTGATGGGGGGAAAGGGGCGGGAAAGAGCATAAATGCCCCCGTGAGTGATGCCGTCACCCGCCCTATCTATACGTGATACAACGGGCAGAGGGGACTTTACTTGCAAAACACTTATTCTCGTCACACTTTGTGTGTTCCACCAATGACAGTCCTTTCATGATTACATTTCTCCTTATCCAGAACTCTCATGACATTTGCATGGTTTCTCTCCACATGTGCATGGTAAGAAGTTATAGACGTACTGTTGTTTCATATTCCTTGTACCACTGACCAATGCCACAAACAGAAACCATATACACCCACAACTATGTTGTTGCCAAAGCACTTTTGTTCGTCACACTTTCTGTATTCCACCAATGCCTGTACTTTAAATTATTACATTGCCTCTGTTTTTTTGGTGTGTAGTTTTTATGTTCCAAAGAAAATCTGCATGCGCCCAAACAAGAACGATTGCCGAGTTTAAGCTTGATCGTTCACCTTTTTAAAGAGTCATTAAAATTGTTCAGTCGCTATTTACAAACAATCATAAATCTTTATCAAGCATTTTTATTGTATTAGTAATACCTATGTTATTTTGTTTTAATTTTATTTTGAAAAAAATTAATATAATTATATATTAATAAATTATGATATAGTCAAATTTATTTTTTAATATTTTGTCTATTTTTATTTGTGTATATTTTCATGTTTATGATTTTATGTCATTTGTATTTCTATATATCTCTATACATTCCACATTTCTTATATCTATTGTTTTCAATTGTGCATTAAGATTCATTCTTATAGAGATATTGTTATTTTGTTTAGACATATAATTAATCATGTACATACTTGTACATACTTCATGCAATTTATTGATGATTTTTATTGTTAAAGTCATTCAATATGCATTTATTGATCATCTTCATATCATCCAAATTTAATCATTTACAAAATAGTATGGATCATTTTATAAATAATGCATTTACATTGTTTTAATAAAATGAAATTATTTCTTATTATAAAAGAATAATACAATTTTATAGTAACAATATGTGGTTAGTTTAACAAATATAAATTATAGATACTTAATGTGACTTGCCATCAATTATATAATAATCAAACCATTTCATCTATAATTGACTGAATAAATCTCTATCAATCTAACTTCTTATCCAATTTTAGACCCTTATGAATTATATTTTTAATTTAAAAAATTAACTATTAAAAAATAATTATTTTTATACCCTTAGCGTGGTTAGCTCCTTTAATCCAATCCTAAATATCCATCATCTAACCTAAAAAT
>VDFB02105785.1:223759407-223807326 GCA_007258455.2 Sequoia sempervirens | reverse complement strand
AAAAAGAAAGTATGTAAAAACGAAAAGCAGTTTCCATGAAAAAATAGTCATAGGTATTAAGCATATAGCTATATTTTACAAAAAAACATAAGGAAATATGGTCTGATGAATGTTACAAGGTGTGAGGTCTCCTATCAGAATTAAAAGAATAAAAGAAAGAAAACTTAACCAGAAGTATTGAGTATCACAAAAACCAAAGACAAAAAAGAACAATAAACAATTAAGGCGTGTCACACATCTTGGCAATATTGACATGAGGATCAACTGAAATATACTAATTAATGACATATAATCATTTTATTACCAAGAATATCACTTGGGAGGATAGAAGTTCTCAAGCAATCGTAGAAAAGGATTTATGTCTTCTTCTTTTTTCTATTTGCTGATTCAAAACTGATTTGAGAAGATAAATTTTAACCAACAAACATATAGCCAGAGAATACCACGGTAAATCTGCACTGGACACAAGCCCGTGCTACTCTTTAAGAAAGCAATAATCGACAAACTCAAAATAGATCTACATGGTAATCCTATTTGTGACTGTAAATTGTAAGTCGTACTATTGAGGACCTGCTTATACCAATTCCTGGATATTAATCCAAATTATTAATTATATCTTCTTTGAAAATGCAATGCAGAACTATTAACCCAATAGTGCCAGAGGCGAAGAGGATATTGCACCCCAAAGCCCACCTCCAGATTTGTAAATTAAGCAATTATGGAATGAAAGCTAACTCCCTCTCCCAAAAAATTATAAGCACATATCAATATATAGGGGTGATCCTCTGCTTAAATGTTGGCCAGATCCATTATCTTTTGATTGACGTCCATAGCTTGTTCCAAAGCTCTTAACTTGGCACAAGACACGTGAACTATTTGACCAAATGCCCCAAAGAGATTCAATCTCATGGAATGTTATGATTGCAGGATATGCACAAAATGGGTTTGCTACCATCCTGACAATGTCTAAAAGATAGCAGCAGCACTTGCATAAATCAGAAAGAAAAGCGAGGAACACTCAAACAGAGACTCTAGACTTATTTTTCAAATCACATGGCGACACTTGAAACGGTAGAAAAACCACAAAGAACAGATCTAGTAAAAAGTTGTAACTGAATAACATCATTTTTCCCACTGTTTTCGGTGTTTCTGCATCCATGCCAATAAGCTTGCTATTCTCAGGCTCTACTTTCTACTTTCTGAGTATTGCTTACAGCTTCACCTTTCACAACATAGTTCTACCAATCCATTTCATTCTACTTTGTCAATAATGGACTCAAAGCACTACATCAAGAATGAACCAAGAAGCATTGGGAGATTAATTAGCAACCGAAGAAAGGGAGACAAATAGAAATCTGGGTTGAAGAGGGGGCAACATTATTGAACCATCATACATATTGCAAAAATAAATGGAATTTGGTCATTGATTTTGGTACAATGCCATAAAGAAATTTGAAGCATCAGGTTTAGTATTTTGGAATGGAATTTGAACATTCATGTTGATTGATAGTGCATATATTGAATTCAAAGTTGTTTACACGATTTAATAATTGCAGTAAAAAGACAACATATAAATTTCATTTGTCTCTTTGATAGCCTTGCCCATTATGCAGATCAATGTAGTCTCAGAAGAAGAATTGGAATCCTGTAAAGATAACAGTAGGAAACATGTCAAGGACTTAAGCAAAAAACAATGTTGTCAAAGAATGAGCTGAATTTGCAAGAATAAATAGAACAGTTGACATAGTGCGGCATAAGTACCTTTTCTAAGCTGCAAATAGCTTTTTAGCTAGCTAGAGGTGTTTCACTATTGTCTTCTTTGACAATTGCATTGATGCAATTATCCATTTCTAGGGTGAATGTTCCCTGTAATTGAAAACCATCTGCGGTGAGGCTGAAAGCCATTACAATAACCCAAAAAAAAAAGAATTGAAATTTTATGACTGTAAAACACAAAATACAAACCGTAGCTATGATAACAGCTATTTACTCATATAACTATCTATAAAGAGCAAATCAGCTTAGTGAAATGTGAATAGAAGTGGAAGGGGAAAAAATTGTATACCATTGTCAATTTTGTGTGCAAACTTGCGGGTGGAGATGTTGTTTTCCTCTTGCTCCATGGCCATACAATCCAGCAAAATTTATCACAAGAAAGATTCAGAAGGCGGGGAAAAATGTAATGTCCCTATTTAAATTTGCCCTAGAAAAAGAAATGAAATGCACAAATTCACTTTATGTTTGAGTAATTCAGTTTGATATCAATTGCTTTAAAAGATTGTTGTTGCCTTTAATTAATAATTATATAGATTTATTCCAATTTAACTCTAGGGATTAGTGCATTGATTCTTTTAGAACAACATATAAAATAAATGCATTAATTGGTTTACCATTATCACACATTCATGATACAAATTACATGAACTCATACTCATCATAGTTATCGTAACTTATCATGCTTGACCGGAATAGACCATCGCCTTTACCTCTCTTCTAGACCCCATTGAAGGAGGGACGCCTTACAGTGCCAAGGGCGCGTGACCAAGCTCCAAGTGGACTCCCTCAGGATTCATTACCATCTTGGGATATCCAACATGGGCTCGAACTTACCAGCCTTTCCCTCCCACAACCATCCTCTCCTCAATGAGCATCAGCGAGAGAGTTTGTTGGCTCTAAATCTATCCTCCAGCAAGTCGTAATAATTTATGAAGAAAGCAATAATCGCTGTAAGCAACAATATTGCTTATCGATATTCATTATTCACAATACTTAGCAATAACACACTGTCATAGTATTTGTTCTTACTACAGACATGACTAATTTTTCTATTTGTAAGTGATTTATGCTGCATTTTAAAGTGATTTGATTGCATCCAGATATACGTGTTTTATAAGCATGATACGCATTAATATGAGACCAAATCTACAAGGATGAAGCATCGGTTTTGAGCAATCATACTTACCTCTAGTTGTCGCACTATATTGGATCTTCTCTGGACGTAGTTTCCTGTAGCCCGACCCGTCTTCTCTCTCCACGTGATGATGATGTATCTATGAATTTCAATATATATATCTAACTTTACACTTATCAATTGTTAATTCCATCTCCCAATATACTTATCCATCCTAATATGTTCAATTATGGATTCAGGTAGATGGATCCACATTAACTATGAGACTAATAACATGATATGCATATCATAGGATCTGACTAACTATAAATAACAATAATTATCCCATATTAACATTTGCATTATTATCTCTATCAATATTAGATATATTTATCAAATACCCATTGTTAATATCTATCTTTAATAACATAATCTTGAAATCATAATCTAGTTACCTTAAGTCATGAATTAATCATTATTACCTAATTGAGCATAATACATATGTGTATAATCATTATCAATTAGTTCTAGGCTTGCAATACTCATCCTAACCCAGCATACATATTATTTATATTCATATACTTATTACTTATGCACTTATATACTGCCTATATTTGTATTCTTATTTACATGATATCTACACTTATTACTTGTTTACTATTTACATACCATCGATATTATTTATATTTATTTCTTACCTATGATTTTACCTACTGCTGCTGCAGACTTCATTTATCCTTGATGGTCTTGCCTTGATAATCTTTTACCTTTGTCTAATCTTAATATATATATATATATTTATATATTTTTAATTACTTATTGCTGCAAACCAAAATCCTTTACCTGTTATCGTCTTGCAGGCTCAGTCCGTTCCTTTTAATTCTTCCCAGCAATGATGCTATATTTCTTCTCTTTGTCAGCCACCGATGATCCATATGCTGACTGAAAATATGTATAATCTTATATCTATGGCTTGGCTTCTACATTTATAAAGTACCCCTCTTTTCTTCATCGCTGCACTCCTCTCTTTTATATTCCCTAGAGAGGTGTCTTCTATAAGAGGGAACAACTTTATGAAAAGAGATATGTACCTTTTCATAAAGTGATAATTTGATTATGTAATTGCTGCTTTACTTTAACAATCGCTGCAGGGGATTATATTTTGTTTTATATTTTATATTATATGTTTCTTAATATATTTGTTATAATTATTATTTTATGTATACTTTACTATTGGTATATTATGATAATGGTATTTAATTTGTTAGTATTTATATTTTGATATTTACATTATTATATCTGATATTTTAACATTAAGGTATAATAATAATAAAAATAATTTGCTAATATCTTATTATTATTTTATCCTAAAGTATTACAATATTTGATGTATAATGATTATAATATTTAGTATTTGTAATTACAATATTATCTTTAATATTATTATAATTATAAGATTATCATTGATAATTATTTAAATAGTTAGTGTCTTAAATGTGTATTTTGTTTATCTTGCTTCGTTGTTTTATATCTCAATGCTACAATTTTGGGGGACATGACAAAAAAGACATTCATATGAATTCCTCTACAAAATTATCCATGCCATAGCCCCAAACACCCTTGCCTAAACATCACGGAGCTGGGGTTCAGGATGCTAATCCCACTGGAATGTAATTACCCAACTCTGCAACACTTTTTCATGCCTGCAAATTTTGTTTGTTTATTTAAAGCATAAGAAATCTATGTCACGGTATGAATATGCCCTTTTTAACAAATGGTCAAACACTAAGTCCCAAAAATGATCTACTTGTCATATAATGGAAAGATTACTAGATAAAGTAAGAAAGTTTAACATAAAAGAGGGGTAAAAATTTATTAAAACACAAGAAAATTACATAGCAGAGTCATTACAAAGCCTTATCCAGCTCCACCAAATGGTCCAGCTGTTGAGACAAATCAGGGGGTAACTGACCCCGATCAACCAAATTCCAATCATGAAAATGATCAGAAGCCCATTTAGCCAAACAATCAGCAACACCATTCCACTCCCTAGGAATATGAGTGAAAGTAACAAACTCAAGAGAAACACAAAGATTGAGAATTTGTTCAATAATCAAAGCCAGTTGCCAACTGACATCATCTAACCTCTGCCTGTTTAGCAAGTTCACCACAACCTGGGAGTCAGATTCACATATAATCCTGCGCCACCCCAACTGGCTGCCACGCTCCACAGCCAGTAAAATAGCCTGAGCCTCCATAAGATTATTAGTATGAAGACCCTTATAAATAGAGAAAATGAATTGAACATCCCCAGAACTATCCCGACCAACACCACCAATACCAGCATGACCAGGGTTTCCACGAGAAGAGCCATCCGTGTTAATTTTTAGGGTGCCTTGAGGAGGAGGAGACCATCTTCCCTCCCTATTCACCTTCGGAGTTGGATGCCTACACCTGTTGCGCATAAGCTGCCGATGCGGAGGAGGAAGATGAAGGCGGTTGAAACAACCAACATCAGAAGGAGCAGCTGGAACAGACAGATCACACTTAGCCGTGATCGTTTCTCCCACAAAATGCAAAATTTTCCACCACAAGCGAGGGGCTCCCATCAGCACATCCTGAAAAATCCGCCGATTCCTCTCCAACCAAACATTCTCTTGGTAATTAATCTATGAATAAACAGTTGAGAAAACATTCTCTTGGTAATTAATCTGTGAATAAACAGAACACATGAGAAAATCTATAGATAGATGACAATAATCTAAGCCAAAAGGATTACCCTGTGAAAACTGCCCTGCCTGGAAGTATACACTTAACATAGTCAGCATTAAGCCAGAGACAACTCATCCCCCGCAATGATTTTAATTTGCGGACATGATACCATTCCTCATTTACACCAATAACAGCTTTTGTTGCTGCATAATATGCTTTTCAAGCATTGGGAGGCAATATAGCTTCCTGCTCTGTAGTGAAGTCCTGCAATAATATGATTTAGTTGTAGATATCAATAAATTGTGTATTATGCAAGCACCATAAACTACAAACCAGTTTCTTACTCATCCATATCAAGTGTGTAACAAGTTTTCCTTATCATATTTAAGAAGGCTTAATGTAAAGAAATTTCATTTTTTAATATGCTTTCTATAACAATTCTTTTCTGTATGTTCGCTTCTGTGAGAGGGAGAGAGAACATCCATGTATAGTATGCCCTCTATAAAGCAACTCAAAGTTGAAAAAGGTTTTAGTGCTTCAGGATTGTGCAATCCGTGCAATCCATGCCCATGTGAGACACTCAAGCTAAATACAACATACATAATGTATTATAATTTTCAATATCTAAATGGTATAATTTAAACACAAAACACACTGCAAAATCTCAGACCAAAATTGGCAAAATAACGTCAGGTTGAACATTTGTACTCCTGTAGTCTAAAAATTCTAGAATTCCAGACACCAATTCTATTATCACCTAAAAATTAATTCACAGATATCACATGAAATTTTGAAATGGATAAATGTCACTACAAACTATATTGACAGCAATTGGCAGGGGATTCGGCTAAAATATGCAGCATGGTTCTTCAATCAAATTGTTTGCAGGGATCAAAGGAGTGAGGGCTTTGCTGGAGCCCTATTTGGCAAAGAAATAGTTTCAAAATTTTATACTTAGAGGTTGAAATGGATCTCTGCTGGAGGTTTGCAAGATTTTCTGTAGCTATAATTTATTTTTCTCTACATAATAAGAGTTTGTGTATGATTTGTATTATCCAACCTACTGAATTCTATTAGCTAGAAACAAAAATCCCATGCACTGTCTGGATTAATGCATTGTTTGGTTAGTTTATTTGATGAATATAATGGAACAATGAGCTGTCGCGATTCAAGTGCAAACTTAGCAAATGAAAGGAGGACCAATAGAATCGACAGGCTAAGCAATGAAAGGAGGACTGATAAAATTCAAAGGCATACTGTTATCGCCATTCCTTCTGTGAAATTACAATCTTTGGAACAGTGCCATATTCGCTCCAAGTCATACTGCTGTGGTCATTCCTTCCCTGAACTTACAATCTTCAGAACAGGGTAAGCTTCCTAAACATATAAGATGGAATGATTCTGACTCTGAAGACGATTAATATTGTTATTGACGAAGTGCCGAGTAATAGGTTAAGCTGGAATTGAAAGGAGAAGCTATGGCTTTACAAGGATAGAGTCATCCTATGATTGCTTTCCACAGATTGATGGTTTGGTGGTGACCAAAACGACATTATGGAAGTTTAATAGCCATCTTCTGAAGGGTGTCAGTTGAGATAACCCTTGGCAATGCCATAAAGTGTTGAGTACAGCAAAGTACTTGCTTACAATTTGTAAGCTATCTCTTTACCCTGGTTTATGGGGTTGTAATGGAGGAAATGAAAGCTTGATCGAGTAAATCAAGGAGTCTATTTGGTTCACATGCAATTAAGTGTACGATGTGGCTATTTGTCCATAAAATGCCTATCAGTTGCTTGCATGTTGGCAATGATCAAGAACATGCAAAATATCATAGTAAGTGCATTACAACTGTGATATTGCCACGATCGAGATGTTTTTGCAGAAAACAGTGTAACCCTGAGAAGCTTGTGATGCTATCTCGCAAAGCAAGCTGTTTATAATTTTTTTTCAAAATTCAATTAGTTTGACAGAGTGTGGAGGCTATATTTGTTCTGAAATACAGTTTATGAAACAAGCTTGAGGAACAACCGCTAGTGGTATGGCCTCTATGATGACATCTATAGGAGGTAAAGGTAACATTGACAACCAAAATTGCCAAGTGATGTACTGATGTGAATTTGGATTCAAACACATTGAGACCAACCAAGTTGTCAAATCAAAACTTTAACAGCAAACACCCAGTATCACTGCTGCAAAGTAATATTGCACTGAACACACAATAAAGAATAGCTGTTAAGTAGTATTGTTTCCTCATAAAATACATCATTTGTGGAGAAACAATTACTACTTGACAGATTATAAGTTTACAGAACAAACCCTTCTTGTCAGAGCCTTAAGACCATTACTTGCATCATTATTGTTGGTACCTGTGTAAACTATGAAGCTCTAATTGCGTTCAGTCCTTACTTAAGATTGGTACATGTGTATGCTGCTTTAAGTTCTTTAGCATGACCACGTGGGTAAGGGAATGTTTATGAAGCAAACGTAGTAAACGAGTTCCCTTTTAACTATCAGAATGTAACAAGACTTTGTATATGAGTGACCACTTTCAATTTAGAATGCCATTAGCTCACAGTAGGTATGAACAGTAGTTAAAAAAAGTATGCCAAAAAATGGTCACTTGGTGATGCTTAGCTACGCATGGTAACTGTGATTTCCTTCCCTGTAAGGACCTGTAGGCAAGGTTGAAAAATAAACTCTATAGTAAGTTCCTTTGGAAAGTGTTAAGAGAAAAAAATGTGTGTTCCTTTCAAAACAAGTTGATCAAGGGGCCTAATACAGCTGCACTAAATGAAAACTTCCAAATTGAAGGACCACTGGCTATGTGATCTCAAAAGCATCCAATTGCTACACCTATAAGTTAGCAACTATCAAATCCTGATTCCTAGATGTCTTAAACAGCCTTCGGACAAGTCTGGCTTACAGTTATACCACAGGCATCCATTCATGCTTTTCTTAATGCATCATGAGGAAAGGAAAACAGCCACAGTATGTAGGGACCTTCGAAAAACACCCAAGTTGCCAATACAAAACTTTTTGATTGCCTAGATATTAAGCCTTTTTCAAAACAAATAAAATTATAAAAGTGTCGCCATGGCAGGATGCAAAATATTTCAAGAGTAATGTGATCATTGAGTATCACTCCTCTTTGTCCAAGTTACTACTAGGAATCTATGGCAGTGGGAAACTAACCCTATATGAGTGGGAATATACTTGGGCTTCAAGAAGAAAGAAGAGGGATATTTGAAACATTAACTTAATCACAAATTTTATAATTTTAAATTTCATCTTTAGAATTGACGACAAATAGCATACAAAATTCAACCACAGCTGAAGTGCAGCATTTCTGTGCATTTCAATTTTTGTTTGATGAAGCTAAGCTCTTCCTTATGAATACTACCATTCTATCAACAAACTCTCCATTCAGGAAGAAAGGACATATGCAATGGCAATTTAAATTTGAATAGAAAAATAAAAAATATGAGCAGGGAATCAAAATATGCATTATCAAATCAGAGACGAGAGAGGAAAACTGGACTTGAGATATGAATCAAGGCCATGGATTATAAACTCCTTATGTCTATCACATCATGAAGTACATTATTGACTCCATAGTGACTTTATACATCAATAAACAAAATGTAACTACCAGTTGCACAAGAAGAGAATGTAAGGAGTTTGCAGTATTCTTATCTTCAGCAGAAGCCAAAGTAAGTTCCGGCTGCACATTCAGAGATCCATCCAAGGCATTTTGTAGGCCTAGGGCTTTGAGTGCCAAGTGAGCTGCCTTCTGGGCAGAAACCATCATTGCTTGGAAGGTGGGTCCCTGCATTTGACCACATATTAGTATAGTTAGCTTATGAAACTGTACAAATGTAAATATAGGTCGGGAAAAGAAATAGATCAGGACAGGGAAAGGGAAATAAATACAGAGCAGTGTAGAGGAAATAATTACAAAGCAGTGCTGCGGAAATACACATAGAGCAGCACAAGGTTAAAAAGCATAGCAGAAAAAGGGCAGGTGAAATAAATGCAGAGAAGTGCAAAGGGAAAAATATAGAGCCGCATAAGGTAAACAAAATGCAGAGCAAAAAAACAACAAAATATACAGCGCATTGCGGGGTAAAAGTTACAGAGCAATGAAGAGGGAAAATATACTGACAGAAATTCCCAAATTGTGCTGCAATGCATAAGTATTTGGCACTTTATGTCTGCCTTCGTTATAAGAAAACAATCGACTAAAAGCCAGAGACATTTGTTTTAAGTTGCAGTTCAGCAGTCTCACTGGAACAGTCTCGACCATCATCACCATCATGAGACTGCATGCCGTTAGACAAGTTAAGAAATAATTCCATTTTAATAACATGAAGATCTCAAATTTATCATGAAAAAATGCAACCCAAATCTTTCAAGGAAGACTCACCCTAGTCAGATGTTGGGTTATTCTGTAGTTATAGTAGAGAAGGTTGTGTCTTCTTCTGTGAAGATCTTCATTGTGTCGTCTCCTCCGAAGTTTCTCATTTCCCATTCTGAAGGAACTCCTACCAGCTCCTTCTGCCTGCTGTAGAATGCTAACTCCATCTTACCAGGAGTTTCTTCTCTGTTGTACCCCATTCCTGTAACAGAACATGTATATCAGCTTAATGCATTCTCTACTACAAGTGATTGAAAACAATAAGATTTGACAAAAATCAGACTCAGAACTTACCATGACAATAGGAAAGGTGAGCCGCCGATGTTAATTGAGAGACTCAAACGTCGAACTCCGTCTTCAATAGTAAAGAGTAAGAAGCCGTGCGTCCATTTACATTGTGCACATGGACAAAGCTTCCATGCCTACTGAATTCAATTCACACGTGGATTCGATGGAAGCTTTGTCACAATGTAAATGGAATTCAGTAGGATGGAAGCTTTGTCCATGTACAATGTAAATGGACGCACTCTCCTGCACTCAAATCACAACCAGACCCGAACTCTTTACTCTTATGGTTTACTCCAACTCAATATGCATTTCAATCACTCTAACCCGGTAGAATTTATAACATTTCCTATTTGAATGCTGATTAAGAATAATCAATTTATAAATTGATCTTTTAAATACTAATAAAAAACAACCATCAATTTGTTGCAGATGCTAGTCACACTTTTTGTATTAGTCCTTTCAATGATTACATTTCGTCGAGTACTGAATGATCCGGATTAGAATGGGGTGGGGTAGGAAAGTGGGTGAGTCTGACCTCATTTTCTCGGGGCCTACCCTACACCCCTGCACGGGTGAAGCTGTTAGTGGACTACCTAACCGGGGCAATAACGGTTGTTGAACAAGGATCTCATTCTTCTCCTAATGCGAGTTTATCAGTCTCCGGGTCCTCTCCCCTCGACTAGGCGCCCTACGGGCGAGCCTTCTCAGTATTGATGGGGGGAAAGGGGCGGGAAAGAGCATAAATGCCCCCGTGAGTGATGCCGTCACCCGCCCTATCTATACGTGATACAACGGGCAGAGGGGACTTTACTTGCAAAACACTTATTCTCGTCACACTTTGTGTGTTCCACCAATGACAGTCCTTTCATGATTACATTTCTCCTTATCCAGAACTCTCATGACATTTGCATGGTTTCTCTCCACATGTGCATGGTAAGAAGTTATAGACGTACTGTTGTTTCATATTCCTTGTACCACTGACCAATGCCACAAACAGAAACCATATACACCCACAACTATGTTGTTGCCAAAGCACTTTTGTTCGTCACACTTTCTGTATTCCACCAATGCCTGTACTTTAAATTATTACATTGCCTCTGTTTTTTTGGTGTGTAGTTTTTATGTTCCAAAGAAAATCTGCATGCGCCCAAACAAGAACGATTGCCGAGTTTAAGCTTGATCGTTCACCTTTTTAAAGAGTCATTAAAATTGTTCAGTCGCTATTTACAAACAATCATAAATCTTTATCAAGCATTTTTATTGTATTAGTAATACCTATGTTATTTTGTTTTAATTTTATTTTGAAAAAAATTAATATAATTATATATTAATAAATTATGATATAGTCAAATTTATTTTTTAATATTTTGTCTATTTTTATTTGTGTATATTTTCATGTTTATGATTTTATGTCATTTGTATTTCTATATATCTCTATACATTCCACATTTCTTATATCTATTGTTTTCAATTGTGCATTAAGATTCATTCTTATAGAGATATTGTTATTTTGTTTAGACATATAATTAATCATGTACATACTTGTACATACTTCATGCAATTTATTGATGATTTTTATTGTTAAAGTCATTCAATATGCATTTATTGATCATCTTCATATCATCCAAATTTAATCATTTACAAAATAGTATGGATCATTTTATAAATAATGCATTTACATTGTTTTAATAAAATGAAATTATTTCTTATTATAAAAGAATAATACAATTTTATAGTAACAATATGTGGTTAGTTTAACAAATATAAATTATAGATACTTAATGTGACTTGCCATCAATTATATAATAATCAAACCATTTCATCTATAATTGACTGAATAAATCTCTATCAATCTAACTTCTTATCCAATTTTAGACCCTTATGAATTATATTTTTAATTTAAAAAATTAACTATTAAAAAATAATTATTTTTATACCCTTAGCGTGGTTAGCTCCTTTAATCCAATCCTAAATATCCATCATCTAACCTAAAAATCTATAGATAAAGCTCCACGAAATGGAAAGATATATTGTAGGATTAAGCACTCACACATGACCAATCAACCATATTTTAAGCAAAAACACCTTACCATGGTACACCAAGGTTTAGGTTGGTTATAATTTATGTTTCGAGCTACCTATTGGGTGTATCTACTTAGCATCCATTTTTAATGTGCTTTTAGTGATTTTTAATCATTTAACACTCAATTTTTCGATATGAGTTCACTTTAATATAAGCCATTAGGTTGTCCATATACTCACCATTTTTTTCTTGTAGGCCTAATCAATGATTTTTGTAGGTTTTAAATATTTTAATATCACCAACACAAAATGGTGTATCCATATATGTTGTTAGAAGTTGTGTTAAATGGGTGTGGTAAAAGTTATTACTCTATATTTTGACATATTTATTCATGATTAAGTGTAGGCGATACATATTTTAGTAATTCCATGTGCAAAATTATATTTTTTTCTATTGTTCTCTCTTTCTAGCTTATGTGTCTTTATTTTAGCATATGCATTATGTGTTTAGTCAATTCTTCTATTTCCCAACTCATTTATACTATTTTGTAATCATTTTTTTTTTAATCTTTTTCTTCTAACCCCTCATGTATGTTGCTTGCAATCACTTTTCAAAGATCAAACACTAAACTACTAACATATTATTTCTAGCTATGACCCTCAAAAATATTTTCATTAGTATTCTAGAAATATTTCAATTTGTAAGTGAAATTAACCTTTGTGTGTTGTGTTTGTGAGACCTAATCAAGTGTATTCTCTCTCATTGCACCCTTGGATAATCTTAGAGATCAAAATATCTATCTAGTCACTTTTCTTTTTATCATTTTATCCCAAAGACTTCAATAGTGTATGCTTACACCTTTCACTTGTGTGATCTCGTGTAACCAGAAGTGATTGGATCATCCTTTGAAAATTCCTACCTAGGTAATTTATCATCCTATAGGATGACCTCAATGATACTATTTGAAAAATTCTAAAAGGTCGGTGGTGAATTTAAATACTTACCTCTTGAAAGCATAATATTATCACTCAAGCTAAGACCCCAAGACCTTTTTACCTTGGGCAAGAGAAGCTTAAGGGTAGGTTACCTCCTTTCATAGTTGTTGCCTGAATTTCATTCTTTGCATTTATTTTGGTCTTACCCTTCATTTTATAAGTTTTAGGTGAAATTTTGTCAAGTCATTTTAAAAGCTTGTCAAGTTTTCATGTAAGTTATAGAACACACATCAAAGTCTGACAAGTTATCTTGAACTGACATAAGTTTTTATTTCCTTTTTCCTTGAGGTAAACTGGGTTTTAGTCAAGTTCCATCTAATTTTCCACACCCCAATGCCTTGTTTGGCACTTAGCTTTTGTTCAAAGTTGTTCAAGTTTTGAATTATAAATGATCTGTCAAAATCCAACATACTTTTTGACATCAACTTGCAAGTCTACTTCCTTTAAATTTTCAACTATGTCGACTTTGGGTCTTAGTTCAAGATGTCATGTCAATTTTTGATGCCTTGTCTAGCACTAAGTTATGATTTATATTTTCCTTATCAAACACTGATGTATGAACTTGAACCAATATTTAGTTTTGTCTTTGAAGCCTTAGTTCAAGTTATTCAAGTCTTGAGTTCAATGTTAGGCATCGAACTCCAACAATGGTTCTCAAACCATGTCAGACCCCTATTGCTTAGTTGGCATTGAAACATAATGAAAAAGTAAAGCCTCAAGACTATAAAGGCCAAGTTCCAAAATCATGGTTGGAACCCGATGACACTTTCAAGGTGATTTATTGCATGTTTCAGAGTCGAAGAAGAGTTCAAGAACTAAGGTTGCCTCCCAACATAGTGTTATGAACTGTTATGAAAATCATTGCTCATTTTCAAAATATTAAGAAATCAAAATACAAGATTATGCTAGGCTGAGTAAAAAAGGAATACCAGAACTAAAGGAAAATTTTGGCAGAGACTTTTGAACCTATATGAAAGTGACATGATGGTGCTAATGGCAGAAATAATTAAGCATTAATTGCACAGTGTAGTAGTGGGTGGAACATTGAATGCACCCGAACTGAATTTCAAATTACTTTCTTTATTTTCCCAAGGCTTCTACTAGAAGATTCTCTATATCAAAAGGAGCAAGAGAAAAGTTAAAGCACAAGAAGTCTTCCTAATATTCGTCATTTTTGAAGAGAGGTACAAGCTTTCCAAAATAATACCTTGAAAGGGAGAAAACATGAAATACAAATATATGGGGCACGCACATTTGAATGGGCTCGAGCGTTTTCTACCAAAGATATGGGACACCAAAGTGGGGTATATTAAATTGGAGGAATTTTGGCAGAGAATACAAAATTTAGTAAAGAGCAAGTTACTTGAAGCTGCTACCTTCTTGGTCTATGTGCAATGTATAGATTTGGTGTTGAAATGTATAAACATGTATAACCCTAATACGAGGGAAATTAAGACACAAGATAATAGGGTTCTTATAACCCTATACTAAGCTACCATTCACAACTTTATTTGGCTCTTGAATAGAGTGGAATATTCTCACTAGGACTTCACTTTGTCCCAATGTGAATTCAATTCCTAGAAGGGTTAATATAAAAATGTGATTGCTAAAGACTAGTTTGTAAATCCTAAAAAGGGACAGTCAAAGTTGCCCAAAACCATTCACAATTCTCTATTGTAAGGGGAGATTGCAGATATAGTTGTTTTGTTACATAGACTCCGAGGAGATGACTATGCCTTCAACTTGGATGAATGGATGTTTTTCTTCATCCAAGTTATTAATGTTGGGGAAGCATATTTAGATCGGGTAGGTTTAATCAGTGATCGATTACACTCCATGATAAGTTCTTTTAGATTGAATAGATTATTTTACATGACTTCATATTTGTTCTATGTTTTAGCTTGCACCCAACATTGGCCAAGCTTAGACTTTGTGGAGGAATTTGATGAAAATATTCAAATTTATGATATTGACCCTAATTTGCAATTGCAAGGGATCTACGCAAATTTCAAAGAATGAATAATGTATTCATGATGAGATTGGTGAGAGAATTGTAGGGACATCCAAAATGGATAATTTTATTTCAAGTGTCTACCTTGATTAAAGTGTATGGTAGCTATTTCCTATAGTATCCTACATTCACATACATAAGCATAGAGGGGTTTTGATGGTTTCTCCTTAGACCTAGGTATGCAGATGATAAATTTGTTTGATTGAGCTTTGTAGATAAATTTTTGAAGCAAATAGGAGATGTACTGAGAGAGGGAAAATTAGCATCCAGATCCACATCAATCTAGGGATATATTGTTGCAAAACATTGTCAAATGCTTTAATAAACATTGTGAAGTAGAGAAATATTCTATGGACACTTATGATGTCCTTAGGCTAAAATTTGATAGTAAAGAATTTTTCAAGGATAATTTGGATTTAGGAACATCATACCATCATGTGCCCCAATTGGAAGATTGCTAGAAAGATTATACAGATGACTTTGAGGTTAGGAGAAGAGATTGGCCAAGAATGATCTTAAAACAAATAATTGATTACAAACTTGAGTTGTATGTCAATGGTATTGTTGAAGAAAGGTCTAATATGATATACCCCACCTATGTTTCTCATGCATAGACACAACCCTTGGATCCTATTCAATGAGCACCACCCAAAGAGGATTACTTAGATAGAAGGATTGTTGTTTTCCTAAGAAGGACTTAGTTTTGGATAGAAAAAAAGAAGGGCAATGTCTCCAAGACTACCCTGGTGAAGACAAATAAATCATTAGGTAAAAGTAGCACTAGAGATGCAAATCCTTCTCCTATAGCCCCACCTACACAAACAATACCCCCAGTCAATCTCGGAGGTAATAAAGATGGAGAGAAGCTAGACAAGGATTAAGATCCCAAGAAAAATTGTGGAGATAACTCTGTACTAGATACTGGAGCAGGAGAGCCTAAAAAAGAACAAGGGGAGAAATTCAAAGAAGAAGAAGAAGAAGGAGAGGAAACAAAACATCCCAAGAGGGACGAGGTCAAAGGGATTTGACTTGCGTAATCAAACGTCTATCATCTCAATTAGCAGTCATAAATTTGATCCCTCATTTCAATTGAACATTGCTAATCAAATCTTGGTCATCATCCTTAGCTTGTGTCATCACCATCATCATTTTGAACATCTACATTCTTGATCATCAATCCTTTCACTTAAGTCGAGGGTTAAATCTTTTCATCCAAGTTCGATTTCCTAATTTGATCAATTGCGTCACTGATTGTGTTGCATCATTCCAATCGAATCAATCCTTCTTGTTTGATCAATCAGTTGATACTACAATTTAGTCCATCAATCAGTCCTATTAGTTTAATCAATTCAGACAAAGCATTCCTTATTCATTCCCATCTTTTCAAGTCACAATATTCTGCATCTTTTTCTGCGACAAATCATCATCAACTCCTTGACTATATCGTGTCTAGAGTTGCATCTTTATTTCATTGTAGTCTTATCACCTCGAGCCAGAGGTTCGACTCACTTTGATTTATTTCGTTGCTTGAGTGTATCCTTTTAAGTAACTTTAGTGTCGCACTGCTTTACTCAGATGTCATCCAATTGTGATTTGAGTATTTTGGTTCCTTAATCGATTTTTCTTTGGATCCGTCATTGTGTTCATCTTGAATCCTTTCTTAGTCAATATTGATCAAATCAGACAATTTATCAAATCCTTGATTTTGGTTTCACATTCTCATTACCTCATCATCTCATCTCGCGTTCATGCCCGTTGTCACTCGATCTCAATCTCGACGAGCTATGGAACAACAACCCTCTCAATTCAGTCTAGGATTCTCATAACCTCAAATGAATCCCGATTAAGAGGTTAGCCCTATCATGTCAGGAAATGTTCCTACCACTTATGATCTGCTAGCTACAATCATCTCTGATGAAGATATGGTCAATCAACCTGATGAGACATATGTCCAAATTAATCCCATTGACCAATTTCTTTCAAATCCTGACAACGCTCAAATGGTAGACGAAATCATAGAAATGCGCAAGAATCTCATCTTCGCGAGCATGGTGGCACAAGGCATGATGATTGCATCACCTGATGCGCCTGTGACCGCAAGTCTACAAGCACCTCCTCAACAACAAGTTCCCTTAGAAAAAATCTCATCATCATTTCCGATCCAACAACAGAACCAATTACCAGTGGCACCGCCACCACAAAGTTCCCAACTTACTTTGATCGGATTACCACCTTTGGGAACTCTTGGAGTCATTATTAGCCTTTTTATAATGCATCAAGACCTACGTTACCTCTATCTTCGGGAGGTGGTATTTATAATGCACCTGTTAATGTGCCATCTACACAACTTCACACGTCTCTTCCATTGATGGGTCAAATGCCCATGACGTCCAGTATCATGCAAGTTACACCTTTCATCAATCTTGCACTCAACCTGTGAATGTGTCGTTAACACAAGCACCAGTTTGTACTACAGGAATGCCTGGTTATCCATCATCATCTGTCACGTAGGCTATGACTGAGGGCATGAGCCACACAATGACATTATCATATGTGCCCCCACTTGTCCAATCGACGCCACAAGTTGTCAGTGCCCCGCAAAACCAACCTCAAGTGACGTTGCAATCGACAGTTTCACGACCACGATTCAGTTACTTACAAGGACGTCCTTCCTCTTAGGTTGTGACAAACATTCATCAGCAACAAAGTGGTGTTAATCAGAATCCCCCATCGCAAAACGCTATCCCTAACTATATTGGGGGCAATTATCTTTCGGGTAGAACCTCTCAGATTCAACAAGTTCCTCGCATGCCACAACCTACGGCTCCTCAAAAAAATGTTACAACCTACTCGCAACCACTCCAGTATCAACAAACGTCGATCATTCAACAACAGATTCCTGTCTACCAGAACACGACATGCTACCAAAATCTGCCACAACAATCAAACTATCAAAATTCACATCAAGTGGCACAATAAGGACCATATTATCAATCTACTATGTCGTCTCCCGATCCTTTTCCTGTCAATACCGAATGGGAGGAAATGAAGATCAGTCTTAAAGAATTACAAGAAAATAATGCCGAACAGGTCTTCAAATTTGAAGAACTCTATCCTTACCCATTCGACAAATTCATAACGGCTATGCCTTTTCCCAAACACTTTGAAACATTGAGATTTGACAAATACAAGGGGAAAGGAGATCCACGTCATCATATCAAAGAGTTCTTTATGGCTTGTAAGGAAGTGGCATAGTGCGACAACTATCTTCTTTAGTTGTTCCCTAAAAGTATCAGTGGTCCTTCTCTAGAATGGTTTTCCAAACTGCCATTCGGTGTTATCACTACCTTTGTAGACTTATCTAAGCGTTTCATAGCTCAGTACCACTACAACATAGAAAATGATATCTCTATGCTCGACCTATGTCAAGCTAAACAGAAAGGTGGTGAAAGTCTCCTAGATTACACCCAAAGATGGAGAGCCCTCGCTGGACACCTCTTGTGTACGATGCCAAACACTCAATTGGTCCTGATTTTTATCAACAATCTCCACCCAAAGCTTGCATATCACATCTGATTAAATTGTGCAAGCACTTTCAAAGACATCATGTCTAAAGGACCGTCAATAGAACAGGCTCTAGTAGACGAGAGGATCATCAAACTCTATAAAGATCACTCTGATAAGCCTAATCATGGCAAGCAAAGGTATTGGAACAAAAATAAGAATGTTGTCGGCGATGGGGTCATTGACTCCAAAACAGTGCAAATGATTGTGGCTGTGAAGCCACCACCCTCACAGCAATCATATGCCAACTCTTCTCTAACTGTGCATGTCAATTAACACCCCCAAGCCCCTACACAAAATGTGCAGGCTGATTGAACCAATACGATCACTATATCTCAAGCTTCTCCCCGTCAGGCAGGCTACAATGGCCCATGACGTTAATTTATGCCTATGCCAGAACCTCTAGATGTGATCTTCAAACGCATGGAACAACATAACATGGTTGTCTATCCTCAAACACAACCATTCGATGAGTCCAAACCTAAGCTTGACTAGTATAAGGATAATGAATACTGTGCCTATCATCGCGTTCAGGGTCATGACACAAACTAGTGCATGAAACTTAGACACCTGGTTCAGGACCTCATTAACCAGGGTAAAATTGTTGTCAACCCTATCATGGGAAAATCCCCGAATTGCAATCTTGGCATGTATAAGAATGCTTTTCCTAAGCATCAAGGCGAAGCGAGCACATCAAATGCTGGTCAAAGTCGTATGACTAATACTATCAATTACAATAATGAGCCCTTCAATTATGGTCCCACAATAGGATACATTTCTAAGGCAGATGATCATGTCCACATGATTTGCGTCAAAGGAGTCGATACCCAATGTGCAGTAACCACTAGAAGAGCCCGTATGTCAGTCCTTGGGGCTCTCGTACCTAATCCTACCCCAGCCATATATGTGTCTACGCAATACAATATCCTCGAGTATTTAGGGAAAACTCTTGCACAAATTCCCATCTTGGATTTGCTAAAAGCCTCCCCTACTCATCAGGAGATCCTCGCGCGAACATTGCAAGAGGCTCGCGTACCTAGCAATATTGATCCTACACAATTCCAAGCCTTGGTCGCACATTTGTCTTTCACGTATCATCTCAGTTTCACACAGTTTGATGCTATGGTCCCAGATTCTGATCATATTCGACCGCTTAACATCGAAGACATTGTAAAATGATACAAGGTGAAAAGAGTCCTAATTTATAATGGTTCTACCCTAAACCTCTGCACATTAAAATTTGTTACTCAAGTGGGGTACACTGTCGCGGATATGCATAATCAATGCATCACCATCAAGGCTTATGATAATGCTGAGAGAAGTTTAGTTGGGATGATTGATCTCCCAATCCAGGTGGGCCCAGTAACCCAAAGCACCTTGTGCCACGTCATTGATCTTGATTTTCCATTTAATATCCTCCTCGGTCACCCATGGATCCATGCCATGTAGGCCATCCCTTCCACTTACCACCAATGCCTCAAATTCCCTTATCAAGGCTGCGAAATCACAATCTGTGGTGACGCTCAACCATTCGAGTATTGTCGTGCTCATGAGGCCTCTTCGCCATACTCCCATCATTGCCCTAACATCAACATCGAAGTTGCTCAAACCTCATCATCTTCCTCATATGTTGACCCCGATGCCATCCTTGCTGCTGCGAAGGAGAAGACTTCCATTTCACCCCCTTCTCTCAACTCAAGATCAATGACGCCAATTGTGGTGAGTATGCCCTCCAAGGAACTTTCACAGTGGGTGCCCTACCTCTAGATCTGCATACTCACAGAAAACCTACCAAGGAACAGAAGAAGAAAGGACTTGTAGTTCACTAGTGTGGTTCCACCATGTTCTAGTCTTAGGATGAATTAAATCATGAGGTCATGGAAGGATATATTAACCAATGGCTCTTCAAAGATGTTCCTGTAGAGACTGACGCTCGCCTCAGTTAGTTCAAAGAGAAATATCTAGCCACTCATAAATGGGCTACTCAAAAATGGAATTATTAAGGTGGTGGGCTAGGCCAAGAAGAACAAGGAATTAGAAGACCTATTGATCTGACTCCTAATGTAAATCATCAAGGGATTGGTTTTGGATGTCCCTCCCATGAAGCCTCAAGTTCGGCAAGCACTTCTAGAAACAATGAAAGCACCTCACTCGATACCGAAGACATCCTGATGAGGTTGTCAAACAAGCGTACGACGATATAGATAGATCTTCAAACTTTGGAAAATTTAACCTCTTTGATACATCTGTCCTTCTCATTGACCTTCCCCTTCTCCATCCTAAACTCATTGATTGGGGTCAAACTGTTGTACACCTAGACACATTCCAAAATGACACAACGCTCCTACAATTTCTGGGGGGCAACTGAGTGTGCACCATACTATCATCCTAAGCAGAATACAGTTTACAAGATAGATCCTCAAGGTTATTTTGGGGAAGAAGGAATCCTTAACCGCAAAAATAAAAAAGAATCAAAAGATCAAGGGTCTTGTGGTGAAAATCTTTCTAAGGAACCTCTAGACCATAAAATAGTAAAACTAAAGGGTGTATCTTCTAGTGAAAACCTCTCTGAGGCACTAGAGGATGAGGATTCTCTTCTTCCCCTCATTGGTGATCAGGTTCCTAAAAGATCGCCAATCCTCATAGATCAGACCATAGAGATAAATTTGGGCCGAGAAAACCCATGCATCACTCATGTTGTTGCCTCTTTACCTGAAGATGAGTTTCAAGTGTTCCCTGATATCCTTCATAAGTGGCCTATCAACTTCACATGGTCTTATGTAGATATGCCTGGTCTCGACCCTGAGCTTCTAGTTCATCATCTAGCAGTTGATTCGAATGTCAAACCAGTTAAATGGAAACTATGTAAAATGCATCCTAGGATAGCACTATTGGTTAAAGCAGAATTGGAAAAGCTCTTGGAGGTTAAATTCATCCGACCTATTGACTACTGAGAGTGGATCTCCAACTTGGTTCCCGTTTCCAAGCTTGATGGGTCTATCAGAGTGTGTGTGGATTTTAGGGATTTGAATAAAGCATGTCCAAAAGATGATTTTCCACTCCCCAACATCGACATACTTGTCGATTTAACAAGACATGAAATGCTATCTCTCATGGACGATTTCTTAGGATATAACCAGATAAAGATAGCAGAAGAAGATCAACATAAAGCTACTTTCACAACCCCATGGGGAACTTTTTGTTATCAGGTCATTCATTTTGGTCTCAAGAATGTTGGTGCCACATACTAACGTGCCATGACAGTGTTCTTTCACGATCTTATGCATAAGATATTAGAAGACTATGTGGATGACATACTGGGTAAGTCAAAGACAAGAGCAGAACATCCAACCATCCTAGAGTAGATATTTGAGCGTCTAGCTAAGTACAAATTGTGTCTCAATCCCAAAAAGTGTGTATTTGGAGTTACCTTCAGTAAACTCCTAGGGTTCATAGTATCTAGATGCGGCATCGAGCTCGATCCTAAAAGGATCAAAGAAATTCTAGAGATGCCTCCTCCCAAAACATTAAGAAATCTGTGTAGTTTACAAGGAAAGTTGTAATCTATCCAACGCTTCATGGCTCAACTTGCAGACAAGTGCCAGTTGTTTACACATCTTCTCAGAAAAGGTGTGAAATTTAAATGGGATGCACAATGCCAACAAGCATTTGATAAGATCAAGGAATATTTAGCTAATCCTCCAGTCCTAGTGCCACCCATCCCAGGGCATCCCTTGCTTTTGTATATAGACAGCTACTCCAATAGTTGTAGGGGCACTTTTGGCCCAACATGATGATCAAGGGAAAGAGAGAGCAATTTATTACATCAACAGAACCTTGGTCGAATATGAGCTCAATTACTCTTTCATGGAAAAAGCATGTTTAGCTATTGTCTTTTGCTCTCAAAAATTATGACACTACATGTTAAGTCATACAGTCAATCCCATTTGTAGGATTGATCCCCTCAAATATCTGCTTTAAAAGACAACCCTAACAGGACACATGGCCAAGTGGTTTATGTTGCTCAGTAAATTTGATATATAGTATGTTGACAGAAAAGCCATCAAAGGGCAGGTCATTTTTTATCAGCTAGCAGAAACATTATTGGTTGATACATACCCACTAGTGATAAAAATTTTTGATGAGTATGTCTGCTTAGTCACAACACAACCCCCCTGGAAACTTTATTTTGATGGTTCCTACACACAAAAGGGAGTGGGGGCAGGATTCCAATTTGTCACTCCTCAAGGTGACCTTATCCCTAAATCATTCAGGCTATCTTTCCCATGTACCAACAATATTGTTGAATATGAAGGCCTGATCACTGGGCTCAAGACAACTATTCAGTAGAATATCTCAGATCTATTGGTTTATGGAGATTCACAACTAGTCATCTGACAACTCAATGATGAGTATCAAACCAAAGATGACAAGCTTATGCCATTCAAAACAATGGTTGATGACCTTAAGAAAAACTTTCAGAATATCATATTTGACTAGATTTCTCAAGCTCGGAACAAAGCAACCGACGTAATGGCTACTATTGGGTCCCTTCTGCATATTGAATTAGATAGTCCAAGGTACGAGTTTTTAGATGAACAATTTATGCAGCCTACATTTGAGACATCACACATAGAAATGGTGTGCAACATTATTGGAACCCAATCTCCTTGGTATCATGACATACATCCCTACCTCAAAGATGGTACCCTTCCCCCCAACATATCCCGTAATGACCGTCGTACCCTTATCTGTCGTTGTGCCCGATTTACCCTCATAGCAAATAATCTATATCGTCACGACTACCATGAAATCCTCGCTAGATGTTTAGATTTGAGTGAAGCTAATATTGTGATGAACGGATTGCACGTTGGAACTTGTGGTGCTCATACGAGTGGATACGTTCTTGCCAAACAACTCTTAAGAGTGGGATACTATTGGCACACCATGGAACATGATTGTTGTGAATTTGTGAAGAAATGCATGCCTTGTCAGTAGCACAGACACCTAATTCATGTTCCCACATAGGATTTGCAACCTATTACAACACCATGGCCTTTCTCTACATGGGGTCTCGACCTCGTTGGTAAGATTCATCTTCCTTTCTGAGATGGACATAAGTTTATCATTTTCGCAATAGAGTATTTCACCAAATGGGTGGAAGCCATTCCCCTCACCCTCACTAATAGTGTCCAAGTGTCCAAATTTATCATGTACTACATCATTTTCCACTATGGGATTCCCTCCACCATTATTACTAACAATGGCACCCCATTCAAAAACCAACATATGTGTGACCTTTGTTCCACATTCCATATTTAGCATTGTTGGTGTACACCATACTACCCCCAAGGGAACGGCTAAGTCGAGGCAACTAATAAAATATTGCTTTGTATCCAGAAGAAAGTTATTAATGAAACTGGTCGTGACTGGCACCTACAACTCAATCCTTCCCTTTGGGCTTATCGTACCAATATCCAGACTCCCACTGGAGCTACCCCCTATTCCCTTGTTTATGGTGCAAAAGCAGTCTTACAAATTAAGGTTGAATTGCCATCGTTGTGCATATCCTTGAAAAAGTTTGTTTCTGATGAAGAATATACAGTGGCAAGACTAGCCCAGCTAGATCTTCTTAACGAGCAACGTCAAAGAGCCTATGATCATCTACAAATATATCAGATCCACCTTAAGAGGCAATATCAGAAGAAGGTCCAACCTCATGAATTTGAAGTAGGAGATTTAGTCCTTAGAGAAAACCTAAGAAATCAACAAGACCGAGAAAAGAAAGGAAAGTTTGAAGCTAATTGGCTCGGTCCATATGTGGTCACCACAAAATATGGTTCAGGGGCATATCAGTTATCCACTTCAGAAGGGGAGCCTCTCAATGACCCCCTCAATATCCTACACCTGAAAATATTCTATGCCTAGTCTGTGGCAATGTACCTCCTGTTCTAAAATTAGAAAATCCCCAAAAAATCATAAAATTCCAAAAAAAAAGAAAAGCAAAAATAGTAAAGAAAAATAAATTCATCCTCTCATGAAAATCACTTCTTATGGCTCCTTGGGCATGTACATATGGTGAAAACCTGGCAACAGGTGTCGTCTATAAAGGGCATTTCCATTATCCTTTCATTCTCGCATTCACCTTTCCATGGTGCGGTATCTATTGTTACCTGCCCTCATCTGCATCTCCATCGCATCCACCATTTTCAGTGTGGTATCCCATGGAACCCGCATTCCCTCGCCTCCATCTACTTTGCCTAGTGTCTTCGCTTGTCCATAGTCCTTGTAAATACCCTTCCGGGCTTGGTCTTTTGTGCATAGTTTTGTCTCTTCTTGTATATCTCGTTGCCTTCTCCTTGGTTGCTTCGTCGATTGTATATAGGTGTCATGTATATAGGTGTTGTTGTACATAGGAATCCATCGTGTCCTTCGAGATCATATCCTATCAGCTCGCTCTTCAACAATCATCCTTGAGCATCTTTGTCATCATGATCCTATCAGGTCCCTTTTGTCGTCCAATCATCACCAATATTTTATCCCAGTGTTGTTTTGAGATATATCATTCTCACATTAACACCCATCATCAGTCTGTGCAGGATGTATCCTTCCTCAAGTTAGACATCATCAAATCCCCATCCAATCAATCATCCTTTGACAAAAGATATCTGAGACACTTGTATTGGCTTTGATTTTTTTTATCTTTGTTTATCTTAAAGTTCATCGAGTCTTGTTTCCTCTTGGTCGCCACGATCCTTTATCTCATGGTGCGCTAGGAATAACAAGGCTCAGGATGTGATCTTGTTGCTTTTGATTTTGCTTGGTGTGTTTTCTTGATTTGTCCCTTGTCATTCCCTCATGAGGTCTTTGTTATCTCATGTTACACTAGGGCATGTCTTCTGCTTGTGGTTTTTCTAGCATCATTGCCTACAGGGTCTCTATAACTTTGTGTGGTGCTAGACTAGCCTGCGTGTCTGTTTGTATGTGTCAGTCCATGCATTGCCTGTGAAATTCCACCCTGGTTCCTCATACCTTGGTGACTCACATACACTGCTAAATAAAAATAAGTGATCACTACATGAAGTCTCATTTTGCAGGTGCTCGCGCTCTATGATGTTTCCATTTCCATATCCATTGCATTTGCATCTGCTCCCCTTTTCCCTTTGATTTGTCTCCCCATAGGCTTCACCTTGCGTTGCCTTCCACCTCATCCACTGGGGCAATGTTTCTTTCGAGATGTCGCCCAACCCACTTTCCCCATGCACCCTCTCGAGGGGGCATCCCTAGCCATCTTCTGTTTGCATGGGGCATTTGTCTTGCTCCTTTTTCCTTCAAGTCGCTGGTGTCTTATTTTCATCACATCAACGCTATTCTAGCGCCACTGCGAAGAGGGGAAAAATGTAGACACTTAAATTTGACTAATCAATTTAATCAAATTTAATTCCCTTAGCCAATTAATTAATTAAATATCTTAATTAATTAAGCCCATCCCCATTTCCAATACCTTGAATTAATTAATCTAATTAATTATTTCCCCCCTTTCTAATCCATGAATTAATTAATTCCCTCCTTTTTCATCCCATATTTGAATTAATTAAATTCAAATATCCCATTTGACCCACATGTCTCCTAACTCTTAACCACCTAACTAACCCTCTCTTCTAATCTAACCTCCAATCTGACCATGGGTTCTAACCAACCCTATCCTCCTAACCAACCTTATCCTATCCTATCATAAACTCCCCTCACATGTGTGTGCACACACATAATTCCCTAATTTCCTTAATTTTAGGAAATTTGATCCTATTTTGGGTGGCCTCCTCCCAAAATGGACATGTGTCCTTGTGGACACATGTCAAGCCCTTTCTTGACATTTGTCTCCCTTGGGGACACTTTTCAACCTTGGTTGAGCCACTTGTCCTCTTTGAGGAAAAGTGTGGAATCCCATTCCACACGGCATCCTTAGGATTGCCACCTGTCCTCTTTGAGGACAAGTGTTGCATTCTCACCATCCCTTCCTATCCTTCCAATCCCTATTTAATCCCTCCTCATTTTGGAGCAAATCATCCAAATTTTATACAATACATCATTATAATGTAACATTTTACTCTCCATTAGTACAATCTATATCATCATAATGCCCAATTCCATCTTCATACCCACTCATCCCGTCATTGCATCTTGAATCCATTTAGCACATCCCGCATCATGGAGCAATTGAGCACAAGCTACATCATGAGCACACATCCAAACAAGGGACAATCAAATCAAAGGTTGAAAAGGAGGTTTGCATTCACTTGTTTATACTCTTACATTCCATTTTCTTCCTTTCTAAGCATCCCTATCTTGAGGTGTATTGAGTTAATGGCTCGCTTGATTGTTTTCATTGTTATTTCGATCTTTTATGTTTAGCACGCATATTTATCTCACACAAATTCTTCTAAAGTAGGAGATTAAATTTTTTGATCTTTATTCAAAGGATTCTATGTAGAGAACAAGTACTGAGTTACAATTTATAGATTCATTTCATGTTGTAATTGATACCAGGTATCAACCACTCTAGGCCAAAGGCAGCACAAAGAATGCATATTTTTTCATTGTACTAATGGTTCATCTAATGCTCAGCCCAATGGACAATGCACTGGTCATGATATTGTGTTGCTAACTGTAACAAGGAGAAAATTTTATCAAAACAATACAACAATCATTATGTTTTACTAAGTTTTTTCATTCTTAAGTACATAGGATAATCTAGTTCTCGTTGTGATCAGGATTATATAAGGATGAAGGCCACATCCCATAGGGTCTAAAGATCATTAAATCACATAATATTCTGAGAACACATTTTTCATAGCATCATATTAGCCTGAAGGGATCAATAATGCTACCCTGAGGGAACCCCACATTGGTCCTACATAGCCTAAAGTATAGAGAGTGTGGTTTATTCCTTATCCCTAATCATCACTCTATAAATTGGTCTATTGATCCAAGGCCTTGAAGATTGAGATTGGCCTCTCATAGAGGATCTTTGGAGTAATCAGTTGGGAACACCAACAAAATGCTGACTCTGCTGGGGAATTGAATAAGAAAAGAGTAGTGTTTAAGAATTTCCCATAATGGTGTTACCTTATAATGAACTTCCATTCAAAAGGCCTGCTACAACTTGGAGACAAGATGATCTCACTAATGTGCTTTCTCATCTAGGAACTACTACCTAGGATAATAGATGAAGTCTTGTTGAGTATATGGAAATTAATATAGTCTTAACAAGGAAAGAAAGAAAGGTAGAATTGATTGAGGAAGAAATTGAAAGAATGATCCATCCCCAACCTTTGTAAATAAATTCAAAAATTGTGATCCAAGTAAGTTGTGACATATTTTAATGTCTTGATTAAATTTTCCATCACTTTTATCCCTAAACCCTAGGGGTGGCAACTTTGTGTATCTTATACCTCTGAAGTGACTAGTTTAAAATTTGTAAGAAACCTTGATTTGTTGAAAGGGGAATGGCAAAAACCAGAGCTGAAATTCAATTAGATAGGAATATGAATCAAGAAACCCCAAAAAAAACTTGGGTTCCTAGGCAATTAGGTCAGTCATCACCTCCTAATACTCCTAACCTCACAAGCCAAAACCCTGCTTTAACCCCAATAATGGAGAATCGACAGGAGATGTCTCCTATAGGAATGAGTCTAAGAGTTGAAGGAGCTACATAAATCCTCAAGATATGAATGTGTATTCAGTATCATCAGATAACCTAATTCCTAATATTATTGAATCATATGATTTGAAAAGATGGTTGCAACAATCTAATGACCCTTTGTCTATAGCCCAAAGGTAGCATTAGAATGTGAATACTCAATGGGTATTCCCACCACATGATCCAAGTTATTCATCTTATCATGTACCTCCATCCCAAAGCTTAGTGACAAATCAATCCCAAACAACTCAACCCTTTGTTACCTCACAAGCTGTCAATATTACTACTAGTCCAGTTTCTGCACCCCAACTGACTAATGATGAATTGAAATTGCAAATCCAAGCTTTAAGGGACCAAGTGGAAAGGGTTAGGCTTGAGAAAGAAAGAGAGACTCTCTCCCAACAATTGATGGCTTTGTTACCCACAAGAAATAAAAGTAATAGTACCCCTCTCCCTAATGTTTCTATTCCTTTAACCCAAGGTACTGTTCCTATGGGGAATACTCAACTAGGACCTTCAAATGTGCCAGTCTACACTTCCTCTATTATGTCAACTTCAACCGGGACCAATATACAAGGGTGGCCTACTGTGTTTAATTTTTTTACCAATCCCACTCAAAATTCTACATCCATTTCATCCTTTGGTATGGGCCATAATACTCAGGCTGCTACTGCACCCTTGTACAACACATCAGTTCCCATGGGTCATATGTCACAAAGTCTTGGTATGACCCCTTTTGGTAATCAGAACATGGAATATAATCCATTTGTTGGCCATCAAAATTTCCATAATTAGAATTGACAGCAAATACCTTTTCATCAACCTCAAGTCCACCAGCAAATACCTCAATAACAAGGAGGACTGCAGTTTCAACAAGGACAACCATAGAATCAACAAAATCAAGCCTTCTATCAACAACAACAAGGAGCCAATATGTTTGCTAGGTCTCCTATGCAGATGGATAGATATAGACAAATAAATTTCCATGGGATTCTTGGATTCCCAAATGCAGTCAGTAATGAGGTAAGGTTACAAGTTCCCAAGTTTCCTGCAAATAATGCTTTAATAGGAGAGGATAATTTAAGAGCATTTGAGAACTTCATAGATAATTATGAGTTGGAAAATGAAGATGTGATAATGAAAATTTTATGCAATCTTTAATAGATGATGCTAGAGATTGGTATAAAAGTTCACTTGATAACTCTATCAGCTCATGGCTCGAGAATTTAAGCATTTGTTCAAAAATCAGTATAGGGATCATTCTGACCCTAGTTTTGCTTTAAATGAATTTACAAGTATTCAGAAGGGTGTTAATGAATTTGTTTCATATTTTAACACAAGGTTTCTCAAAGTTTTGAATAAAATTCCACCTCTCTTATGACCTGCAAGTCCCATATGTCAGAACCTATATATAAGTGCATATGACCCTAAAACCGGATATGAATTGAGAAATAGAAATATTCCTGATTTGAGGGAAGCTTTTAAGGTTGCTTTGAATATAGAAAACACTAGGAAAGCATCTGGCATTGTGGGAAAATGAGAGGGTGTTAAGATATTACAAAATCCAAAGCATTCTCAAGTCAACCAAAAGGATGATGATAAGCTTGACAGGGTGATGAAGCAACTAAGGGAACTAGATCATAAGATTGAAAAAAATGAAAAAGGAACCCGTCATGAGAGAAACACACATTATGGATATCAAAGGCCAACATTAATTGGTATGCCTTATAATACAAATTGGAAAGATGGCAAACCTTTTCCAAAAAACCCAAGGGAATACAAAAACAAGGAAACCCCTGATCCATTAAAAGGTCCAAATGTCCATTTTACTGAAGACAGTCCATGGTGTCGGGCATGCCAATTGCCTCATTCTTCAGATATGTGTGTTGTAGCTCATTCATTGCATGATGTTGATATAATGGAAGAAAGTTCAAAAAATGAATATGATCAGACAAACCATACCATAAATATGTTGTCTTCTGATTGTTATGTCAAAGAAGAGGATACAACTTCTGAAGTTGGTGACAATGAAATTGATGTAAATATGCAGAGACATAGGAGTGAAACATATCATCAGCAAGTTCTTTCAGATGATGATTCACTTGACTATGAGCAACCACTTTCTTCTCTTTTTAGAGAAGATGTAAATACAGTTTTGAGAAGACCTACTAATGAGGAGATTAGGTCACTTACCATAGCAGCCATTCAGCAAGTAAAGAGTAACTACAATTTAAGGAATAAGATGATAGGAAATGATTCAGGAAAGCCAGGAGGGTTGTTTTACAAAACATCACATCCAAAATAGTCAGCTCAAGGTGGCAAAAAGAATGAGACGCAAAATTAGAAGAGAGTTCAATTTAGTATCTCAATGATGGACAAAAGGAGAACTAGTTGCACATAGAGAGTCCTACCTCAGCTACTGTTACCCCAGTAGTAACCAAAGAGGAGGAAAAAGCAAAGTTAGAGTGTGTAAACCATCTTCCACTCCTATTATGATTAACACACCCTGTTTTGATATGGCCCAAGCTTTGAATCGGGTAAAAACTTTAGTCCCATTTCTTGAACTAATGAAGGTACAAGACCATAGGAATGTTGCCTTTTCCATGATAGCTATAACCTATTAGGGTATCAAGTAGGAATGATGGTGGAAATGGGGGGAATATACCTATATCTAGGGTTAATCAAACTCATGAAGCCCAAAATACCACTGCAAATACCCCTAAAGTGTATTTAGGAACAACACTTGATAGGTCCCCTTCTCAAGTGGACCCCTTTTATATCACACTCCTAATCAATAAAAAATTACTCAAGAATTTCATGTTGGATTCAGTGGCAGCAATGAATGTCATGCCCTTGGGTATCATGAATCAGTTAGGACTTTGGGTTGACATTGCTTATGGAAGGTGTTATGCCATGGATAATAGGGAAATTATTTTTTTTGGGATAATTAAAGATCTAGAGCTAAGATTTGTTGTACATCTTGAGGTTCCTTACAAGATGGATGTCAATGTGGCAGATATCCCTCCTCAATATGGCTTGTTGCTTTCAAGACAATGGGGAGCAGCTGTGGGGTGTCATATGCAATTGGATCTTTCTTTCGCCATAATTCCTATGGATGGAAGGAATGTTAAAATTTATAGGGAGCCAAGATCCCAAATGGTTATTGAAGGAGTACCTCCTGAGGAGTTGGTTTGCTTTTGTGATGTTGATTTGGAAATTTTTAAAGTGGAACAACCACAAGTCCTACTAAAAAAAACTGATGCAATTAACCTTGAGTTTCATTTTGATCAGCAGGGCTTATGGAAAATGTATTTTGATCGAGCATGCTCTAAAGAAGGATCACGTGCAGGAGTTCTATTCATATCTCCTAGTAACAAGACATTCAAGTTTTCTTTCTTGTTGAGTTTTGAGTGTCCTAATAATAATGCAGAGTATGAAGCTTTTTCTTTTAGGCCTTAATATTGCTGAGAAACATGGAATCAAAGTGCTACAAGCAATTGGAGACTTTGAGCTAATTGTATCTCAGGTAAAGTCTAAATACTCATCAAAAAATGCAAGGTTGAAACAATATAGAAATGTTGTTTGGGATGTTATATAATTTTTTGATGCTTTTTCAATTTATTGGGTTGAGAGGAGTAACAACATGATGGCATATTTTCTTGCCAATGTGGCCTTAAAAAAATTTGATGAGACACTTGTAGGTGTGTCTAAAGTAGAAATCAAAATTAGGCCATCAATATCGGACAATGTTGCCAATTGGCAAGTTTTCAAAGATGATATAGATTTGTTAATTTTTTTGCAATGTGTAGATGGTTATGAGTCAAAAATAATTGACTATGATTCTTTCATTCAAGTTGTTGATGACAAACAAACAATCTTTGGGAATGAAGTGGTCCAATTATAAACAAACAAAATTCTTAGAGGATTGGTTGCATTGGAAAGGGTGTTTGATGCAAATGACATAAATCTCATGAAGTCTTCCCCCACCAAAAATAAGGAGTTAGAGGAGATTAATTTGGGAAATGACACATCTGCAAGAAAGGTTTATATTGGGAAAAGAATGAGTACCAACATTAGATCCAAGCTCATAGCATTACTTAGGAAGTATAGACATGTCTTTGCTTGGTCCTATGATGACTTGAAGGTGTAGAGGGAAGATATTATTCAACATGAGATCGCTTTGAAATCAGATGCTAAACCTTTTAGGCAAAAGCAAAGACCAATAAACCCAACATTGGCCCCTAAGATGTAGGATGAACTTTTTAAACTGAGAGATGCGGGAATTATTAAACCCATTAGACATTCAACTTGGGTATCTAATATGGTCCCTGTCAGAAAAAAGAATGGAGATATTAGGTTGTGTGTGGATTTTAGGAATTTAAATATTTCATCATTGAAGGATAACTATCTACTTCCTAATATGGAGGCCATGTTGCAGAAAGTTACTAGTTGTGAGCTTTTATCTATGATGAATGGGTTTTCCGGTTATAATCAAGTCAAAGTCAATGAATCATAGTAGTATAAAATTGCATTCACCACACCTTGGGGTACATGTGTCTATGTTAGGATGCCATTTGGGTTGACAAATGCGAGGGCCACATTCCAAAGAGAAATGGGTGTAGCATTTACAGGATTGATTGATTCAATCTTGGTTGTGTATCAAGATGACTTGATTGCTTATTCCAAGAAGGCCGAGGACCATTGCTTACACTTACAAAGGATTTTTGACAGAGCCTTGGAATTTGGTGTTTCTCTAAATCCAAAGAAGTGTGTTTTTGGGGTGCTTGAAGGGAAACTCCTTGGATATATAGTATCAAGGAATGGGGTGAGAATTGACCTTGAGAGAGTGGAAGCCATAGACAAAATCCCCATTCAAAAAATAGTAAAAGGGATTTAGTCCTTCTTTGGGAAGATCAACTTTGTAAGGAGATTTATTGTAAATTTTGTTGAGACCATAAAACCTATTTCCAAGATGTTGAAAAAGAATGTTGTTCTAACATGGGATGATCAAGCAATTCAAGCCTTTTAAGCAATTAAAAGGGCTATTAAGGAAGCACCTGTTTTGATTTCTCTTGACTTCAGTAAGCCTTTTCAAATATTCTCCTTTGCTTCCTATCATACTATTGTTGTTGTCCTACTCCAAAATAATTCCCAAGGACATGAACAACCCATTGAATTCTTTAGCAAATCCTTGTACAAGCAACATAATTAAAATATGATGTGGTTGAAAAGCAAGCCTATGCACTGGTAAAAGTTGTTAAAACTTTCAGGTCCTATTTAGTAGGACCACAAATTATTTCTTATGTCCCTAATGTTGCAGTGAAAGATGTTTTTGTGTAAACAAAAACAATAGGAAGGAGGTGCAAATGGATAAATAGGATCCAAGAATTTAATATTGACATTCAAATCACAAAGTTGGTTAGAGGAAAAGGTTTAGCTAAGTTGATGACTAAGGATAACTTGCAGGCAATACAACACCCTCAAATTATAAACAACCAAGTATGTATTCTGGACACTTTTCCTTGGTACTTTAATGCCATCACCTATTTGAATACTGGGGACTACCCACCTCATTTAGTCCATAATCAAAAGCGAACCCTTAAGTTGCAAGCACAAAAAAATGCTTTTGTTCATGGTGACTTATATTGGAAAAATAGGGATGGAGTTTTGTTGCTTTGTTTGGATGAATACCAGGCCAAGAAGGTACTAGAACAGATGCATCAAGGAGTGTGTGGAGGGAATTATACTACTAATAACACTACCCATAAAATATTGAGGGCAGGATATTATTGGCCCACCCTATTTGCAGATGCATATAAATTGGTTCAGACATGTGAGCCATGTCAAAAGTTTTCAGGTAAGTTAAAATTTTCAAGGGCATTACCCCTAAGACCTATTTTATCAGAAGCCTCTTTCTATCAGTGGGGAATTGATTTCATAGGAGAAATCAGTCAACCATCAAGTGGAGGACACAGGTGGATCTTAGTAGCCACAAATTATTTTACCAAGTGGATTGAAGGAATCTGCACTAGGAGGGCTACAAGCAAGGTGGTTATGGATTTTCTTCTTGACAATATCATCACTAGGTTTGGTGTTCCTTCCAGACTTGTGATGGACAATGCAATGTGTTTTAGGTCAGAAGAATATGTTCATTTTTGTGAGTCCTATGGAATAAAAATATCCTACTCCACACCTTATCATCCACAAGGGAATGGTCAGGTTGAATCCAACAATAAAAGCATAATGAAAATCATAAAAAGGGTCTTGGACACAAATAAAAAGGCATGGGACTCATAATTGAAGATTGCTCTATGGGCAGACCGAGTAACTGTTAAGAAGGATACTAGAAAGACACCTTTTGAGTTGGTCTATGGAACTAATGCTAGACTTCCAGTAAATAATTTGCTACATGTCTACAAGTTTATTTAGAATCATGATATTGATGTTTCTGACCCAATGCAAGAAATAATGATGCAAGTCACAAAGCTTGAAGAAAAAAGAAGAGATGCTCATCAAAAGAACTTGAAAAAGCAACAAAAGGTCAAGTATCTCTTCGACAATAGGATCGTTCAAAGGGCTTTCCAACTAGGGGACATGGTCCTAATGTGGAATGCTAGAGACCAAGATAAGGGAAAGCATGGGAAATTTGAAACTTTATGGCTTGGACCTTATCTGATAGTTGAAAATCATGGGCTAGACTCATATATTCTTCAAGATGCAGATGGAGAAAACTTAGAATTGCCTGTGCATGGGCAATATTTGAAAAGAATTCAGTTAACCCCTCATTCCATTTACCCTATAAATAGTGTATATAGTTTTCCTTTTTGGTATTTTGTTCTTAATTGGTCTGTGTTCCTAGAATCTTGAATTCTCATCATAACCCAGTGCATTATGTGTCCCCAATTAGAGCCACTGTTGGGGTGCTTTTTGAAATTTTTCATGCCATGAGGTTTAGGGCTTATCTTCTATGTTTTAAAGGTTTTAGTCTAAAACCCTAAACCATAAATCCTAGCCATGTTGTGTTCTCCTTTTTTCTATTTTAACAGTGACCTTCGACAACCTGTTTTCGGTCATTTAAGTTATCTTTTAAGCCCTTTATATCATCTCGATGATTGGCCCCTAGCATTAGCCATCTGTTTCACCTTTTACCATAGGCTCTGTATTTACTATGCACCTCCACCAAGATCAACGGTTGTTATAGCTAAGAGATTGAGTTAACTTGTGCGACAAGACTAATTCTGCAATGCCACTATAGACGTGGCATGGGTTGATGTAATGCTGACAGGCTAAGCTAGGAACCAATGAATGGTATGTGTTGGAACCTACATGGCACATGGGCCCTGCTCAAATGAGTCACCTCTCAGGTAGACCTGAGGTAGATATAACACGACCACTTCCCATCAGATCAATGGGCAGGGTGACCGTGCAATTGCGTGATTGATCGAAGATGCACCCAAAGGCTAACTATGCAATGCCACTATGAATGTGGCATGTAGGACCCACGAAGGCTGACAACAGATGCTCAATCCAATGAAAGCGTGGACACATGGATAAGTAAGCCATGTAACAATGATGACCAAGCAACAAGGTGGTTTTCGGTATAAATAAAGGCGATGGCGAATAAAATATAATAAAATCATGAATGTTTCCACTTCTAATTCACCGTCGATTGACCGAGAGTTTTTTATTGGGGCCCCAACATTCAAATATGAAATGCAACAACTATCTCCTGCCATCACACCTACATATGTGCCTGTAGTTAATGAATCCATTTTTCCCATTATGATCTAAATTTTTTGACTATTTTAGCACCGATCTTACTCTAGTTCACACTTACACTACTTTATATATGCTCTAGATTGTTTTTTATATTCGTGCTTTCACAATTAGATTTTCTGAGAAGTGATTGTCATCTACATTTTCATTGCATTCCTATTAGTTTTTTGGCCTTCTCTACATAATTCTAGATTGCTTATAGTTGTCTGAGTGCAAAGAGTTTAGCTTGTGCTAAATTTTAAAGCTTCTCATTATTGTTTCATTAAGCCTGTGTATAAAACCCTAACCCTAGAAATGGCAGAGTCCTTTGGTTTGGGGAAGAGGAATTTTTCTGATGAAATCACTATACAACTCCCTAGATCAACTGAGACACAGAAGAGGTCAAAACTAGGGTCCAGGCCAGATGAATTCATTATTGACCGCTCTGAAGGAATCAGAGATGCATTGATCCCACCATGGGGTTCCAGTCTCTGGAGAAGAGGCTATAACAAGAAGGAAAGAGTCCCAGTGTCCAATATATGGAATTGCAATTTGGCAAGACTTGTAGTTCCAAATGTCTATGTAAATACGAAATTGGTTGTTGCAATTGTTGCCAATTATAGGCCTAACACTAGGGAAATTGTATCTAGTGAAGGTGGCAGGCTAACAGAGGTTACCAGAGATGTAATCAATGAAGTTTTTATGCTCAACCCTAACACATATTGGGCTATTAATCCACGAGAGTTAGATATGGAATACAAGAAGAATGAGCTCTTGTATAGAAATAAATTGGCATCATTTAGGCCTCCAAATGTAAAAGGGAATGATAGGAAGCTAACACCACATCAAACTACCCCTTATAGCATAGATTTGTTCATCAACTATTTTGTAGACACATACTATGCCTTATGCCAAGTATGTGATGTAGATGCCAAGGATCTAATTCTGAATTGGATGCTGATGATTTGTATGGATATCCAAAGAAGGGATATCAATAGGCCTTTTGACTATGCTTCTTTGGTAGTTGAGGGTTTGCATAATGCCCTATGTGATTTCAAAACTGGAAAATCAACAATTTTCAGGTATTATTCTCTCTTAATTCATATATTTCTATATAAAGGTCTTAAGGTATAGCATCCTGATTTGCAGATTATAACAATCGCTAGAGAAGAACCACTCCCAGTTCAAGAATGGACCTACATTTGGGACTCAAACATGAATGAGTCAAGTTATTTGATTTTTGAGAATCTTTTTGTAAGAAAGCTTCTAAGTATTTTGCAAAAGGAGGTTAGGTGGGGTCTAACCCAAAGGGCTAAAGAATTTCTCAGGCCTAAAGACCTTAAGCCTGAATTAGGTATCACCCACAATTGGTGATCATGGTTCTACTTTAAGGACCACACAATTATAAGGATTTTTGGTAGCCCTGTCACTCCTATATGTTTGCCTATTACTGTTCAAGATAAGGTGGCCTTCTTGGAAATCATGCATTAGCTAGTTGAAGCTGATAAGTCCTTGGTAGGGGGGTCATACAAGAAAGGATCAATGATCCCATCACAATTTGTGCTTGGGATGTATCATTTTTTTAATAGGAAAGCATATGAAATCCTTGATTCTATGCTAAACAAGTATAGGCTTCCCCGAGCCAAGTATAGATTCTATGAATCTGAATGGCTTATCAAAAATCTTGGAAAGGCCAAAATACAAGAACATGAATGGGATGATGAAGGTGATGAAGACATCATAAGAAAAAAATTATGAGGAAGTATTCAAAACAAAGGAAAGATGGTATAAGATCCAATATGAGGAGAATAGGACAAGGAGAGATGACAGTTCTTATGTTCCTACTTGGCAAACACTACTGATTCTAGAAGCTAGAATGAGAGCAATTTTTGCCACCTATACAGATGTTGATAGTATGCCTATGCCTCATGAGAGGCCCCGCTTAGATGTTGTACCTCTAGTACAAGTGGTAGAGAAGGAAAGGCCACAATCCCCTCAGTCAATTAGCTTCCCCATTGGCCCTGCTTCCCCTCCCCTAAGTCCTCAAGAACCTCCTCCCACAACTGCTCTTGACCCTGAGTTATCACACCCTTCCCCTTTATAAAGGTTGCTTGTAGAAGCAACTAAGAAAAAACCTATGGTTGCATCATCTTCTACTAGCCCTCTTTCTCGAATACTAGAGAACCCAAGGGTTGTGACTCCTTTGCACATGCTTTCCCCAAGGAGGGAAATCCCATTTCAATCTTATAGGGGTTTTGAATTCCAAGGAGATGAGCCTTTACCACCTCATAGATTTGATACAAGGACAGGGGTTACAATTCAAAGTCGTTCTAAAGAGTGGGGCCTTGATGCATTCAAGCTTGGAGGGGACCTAAGTGAAGATGTAAGATTGAATGCTTGTCAGCAATTTATAAGTGATGATCATTTCATAAACACCAGGGAGTTCAAGCAATTGTCATAAGAAATTTGACAAATGAAATTGAAAGGAGCAAAGGCATTAATTTTGATGATTTGGGGAATGAAGAAACGTTGAGAATGAAGGATGAAGTCCTAAAAGCTGCAAATGAGCAATTTGCTGCTATAACTCTAGAAATAGGAAGGGATATTGTGAAGAGGAGTGGAATACTCCTTTTGGAAGGATGGGACATTTCTTTTGCCATTGTCTTTGATGAATTGAGAAAGAGACATGACATAGATTTAGATTCAATGTATCCAACACAAAGAGAGAAAGTACTTTTAGGAGTACTATTTGATGATCATCTTGATCAAGTAGTTATTTAGTGCCTTCATAGAGTTACAAGAAGGCCTAGCATGAGCTATGAAGTTGATCAATTATTTGGAAGTCTATTAGTCAAGAAAGTGGTTGACACTTCCATCACATAGGCAATAGGCCTGAATCTAAATGTGGAAAAATTTTCCCATAAGGTGGCTTTGAAGATAGAGGAGGAGGTCACCATTCTAAGAGAAAGGGTGACAAACTTGTAGGAACAATTGTATACAAGGCCTACATATACATCCTCGGGCATGATCCAACATACATCTGATGAAGTTATAGGATTAATGAAAGATTTGGCTCAGGCTATATTAGAAATAGTCAGTTTGAGTAATGAGAAGGATGTGCTCAAAGTGAATGCTTTGCAAATGGATAGGAGAATAAAGATAGATATGGAAAAATCACTGTTGGAGTCAAAGATCAATGAAATCTCGAACCATGTGGATGCAACATGGGATGAGCATAGAGAGTTGCTAAATTTTTCTCAGGAGCATTTGAAGTGGCAACGTTTTGTAGCATGGTCATTATCTCATATGAGAAAAACAATTACAGTATTGGAGATTTCACTAATTAAGCCTCTCCCAAGTTTCTTACATGCCATGATTGAGGGCTTTAAGGCTAGGTTTGAGGTGATAAAACAACTCTTTACTATTCACAGGATGTATACATAGAGAATTGGTAATGAGCTCAGAGGATTTCTTTGCCTAGTCACTAGTCACATGCCTACTCTATTTGACAGAGAGAGAAGCAGAACAGAGGGAGAAAAGGTTTTGAGGTCCAAGACAAAATGGATAGCTGACATCAAGACAATTCAGAGTCAGATTTTTCCTGATATTATTTCAGATGATGCATAACTCATCAAGAAGTTGGGGTCATACATGGATGCACTATCAAGGCTTGATAGTGGTGTGACCAAAATGGAGGTGGCTAGATCAGAGATTGCAGAAAAGGAGTACCAGCAGCACCTCAAGGCTCTCCAAGACCTCAAGCAATATGGATTTGATGATTTCTAATCCTTTCCTCCTCTCTTTTCTATGTTTTTATGACTTTGAAATTTTGAATTTTTAAATTCACAGTTTCTCACCTTTTATTTTGTTTATTCTTTTCTCCTCAGTTAAAAAGATATCTGATGGCGTATTCCTTGATTGAATCACTAGTCTTTTCTTCTATCTCAAATATTTTTATTTTTATCTTGCATATTTATTGCATATCTTTGGGAAGAGCTCGTAAGCTGCTCTCTGTCACTATGTATTAAATAGGTCTGCAAGGTTATCACACTTTTCAATTTGATAAAGGAGCTTGAACGAAGAAAAGGAGTATTCCATATCATTTCCAACATCTACTACCTGTGGAGGAAGATAAAGGAATGTCTATCTATGTCAGAAGGCTGAAAGGTTTTTTGTCTTTTTCATGTCAGTCAATCACCTAAATTTTGAAATTGTAAAAGGCCTGAAGCTTGTTGCATCCTTACTTTTTATAAAAGGATAATCAAGGCCTTATATTTCTTCTTCTTCTAGCTTGAGGAAAACATAAACAATTAACTCTAAGAGAAGCTTGCAGTCTTATTTTCACCAAGGGTGAATGGTATGCAATAGTTTTTAGAATTTTTACAGTGCAGTACTATGACTCAAATATGTGTCCTACTTGCAGTGAATTTTGCAAAGGATCATGTGTACAATTTATGCATATATAAAACACCTTGAAATCCAATTCAATGATTTCAAAGTTGTTTCTCTTACTTGTTATCCATATTCTCATATGAATTAATAAAATCAAGCGTTTTGAATTCATATCTCTTCACTGTGTTGATTGAGTTTGAATGAATTTTAGCTTCTAAAGTAAGAGATTGAATTTTCTTATCTTTATTCAAAGGATTCTATGTAGAGAACAAGTATTGGGTTACAATTGAGAGATTCATTTCATGTTGTAACTGATACTAGGTATCAACTACTCTAGGCCAAAGGCAATGCAAAGAATGCATATTTTTTCATTGTAATAATGGTTCATCTAATGCTCAACCCAATGGACAAGGCACTGGTCATGATATTGTGCTCCTAACTATAATAAGGAGAAAATTTTATCAAAACAATACAACAATCATTATGATTTACTAAGTTTTTTTCATTTTTAAGTACATAGGATAATCTGGTTCTCATTGTGATCAGAATTATATAAGGATGAAGGCCACATCCCATAGGGTTCAAAGATCATTAACTCACATAATAGTCTGAGAATACATCTGTTGTAGCATCATATCAGCCTGAAGGGATCAATAATGCTACCATGAGGGATACCCACCTTGGTCCTACAGACCCTAAAGTGTAGAGAGTGTGATTTGTTCCTTATCCCTAATCATCACTTTGTTAATTGGTCCACTGATCCAAGGCCTTTAAGATTGAGATTGGCCTCTCATGGAGGATCTTTGGAGTAATTAGTTGGGAACACCAACATGTGCAATGCTCTCCACTACACAACAACAATGGTGATAGATGCTATGATGGATGAAGGAGGATTATAAAAGGACTGTGTGGATGGATTTGACTATAATGGAGATGTTGAGAATGGATTCTAGGCTCAAAGTAGCAGCATAAGATTGTTTGAATATGAGATATGGAAATGAGGGGAGGAGACCCCAATTTATAGATTTGAAGAGGCCAAAATGGAGGGCCAAGATCGATTTAGAATGGAGGGTGGAGATTGAATGAAAATGATGGGAAGGATTAAGAGGACATGGTGTGGAGACCAAGAGATTTTCCATAAAGGTATTTCTTGTCTCCACACTCCTCAAGGTGTATAGGGAAGAGATTCCAAGGCACATTGGAAGAATAAAAGAAATTAAAAATTCCTTGGGAAGGGACAAGGGAATTAAAAATTCCTTGGAAATAGGGAGTCTTGGAAGAATAAAGAGGAAAAGGAATTAAAAATTCCTTGGGAAGTGAGGGGCATGGGGAAGAGTAAAGGATTTGAAATCCTTTGATATGACCAAAGTAGGTGCATTTAAGGTTGAGAGGTGAGATGGGAATGCCATTTATGGCAAATGGTTGAGTCATTCCTAATCATGGGGATTAGGAATGTGCAAATGATTAAGGAAGGGGATTAAGTGGGTTAATGAGGGATTAGGATGCAAGTGGGAGAGTTAGGAGGATGTGACATGAGGAGATAGAATGAGTGGAGGAATTTAAAATTGAGAGATATTATTAATCATGCTTCTAGAAGAATTAATTAGGCTAAGTGGGGATTAGGGAAAGTGATTTGTAGGAATCACTTTAGTTGAGCTAATTAATTAGAATTAATTAATTAAATAGGACTTAGAATAATTAATTATTTGAATGACTTTAGAGGAATAGGAGAAATAATTAATTTATTGACAAATTAATTATTGGACTATAGTGATAGAATTAATTTAATTAAATTAAATTAATTCTGAGAGGAATAAGGATAACATAATTAAATTAATTAATTACGTAGAAAGGTTAAATTAATTAAATATTTAATTTAATTAATTTAGGCGTCTACAATTCTATCGAAGCCTTTTTGATAGAACATATGTTCTATAGAACCCCCTGGTTAGAGATCTCCCCCCCCCCAAGCTCTCCTAGTTTCTACAGATTTCTAGCCTTTGAAGCTCTAATAGAGGGCTCAAATGAAGCAATCTTTCCAATGATTATATTTTTAATATATATTGAGTTTATTGTGATTTTTGTTTTTAGATTAACTAAACATAGGTTTCTCACCAAACATCAACTTTTATGTTCAATGCTTATGGAAAAATAGTAAACAAGTGAAAAAAAAATCTGAAAATATCTACGTAATAGGTATTGAAGTCCTCTTTCCAACAAACAAACAGAAAAAAAATTGATACATACACAACAAGTTATGAGCTACCAAATGAATATATGTCAAAATTATAGTTGACTTCAAAACTTAATAAAATATGAAATACTAAAGCTAATGTTATGAAAGAAATTGAAAACATTAGATATGGATGTTACAAAATTAAATTTGAAATAATTACATTCATATCTATTTTTTAAAAAAAAGTTATGCCATACCAAATGAGCATCACTCTTTAAAAATGTTGTTTACTGTTAAAAACTAGTTTTCAAGGGAGATAGAAAAATGGATACAAATTTATTCCAAAAATTTTCAAAAAAATATATTTAGAATCTACACACAAAATGTCACAAATCACTGGTTCACATCATCTACAAATTCCTTACGGTTTAGCAGTAATAGGTGTCTGAATATGAAGTTTTTTCTCAAAATGATTATTTCAGTATCAAAGTTGGCTAAAAAGTTTAACCCACTATTGTGGGATATGTGTGTGTGTGTGTGTGTGTGTGTGTGTGTGTGTGCATATATGCTTATATGTATATGTATGTGTATATATGTGTATATGTGTATATGTGTATACACACACATATATATATATGTATATATATACATATATGTATGTATGTATACATATGTACATATATACATATATGTATGTATGTATAGATATGTACATATATACATATACATATATCAAAAAGTGTTCTTGTTCACTACATTGTTCGCATTATATGAAAGGATATCCTTTGGAGTCACATTGTATTTGATTTTGTCCTCCTTGTTGATTTTGATAACCACCTGACGATGTTTTATGTGGCTTGAATGGAGTGGACTCTCCTTATATGAAGAGTACTTGTATACTTCTAATATTCAAAATGTATCGGTGCTCCTTTATTGAATGACCCATCACCTATAAAGTCTTACAAATAATCCTTCTAACATAATTACCTTTTGTGTGCCCCTCAATTATGCACTTAGCATGCCATACTTCATTATTTTCTTTATTGGTTTGTTTGTCTACCTTCAATTCTTTTATTATTCTCATCATATCTCATCATAGAGCTTGGACTATTTTTCAATTCTTCATCGCCACTACCTTCTATGCTCTTTTCCTCATCTACCCTCCTATTCCCTTAGGAGGATGTTTTATTTCCACTCTCAATATCTAGTACCAGATTGTAAGCACTAGCATACAAGGAAGGGGACACTACTTTCATCTTCTTGCACAATGAGGGGATTGGTCCTTCAAGTAACCACAACTTCTTCAATCTATCAACTAGTTGGTTCTCCAACTTTACTAGCAATTCCTTGAGTGATACAATTGCAAGCTCATACATTCTCATTTTCCCCTCGCTTCATGTTTTAGATCTCTATCACAATCCAATTGTTTTCTCTCAATAGTTTGAAATCGGCCTAGAATACCTTCTTTGGCATGTCTCAAGAGGATATAGATTCATCATCAAATTCTGTGAAGAAAATGACAGCTATACCTTCTATCATTGTTGGAAGCACTCTCAACTAATAGTTTTTGTCTTCCTAGTCGCTCGCTATCCAAAAGGTTTCACACATCTTGCAATGCCTCGTAGGATCTTCAAACCTATTCCCCATGAATTTTGGGAGGTTATGCTTGTTGGCATTTGGACTCATAAGGGGAGTCACCAATGTTCTAGTGCTTCACTTGTACTCATGGCCACGTATGAGTCTTCTACACATCCACTCTCAAAGTGCCTTGCACTCTAGTTGGTTTTTGCTTTGTTCGTGGACTCTCTTCTCCCTGGGGTCTTTGGTTGAGTTCCTCTTTCAAGATGGATGGTTCTTTGATGCAATGTATGTTATTCTTGAATGGTTCATTTAATTCATGTTTGGGTTTGAGCTTTCTTCTTCTTCATCGTCTGATGTTGTTTATATAGATGATCTTGCTTGGTCGGCAAGGTCTTGGTATGTTTTGTTAGGGAGCGGTACATGTCTCACAATTTCTTCCCACTCTCTCTTAGAGAATTGTTTGTTAAATATTTTCCTCTCTTCTCACCTACAACTTTAGCTGACGCTTTGACTATTACTTCATTCCTGGGAAGGCCTACAACTTGAGAATCATCCAACTAGATTTTCCTCAAATGTTTCTCACAGTCTTCTTCTTCATCATATTTGTTCTACAATCCTTAAAAATTGTCTAATCCCTTGGTCTTTACCACCTTTTGGCATCTTCTCACGTTTATTAGGAACTAAGGGCATGAAGCTCTCAAATCTAACCCAATTTCTTTTAAGGAAATGATGTTAAATATTTATTGCTATATCTAATAAATTAAATACATGAATTAAAAATAAAGATAACAATGCATACCATATACGTGAGTAAAATATATCTTTATTTGCTTATGAAATTATTATAGAAGACTTGACTAGAGATGAACAACAAGAGACCAGAGTTGATCTAACTCAATCATACGATATTCGTGTTTTATCTCAAGGATTTCAACTCAAACAACTTGATGATGATTCAATTAATCAAAGTATAATATCTACATATAATGTATAATTTAAATTTGACTAGAGAAAAAAGTTATAGATGCAAGAAGGTTGCTACAAATACCACCTTTACATATGTTTGTAAAAGTCTCACTTCTAGTGTAAATTGATATCTTGGGCTGACTTCTTTCTAAAAAAAAAAATCTCCCTACTACACATTTTCACTTACCTAATCCTACATCTACAACTCAAAATTGCTTATAGAAGGATGATGTGAAAATCCCACCTCAACATTAGAAATCAAGTTCTAAGGTTCATAATCAAACCTATATATACCTAAAAAATTAAATTTTCCAAATCAACATTTTATTATAATAAATCCAAATAACCTAATAATATGTATTATCACTATGAAAAGAAACCTTATAGAATCTACTAACATGTGGTGTTTCTCTTATAATACTAATCATGCTTATAAAAATTTCCTACAAGAAAATAGAATACTTTCATAAAATGCAAGTTACTACTAAGCAAGAAGTTCCACCACTAGAAGCCCCACTTTAGTCATTGAGAACAAAGTGGTATTCTCATAGCCCAAATGTATGTTCTCAAAGCAAGAAGAAGAATTTTTCTCATTACATGCATTATTTTCTTTTATGGGAGGAGAGAAATTGGTATTTAATCATGTTTACTTTACTTTGGGGCCCCTCTAATGCAATCTAACTATTTTATAAGGTCTACAAGGAGAATTATAGAAGGATAGGACTTAGGGTTAAAACCTAAGCTTATGATCTATGAGATGACTATTTATCTAAGTTATAATATCTACAGAAGATATAATGATAAATTTATAACCATAAATAGGTAATTTGAAGTAGCCTAAGTGAACTTGCACAATAGAACAAGAAAACATATTTTTTGGCACATTTAATATGGTGTAACAATTGAAAAGTATAAATTCAGGGGTATCTCTATGGGATTCCTTATCTATCCCTAATAAAAGAAAATTATTATAGGAATCTCTAAAGTTGTGTAAAAATCGAGCCAAAGCAATATCCCAAGTTTCTCACATAGGAAGGAGTGTTGTGGATTGACTCAAAGCCACTCTAATTGATCAACTTGCTACTTTTTATAATGCTGGAATAGAGTTGATTAAAGATAAATATATGCTATTTTATTTAAATACTGATATTTAAAAATAAATTATTACAAAATTCAATGATTGAATTTAGTGTAAGCACCACAATTATGCTCAAAAGAATGGTTGACACAACGAGGTTAGCTTATAAATCAATGAAAAAGGAATTAAAAAATTTGATGGTAAAAGGGTCTAAACCATAGGGACTTTTAAGGAAATTCCTTTCAATTTATAACTTTCCCAATTGCCATTGTTCCTTGGGATGTCTCTATGATTGATGTCCATCAAAATTTTGGACTTTTCTTGTCAAAATATTTTAAAGCCAAGGTAAGAGGATATCTATCTTTAGATTGGTCTCATCTACTGTTTTGGATTAAGAATGCTTCAAAGATGAATATTGTAGCCTCCTCCTACAACAATCGACTTCCTCATTAATATCACCAATGGTTCTCCTTGATCTAAGGGCCAACCTTAAACCACACACTAAGCAACATATTAAGTCTAGACAATGTTAGTCAACTCTAAGTGTTTAACACTTCTAAGCCTAGAAGTGTATTCTTAGTGTGACCACACATATTAAGCTTAGAAAATGTCAATCAACTATGAGTGTTTAACATTTGTAAACTTAGAAGTGTAAGCTTAGTGTGTGTGGTTTAAGTCGTTCCTGATCTAAGCAAGAAAGATCATAAAAAGGATGCGTAAGATTCCCACTCATCTTTTAAGTAAACATTCTTCATGTTGAGGAACTTTCCCATGGAGAGGCCATGTGTCGACACCACATGCAACTGTGGATGGTTGAAAGAATGCCATGGAAGAACTTCTGCCAGCATGCCATGTGCTTATACCTCAAAGTACTTAGCAGTCACTAGGCCAAGACCCTCGAAATTAGAAGGTTGAGCATCATTGTTATGTCCCTAGATAGCTCTCTGAGGATTTTTGCCCTTTATTGTTTCAGCTATGTTTTTAACTTGTATGAACAAAGGGGCTCATTTTGACTGAAATATAATACTTATCAAAGTAATACTTTTCTAAGAATTAATGTGTCGAAATGATTACAAATGCCCTAATTATTAATATGTCCGAGTTCTGATTTGATCACCTTTCCTGACTCACTTGTTTATGTTCATGCGAATGAATATATCTGAATTGTGTATGGAAGAATAGGGTCTAAAACTTATCGCTTTTCCAGAATTAGTGCCTTCTAACCATGCCATTTCCTTGACGTTGTTTCTGCTTGGTAGGCTCTTTGTTCATGTGTCCAAAGCCATATAATTGGTGGTAATACACCCTCTAAATACTTGGCAGATTGTGGGCTCTGGATCTGAGTTTGAATAAGTAACAAATACCAGTCTTCCT
>VDFB02105785.1:223491957-223759307 GCA_007258455.2 Sequoia sempervirens | reverse complement strand
GCTTAATAGCATCCCATAGCTTGCTGGAATGTCAGCTACTAGGATGGTCATCATGATTTTCTTTTCAGGACAAGCCGCCAACCTCACTTGAGCATCTTTTAATTGACCGACCAACGGCACCGACTTGGACTCCAGTGAGTAGCATTTGTCCTTTGTCTTGGTGCACGAAAGTCCTAGAGCATTCATCACTTGTAGAGGCATGACGTTATCGGAAGCTCCGGAATCGATGATACAATTGCTTAATTTGTAACCTCCTATATATAGAGAAATATAGAAGGGCTTAGGCTTGTCTTCCGCCGAAACGGATGATTCGAGCAATGTGGGCTGCTTGGTAGGTCCTTTCTTCACAAATTTGAGAAGTCGGTCCACTTGCTCTGGATGATCTTGGAGATACTCTAACTGAGAAATCTGCACTTTGTTCTTCATCAATGAATCTACAATATCAAAATTTGCTGAGGACGAACCTTCAGCAACTGCTTTCATGTTCTCTTGAGAAGACTTAATATTTGAAGTAGAAGCTACTTCTCTTTCTTTGTCTTTTGATATCTTCAACCTCTCTTCTTCCTCTTCTTTGTGTGCCCTCAGATGTTGAGCTCTGGTAAACACAGGAGTCGTATGATTCTCAGGATTAACTGCAAGAGAGTACTGACAAATATCTTCTTCTTGTTCTTCAAAACCGGGTTCACTTTCAAAGTAGCCCGTTGCGGAGTCGCCATCGAAGTTGTCCGATTGAGGTAAGACAACATTCGAACTTGGAGTTGGAACGAAACTTGGTGCAGGTGCAGCTTCGGCATATCCCATTATCTCGTTCATTCTGACATTTTCAGGGCAAGATGTGCCGGCATGTTCAGTGGAATCATGAAAAGAGCAAAACACAGCATTTTGTGTATTGTCGGCCGCTTGCCTTGGTGGAGGTGGCCCTCGTGGCTTGTAATTGTTGTAAGGCTGAAAGTTATTCCTCCTTGGCTGATATGGCTGCTGAGGTTGATAAGGCTGCTGTGGTGCGGGCAAGGCAGGTGGTGGTGCAACTTGAGCAAGAGGCGTTGGCTGAAGTGGCAATTGCCTCTTGAGAATAGTTACTTCGTTTGCAACCCTTTGAAGTAATGGATCAGCGGAGCTTTGAACCAAAGGTCTAATAGCATCTCCTCTGATCTTTCCTGAAGTGATCATGTTGTCTTCAATTTCTATTGCACCTTGTTGTGCTTCTCCCAGTTCCGTCTCATGCGCCGATCTTATGATAAAGGCTATCTCTGATGGAAGTGCATTGATGAAACTGCTTAACAGGATCTCAGGCGATGGATTGAGTGTATATGAAAGACGAGTAACCAGGCGGTTAAACCTTGCTACGAACTCTCTCATTGGTTCATTGTCCTCCTTCTTTGAATTGGAAAGTCGAGCAAACAACTGGTGGCTATCTTCAGCTGGTTTGAACCTCGCGAGAAACTTTTCAGTCATGGTATTCCAGTTGGTTATGCAACCGGGACTCAAATGATTGAACCATTCGGCAGCAGCTCCCGCGAGTGTCTCAACAAAGAGACGAACAGCAACATCTTCATGACCTACATGCAAAACAGCGCAAGCCGTTGAAAAGGCTGAAAGATGATCATCAGGATGTTGACTTCCATCACCTTGGAAACGTGGAAAGTGCTTTCTTGACCCCTTAGGTAATTCGTGATTTGCCCCTAAGGCCAAAGGTCCAATATTGTCACCCCAAGGCAGTGGGGGACCTCTTCTCCGATTGCGATTGTTGTTGTCATCGTTGTTGCGGTTATCACCCATTGCTTCGAACTCTTCTTCTTCGAACACAGGTACGGTGTTGAACTCAGGAACTGTGTCGGATTCAAGTACTGTGTCGGATGATTCTCCAACTTCTGTATGATGCGTATGTGGAAGGAAAGTATCTTCTTGGAAAAGTGGATTTGTTCTTGTTCTCCTCCTTGTATATACTATGTAAGCCAGGATTGTCTAGTCCCACGCGGGTGGTGGCAAGACAGGTCTCTCGGCTGCAATATCGGCTTTCTCTTCCTCTTTGTCTAGAATAGCGCAAGAAGCTTCCACCTAAGCGGGCCCTCACATTTAAACTTCTCGTGCCACGATAATGTCCACCTGCCTCTCCACCATCCGAAACTCTGGCCGATAACCGAGTGCAAGATCAGGCTGTTGAACCGAAGAGGACTGCATGGTCATACCGACATTTCCAAGCTTTGTTGCTTAAAAGCCTCGCGTCTCCACGGGTGTTTTAAAAACTGGTTGGAGCGCTTTTAAATTGCGACTCGAATGCGGATTTTGAAAAACGGACAGCTATGCAATGCATAAACCGCTTCTTCAAATTAGAGGGGAAGCCCCTTGCCAGATGGTGTTTGAAAGAAAGTAAACTAAAACCAAGTTGCCTATCTTTTTGACTGGGTTAGGGTTACCAAGGTTTTGTCAATAAACGCCAAGAGCTGGATTTTCTTGATAAGAAGTCTAAACTACTAACAAATTTAGACTAGAAAGATCGCTCCTAACCTTCTCTAGTAATAAAGGGTGAGCAAGAGAAGTTAGAAATTAACAAGGTAGATTCTCTCGACAAAAATATTTTAAACAATCTCTCTCTCAACAAACACCTACACACTTCAATCGTAAGCTGAAATAAAGATCAGAAAGCATAACATAGATAACGGAAATCTGAGATTTTAGACCAAGGCAAAGAGGCTCATGATTTTATTACTCAAATCTCTAAACAAAACTCCCTTCTAACATGCCCCGAATAAGAAATTGCAGCCAAGGAGGCTGGGTAAACTTATTCTTAACACAATAGAAAACAGCAATCTCACTAACTCTTTGTTGGCTAAAGAGGCTCAACAATTTGCTTATCACAACACAAATGAACAATACTTGAGCAACAAATAGAAGGCACAATAGGCTCAGCGTTTTGTTCTCACTAGCACGGTTCCAACACAAAGTGAACTGAAACTGAATAACAACTTGCTGCAATACAGGCTCGCAATTTGCTAGCACAATAACCGTTAAAGAAAACTAATGAGCAAAGGCTCTTATTTATAGAGAAGCAGAGGAGTAGGGAACCCTAAAAATCTCCCTTTTGCTTTCATTAATCTAGGGCTTGCTCAAGAAGCAAGCTTTTATTACTAAATCTAGAAACAAGATAACAACTAAAACCCTAAAAAGCAAAAAAAAAGCTGGAAACGCCTAACCATTACATCTTATCTTCTTTCTATCCCTCAAAGAATGGATAAGGATGATTCCAGAATAGAAAGAAAGCGGGAAAGAAAGCTTTAGAAGAAAGTCACGAAAGCTCGGGACACATCCGCTAGAGTTCAGATCGCGGTCCCCGTTCGGTGCATCTATACCATCAACAACAAAACACCGCTTTTCAAGAATATCTTCAGCATCTGCAATAGATCTTAGGAAATCTTCAATCTCATTGGCCGCTTTATTGAACTTTGCTGACATCACTGAAATATGACCTATCCTTCCGCTAACTGGGCTGCAACTATGAACAACGTTCTGGAACTGATTTTGCACCTCCTCAAGCCCTCGACATTCTTGGGCAATGTCTATGTTTTTCTTTCATCCATCTCTCAAGCAATCTTCTTGTCGATTTGTCCTTATGCATATTCCACATCTTTTCACACTCATCCTCGAAGTTACACTTTCAGCCATGGGGAATGGAAAACACTCAACCCCATGTCGCTTTTAACCGCGAAATCAACTCGCCATCCGGCCGGACCGATCTCCTAGTAGCCTGCTGTAATGCTTAATGCAAGCCGACATTACTTAACTCAAGGCTCAACTGGATATAGGAATAGACGCCAAGCAGGAGAGTCCAGAATGACCTGTGTTCTTGATTGAAGTGTTGCCCGCTTCCGCTAGCGTAGGTCGAACAATCGGCTTGACATGATGCAAGTCTCACTTCACCGCTTTTGATGTAATTCGTGAAAAGTGCTGATTCGACTTGAAACATTAGGAGGTACTCCATTTCTCGTGAAAAACTGAAGAATGATCAGAACTGCCCGGTTCAGACAAGTCTTGAACAATTTCTATTTTAGAATGCTGATTTTTGTGCTTCAACGGATGAATTTTTGAGAAATTTTTCTGAGATATGCGTTTTGTTCAGAATGACGATACAAGACAACCCAGATCGTCCGTTTTTGAAAATCTTGAATTTTGACTGAAAAAGCAGCAAACCCTAATTTCTTCAATTTTTCTCGAAAAAAGCTGGCATCTGGGTTTTGTTCAAAATATCGTTAGAAATGGACCCAGTTGATTGGATTTGCAAAACTCTGACGTTTGATTGAAAAAGCAGCCAACCCTAGGTTTTTGAAAAAAGCTGCGATATGGGTTTTCTTCAGAAGACTGATTGGAAAGGACCCAGATGGTTGAATTTTGAATGCACTGAGGTTTTCACTGACATGCAAGATAAAAGCACTTGCTGCAACTTGATGAAGTTCTTGAAAAATTCTTCAGAAGGTGGAGGCAAAAAGACCTAGATAACTGAAAAATTGAAAGCCTTGGCTTTCTGCTTGAAAAACTTGATCTTCTGGAACAGAAATCTTGAAAGAACAATGGTTTATGCTTGCTGGTCTGAAAAATCTGATATAAAACCAGCAACTATGAATTCTTTAATCACAAAAATTCTTCAAACTTGCTGCTCCAACTTTCTCCTCTGGATGCTACCTGCAAAAATAATGAAAAATACATTGAAAAGAAGTGTTAAATAGACTTAGGGTTCGATTTTAGGTTTTGCTTTTTTTTCTGCTTTTATTTTCAAAACCCTAAATCTTATCTTCTCAAGTTTGGACGCCATCTTCTTCTCAAGCAAATTTTGAAATTTTGAAAATCTTCAAAAATCTTCTAAGGCATGAAGGTTTGGGCGCCTTTCTCCAAGAGGGGCGCTCAACTTCACCAGTGTTAGTCAAAATCTCAACTTTTTCAACTTTTCTCAATTTTAACATGCCACTTCGCCTCTGATTTCTCGTTGATTTGTTTACCCGACAGGCGAGCTGAGTGGTTTACTGCGGAGCTGGACTGATTCTGAAGAAGATGTTCTGGAGGCACCTCCGGCTAAAAATTTGATCTCGACCTCCGAATTCATGGGAGGCTTTTCCTTCTAGGGGCACCCAACTTCTCCAGTGTTAGCCATTTTCCTGACTTCCAAGTTCTTCCTTCTCCCTTTGATCTTCTGGTGAATCTTCGATTCCGGGAGCTACGTTGATCGGACTGACTGTCTGAGTGTTTCGTTGGATAGCCAGACTGATTTTGGCGAGGCCTTCTTGGACGCTACTTCTGCAAATTCCATCATCTGAAGGCTTTAAAATTTGGGCGCCCTTCTTCAACTGGGGCGCCCACTTCCATCAGACTTAGAAAATTCTCCAATTTATTCATGTCTTTCACTTCTTCGGGCGACCTTGTTGAATCTTGAGCTCCGGGTGTCGGATTGACTGATGGTTGTGCTCATCGCGAAGCTGACGGAGAATAAAGGGGGGTCTTCTGGAGACACTTTTGTCAAAAAGTGAACTTTCACCCTTCAAAAGGTTGGGCGCCTATCTTGACTGGGGGCGCCCAGTTTACCAACACTTAGTTTATTTTTCACCTTTTTCACTTTTGCTTTGAATTTCTCTTTTCACCTCTCGTCGGACCTTCTGTTCAGCCTTTTGAATCTGATGACTGCGAGCTCCGTTTGTCGTGCTGAATAGCTCACTGCAAAGCCAATTGAATTCTGACGACATCCCGTTATAGCTTCGACTGCAAATTCCTCTGTTTGCACCCTTGAAAAGTTGGGCGCCTTTCTCTTCTTAGGGCGCCCAGTTTCTCCAGACTTAGAAAAATTCATAATTTATTCAACTTCAAGTTTCAGATTTTCACTTTATACCTTGACTTCAACTTGAATTTGCCGGAGACTGGATCATCAGATGCTCTGACGGGGATATCCATCGCGAAGCTGACTGAAAACTGAGCAACTTCCATTGGAGACCGTAACCCTAATTTCTTCATCGGATGCCCTAAAAAGGTGGGCGCCTTTCTTCAACTGGGGCGCCCAAACTTAGCAGACTTAGAAAATTTTCATGACTTCACTTTTCTTCCTCGATCCTCGTGCATGTTCATCATTTCACTTTCTGCTGGAAGTTTTGAATGCTAAAATTAACGCCTGGCAAATTTTGACGACTCATTGATGACCCGAACTCAGATATGCTTCTAAAAGGAATTAGACCCAAAGAGGGCAAAACCGGACATTTTTAAGATTCTCACCGCATACTGATAATGGACATATTTTGAGCCAATCAAAATCAGCTCGACCGTCGACCAACTTTCTATTTTAGAAATTTTCTATTTTAGAAAAAAATTTTTGCTTATCCGCTTCGAAAAGAAAAACCCGGAAAACCCGTAAAACTTTACTATTTCAGAAAATTTCTAAAAATAGCAGTTTTCCTAAAATTTAGGGATGAAAAACTGAGATCTGGGTTTTGTAGGTTAAGCTGCTCTTAGCAGACCCAGATCGTCAGAAATTGAAAAATTTGTGTTTTAACCCTCCATGCAAGACATGCACACCCAAATTTTGACCTTTTTGACTGATTTGACAAGACTTTTACTCATTTCTTCAAAATGTCTAAGTGTAACAAAAATTTTAATTTTGGGGTACAACACAATGTTAGGGCCATGGCCGGATTGTCCTTGTCTAAATGCACATAAATCTCACTGTTTGACTATTAGGGTGCAAGTCATAATCCTTCATACTTGTTTTCTGCAACATACTCTCCTCGTGCTTGCCTCTGCATATCCTTAAACCCAAATTTTGGCACATCCATGTGATCTTCTCTATCAATGCTATGCCTTCTTGGATTGCTCCTCATGCAAAGTTGTGAGTGTATTCTCCATTCTTTCATTCCACCTTTTTTGTTTTCCAATCGTTTTGCATTTGAACTACTACCTTACACTTTGCTATACCTAGGATATGAATTAGTCACACCTTCCATACTGCATTATTTTGTGTACGACTAGACAACTCCATAGTGAGGGATTCTTCTCAACTATGCAATAACCTCAATAAATTTCAATATAAATATTTATCACCTTTTGATCATCAATATTTTGTGAGAGCATCTAGCGAGTAAATATTACTCTTCACCACTTTTTGATCACCTAGATCTCGTGAGGGCAAGGTAAGAGCATACAATGGATGAACAATGAAATTATATATGTATATGTGTGTGTATATATACATTATGCCATTATTCATTATTCATCCACCTGCCCAAATAGAAGTAACAATGGATTGCAAAAATACTATAGATATGCTAAAGCTTCAAGGATAACACACAAATATGAACAAAGCTTTGTAATGTCCCCTTTTTATGACCTTTCTAGTATCTATGGTAATTCCAACATTTTTGGAGAACACTAACTTTCCATACACTTTGGGGTGTGCAAAAAGGTAATTAAATAACTTCAATCGTCTATTGTTTTCCTAAAGGCAACTTATGTTTATTTATTTATTTTAAAGAAGGGTGACCAACATTATAAGTGTTTTTAAAAGAGGGCCAAGGTAATAACACTAGGCATGAAGTACGAAGTGATGATTAAAAAGTTGTTAATTGAAATATTAAAAGTGGATTAGAAAATAAAGATTATAAGTATTATCAATTTAAAAGAGTTCAAAAAGTCACTTATAAGGAGCTAAAATGATTATTATTTAAAAGTTGATTTTTAAATATAAAAGGAGGTTATAAAAAGAGGTTGAAGAGACTCATTTCATACATTCATTCATTCATTCTTGATATTTCATTTTACAAACCCAAGTTTGGAAAGATTAAACTTTTTTCAATCTTTAGCTAAAGGACGAAAACCCTTATCGGTTTCATGGATGGAAACCCACCTAGCTGATCGAGTGGATTCATGCGGAGTTCACCATTGTGTTGAATGTTTGTGCCATTTGATTTTGCAATGTTTTTGGTTTTGAGATTTTATTCTCAGGTTTTTAGTTTACAAATTTATTGAAGTTTGTAGGCAAAAATAATTTTTTTTAAAAAGATTAATTTTTATTGTGTTGATCATTCTATATTAAATTCCAAAGTTTCCAATGCTGGGCGCGATTTGAATGAGAATGTCATAAGTGATGAAGTCTTGCATTGAATATTATTTGTGAGATTCTGGTGTGTATTACAGCCAGCCGCAACTTGTATAGAGGTAGCATTGGAATTTATGGAGGCATAATGAAGGGCATGGGTTAGTGCAAAGGCAGTCATAGGTTTTGGGCAATCAATATTATGAGGAGTATTCACCATATCAACTATAAAATAGTTTGCAGGTTATAAAAATAGATTAACCAAGGTTTGGATATCTTTGTATGCATATATGAGACCTGAAGTACCACAGTCAGCCACTCAAAACAAGGAAATTCGCTTCTACGACCATGTTTGAGGTAAACAGGGGCTAATTTATCAAATTTCTGATGTATATGAGAGTCTTCAAGAATTGAAGGTTAGCAAAATTTACCTTTCAGCTATGTTTTTGCTTAATAAACTTTTATCAACAATTAAATTGTTGAATGCCAAGTGTTTGTAAAAATGTCAATGACTATCTTCATGTATGGCAATTGTCTGTGATTATTCCTATGATCATCATTGAAAGTTGCAGTTGTTCCATGTTGTAAAACTCAGAAAAAAATATTGTTCAAATCATTGTTCTACCAAGTGTTTGATGAAATGTTTGTGAGCTGAAAAGGTTGGCTTGCAAATTTGAAAAAAAAATTGGTCGGGACATTATAGTGGTATCAGAACTGGTGGTCTTACCAGCTTGTTGGTGTTCAACCTCTATTGTATATTTTTAGTGATCAGCACTTGTAGGACAGAGTCTTTAGCAGCTGCAATTACACATATCAGTTTCAGTGGTTGTGAATTATGGCATCATTTAGTAAAGAAGATTTGGGAAAGAGACTTTATAGAGCAGGTAAAAGACTGGATAACCCGCCTCAATCAAAGGACATCCTACATTGCATTTTGGAAGAAGTGAGGAATTGCTTATTTATGATAGATTAGTTAGACTCAGTGAGGATGCAATATGCTTTGACTCCATCAGTGAATTATTTGGTTAAGCCAGATCTTTTGAAACATCCAGATGAGGAGGTAAGACTTGTTGTTACTTTTAATGTTAATGAAATTATGAAAATAACAGCTCCACAAGATCCTTATAACAATAGTATTATGAATGAGGTATTCTAGCTGATTGTAGAAAGTTTCCAAGGTTTGGATGATATCTATTATCAACAATCTCTCTTTGGCTAGAAGGACCATAATCTTAGAAACTATTGCAAAATTTAGTTTGTGTGTTATTATGTTGGATATTGGTTGTGAAGATCTCATTCTTGAAATGTTTCAACAATTCTTGGCTGTTGTTAATGAGAATCATATGAAAAAATTTGTATCTTCTATGCAGTCCATCATGACCTTGATTGCGAATGAGAGTGATGAAATTCCTTAACCACTCTTATCTATTCTATTGGCTGTTTTGAGGAAAGAATAGGTTACTTCTTCAGTTGCACATGAGGAGTTCAACAATGTGAATAAAAATTTGACGCCATACGTATCATCATGAGATGCATCCACAAGAGAGGAGTATATGAGTCTTCATGACACTGCTGAGATTGAAGGATATGCTGATTTGGAGTTTGCTAAACGAGCAACTATTGATAAGTCATATGAAGGTATGAAATTTCTTGATGATTCATTGATTGAGCAAAGTGTTATCATGTCACCTGTTTAGGGGGTTTGCAAGGAAACAATTAGAAAGACACAATATCAACTTGCTCTATAAAACATTTCAGCGAGCAATTTGTTGGCAACCACTTTTTGACATGGAGGCAAAGGTTATCATTTGAAAATCCACTTTTTGTGATGGATGGTGAGATATTTTTTGATTCTAGTAACATAGCTTTTGACCTTAACAGGAAATGGGATCTAGGTGATTGTTTTGGACACCCAAGACTAAAATTCAAAATGGAGCAAGCAAATGAATTTTTTGGTAATTCATTGCTTGACTACAATACTATCATACCAACTATTCAAGAAGGTTGCAGGGAAAATCATGAAAAGAAAGTTAAAAGTGAAGATCCACTTATACTTACACCAAAAGATATCATTCATCTTCAAGTCAAAAAGCAATATTTGAATAATTTGCTCACATTTCTAGCTTCAAAGTGGGAAACTCACACTAATGGCATGGTGAGGTATGCTCCTATTTTTTATTTCAGCCCATATGAGAATAATTTGGCAATATTTTTAATAACACGTAAGAGTGGGATAGATAAAAGATTTCATATAACACTCTAGTATGAGATGCTCCCTTCTACAGAAGAAGAATCTAGATTTTGTGAGTATCTCAACTTGGCTCATTATTTTGGGACGCGGAAAATGAAAATAGAAGAAATTTACATTAATATTCCAGTGTTAATCAGATTGGTGCAACAAAAACATGGTGTATTTTTCTTAAGGTTAATTAGGGATTTTGGAATCTCAAAGAATTTTATCCAGGATTAGTTAGTGGTTGAGTTGTGAATGCTTGGGGAAAAACAATCTTGGGGAGGGAGGATTGTAATGTCCCCTTTTTATGGCTTTTCTAGTATCTATGGTAATTCCAACATTCTTGGAGAACACTAATTTGTTGTACACTTTGAGATTTGCGAAAAGTAATTAAATAAATAACTTAAATTGTTTTAAAGTAACTTTATATTATTTTCCTAAAGACAACTTATGTTTATTTATTTATTTTAAAGAAGGGTGGCCAACATCATAAGTGTTTTTAAAGAGGGCCAAAGCGATAATAGTTAGTGTTACAAGACTCACCTGGACTCACCCATACTCGACGAGTCGCGAGCCGAGCCAAGCTTGATGAGTCTGGGAGACTCGCTAGAATCGATGGGTTTGGGCGAGTCTCGAGCTTGGGACTTGGCCATTTTAATTCTTATTATTTTTTTAAATTACAATCTTTCAATGCTTGTTTGGTTTATGACATGCCTATCTAGGATTTACAAAAAAAATATGAAAATGGTGTGCACCATGAAGGTTTGTGTGGTTTTGAAGGTCTTCATTTGGGCTTGGTGGTAGGGGCTTTGCCCCTCAACCCCACCCTTTATCACAATAGGGTGTGTGATAGGGAGTGTGCCTGAAGTGTTGCCCCTAGACCCTTGTAAGGGGTGTTGCCCCTTGATCCCACTAGGGATGTTGCCCCTAGACCCTCGAAAGGGGCGCTCAAGGGGTGCTGCCCTTCAACCCATTGGGGTGTTTCTCCCAAACCCCCATCAAACTATAAGTCTAAGAATGTAATAGGTCGATGATGAATCATGATCATAAAACCTACAAAATACATATCCCTTGTTGCAAATATCCGCATCTTCATAGTCAAAGCCACAATCAAGGATTATCTTGTTTCATACATTGAACAACTTGTTTAGTATACAAGGACGGCCATAGGCAATGTTGGCATGCTACAATCATTGTACTGTTGAATACAAGTTACATCATAGTTGGCAAGAAATGCCATTTTCATAATGCAAAATGTATCAATCATGGCCTACATAGGCAACTCATAGAACAATCCCATCTATTAGTATGCTAGCTAAGGTCAAACTAGAACATAACCATTTACCTTTTTACTTAACTCTTCCTACTTGTTAATGAGTTTGACAACTGTCAGAACCCTGGGGGTTCTCGATTCAAACCCTAACTGATATTTGTTTGTTTTTTGCAAGTTTCCAATTTTTTTGTGTTTTTTGAGGTTTTCATGCAAAAATGTAAATGCTGCGATTTCTCTTTTAAATGCTAATAAATTCATAAAGAATTCATACAAGCTTGGAAAGTATAAAAATTGTTCAGAAGAGATAGGCGTTTCATTTATTTCAATTCCAGAACAATTACAATGATGAATACGGAGCTATAAATGAATTACAATAAATTTATTGATGAAAAACTTGATTTTCTGTAATGGCGGCTGCAACAATAAAGAATAGTACGGCCAGAATTAATGAGGAATCTTCCAGCTCAAAAACCAATGCAATAATCTCCAGTGGTCCAAGGCGCCCAAAGAGCAAACACCAGAAACTGAAGAATACAGGCGTTCCTCTGAAGATGTGGAAGTACGGCCAGGAAAGGTACAGAAAAGTACGGCCAGTCTGCAGCAATTAATAAATGGTACGGCTTCCTTGAAATTTGTGCCAAATCACAGATGAGTAGTGGTGAATGGAATCGCCCCAAAGAGAAGATGATATCCTCTGTAAATCTCTGACAAATAACTGGTTAAGCTCAATCTGTGACTTCTGGATGAAATCACCAAGTGTCAGCTTCAACTGATATTTCACAGCCTCAGTCTGCCTGATTCCTGAAGAGTTTTCGTTCTCCAGAAACGATCGTCTGCCAGAAACCCTAGGGTTTGCAAACTCCAATGCTCAGAGCAAAAATCAAGACAAAATTGAATAATAACATGATAGTTCGATTTTGCCTTGGGAAGAACAATATATTCTCCTTTGAAAAGTTCGACCTAATTCTCCATTAAAATAATCATTTAAATAAATGATTTAATTTTCACTTTTGGACTTAGGAGAAATGACTTAATTATTGGCGTCCCCTTTTTAATGAGCATTAAATACTCATTAAGTCACATTTTAAAAATATATTATAAAGTATAATTAAATACTTTATAATTAAGCCAAATAATTAAATATTTTAATATTTCAATAAAGTGACTTTATTATAAAGTCAAATTATTAAATATTTAATAACTCATCAAATACTCCTTATTTCTCCGTCAAATCACCTCAACTGCTGAACGGGGTCGAATCTGAGCTGAATAAGTGCACCAGGTGCCCTGCCCGAAATAGCAGCTTCCGCCTGACCTAACTTTCTAAAAATAGAAAGTTCTCTGAAAAGACTCTCTGGAAGATTCGAAGGCCCAACCTGACACCCTGCAAACTGGAGCTAACCAACACTGAGCAACTGCCAAAATGGATCCTCTGAACACTCCTGTCAGCCTACGAGGATCGAATGATAGGCTAACTCCTCGACAAACAGTGTCAGCTAAAACGGGGACATGACAGTCCGCCCTCCCTGAAATTGCTTGTCCTCAAGCAATCTCTGCAAATACAACTGCACTGCACCACCTGGATCCCATGGATAATACCGGACAATGTTCCTGCTGGCCGCAACTGGCTTCTGTAACCTCCACAACTGATCAGCAAGAATAAAGTACCATTCCCCATTAACCTCAGTGCGGTCCGGCATAGGATCAAGACTCTCAGAAGGAGGCAAGTCAAACGACAAGCAACACTTACCCCTCAAAACTGCACGAGATATACTATCATCCAGCATATCAAGTACGTGCATGCTAGAACTGTGCAACTGAAACAAACTGTGTACATGCGGATCAATTGTGAAGCCATATGCACTCTGCACCATATACACACTGTGATACTCCTCCGTGAGCTGAGTCTGAAACCCTAGTGCACTAGTAGGATCCCAAACGCTATCATCACTCTGCTCAAGACCAGGATCAGGTGAGTTACCCATATCAAACTCAAAGAGCGGGTTGTCGAACGTAGATATAACATCTGTCTCAAACAATGGATTGGTCACAAAAGGAACCAAACCACTAGGCTGATCCCAAACGACTGCCTCAGAACCCCCGGGGTACTGAGCATAACCATGCCTGGTCTGCACAAAATCCTCCTCTACCTTCTCGCTCTTCTCACTAACGAGAGAGATAGAACGAAGGCTGCCATCTGTAATACCCCTCAACACATATTTCTTGCCCTGTACCTCAAATCTCATCTCCATTTTAGGTAAGTTGAGGGTGAACACACTGATATCCTGCAGCCATCTCATACCCAACACTAAATCCATCCCTCCTAAGTTGACAACATAAAAATCTGCCTGCAACTCATAATCATTCAGCATGAGAGTGAGATTCAAACCTGATACCACTGTCAGAACCCTGGGGGTTCTCGATTCAAACCCTAACTGATATTTGTTTGTTTTTTGCAAGTTTCCAATTTTTTTGTGTTTTTTGAGGTTTTCATGCAAAAATGTAAATGCTGCGATTTCTCTTTTAAATGCTAATAAATTCATAAAGAATTCATACAAGCTTGGAAAGTATAAAAATTGTTCAGAAGAGATAGGCGTTTCATTTATTTCAATTCCAGAACAATTACAATGATGAATACGGAGCTATAAATGAATTACAATAAATTTATTGATGAAAAACCTGATTTTCTGTAATGGCGGCTGCAGCAATAAAGAATAGTACGGCCAGAATTAATGAGGAATCTTCCAGCTCAAAAACCAATGCAATAATCTCCAGTGGTCCAAGGCGCCCAAAGAGCAAACACCAGAAACTGAAGAATACAGGCGTTCCTCTGAAGATGTGGAAGTACGGCCAGGAAAGGTACAGAAAAGTACGGCCAGTCTGCAGCAATTAATAAGTGGTACGGCTTCCTTGAAATTGTGCCAAATCACAGATGAGTGGTGTGAATGGAATCTCGCCCCAAAGAGAAGATATCTCTGTAATCTCACATAATAACTGGTTAAGCAATCTGTGACTTCTGGATGAAATCACCAAGTGCCAGCTTCAACTGATATTTCACAGCCTCAGTCTGCCTGATTCCTGAAGAGTTTTCGTTCTCCAGAAACGATCGTCTGCCAGAAACCCTAGGGTTTGCAAACTCCAATGCTCAGAGCAAAAATCAAGACAAAATTGAATAATAACATGATAGTTCGATTTTGCCTTGGGAAGAACAATATATTCTCCTTTGAAAAGTTCGACCTAATTCTCCATTAAAATAATCATTTAAATAAATGATTTAATTTTCACTTTTGGACTTAGGAGAAATGACTTAATTATTGGCGTCCCCTTTTTAATGAGCATTAAATACTCATTAAGTCACATTTTAAAAATATATTATAAAGTATAATTAAATACTTTATAATTAAGCCAAATAATTAAATATTTTAATATTTCAATAAAGTGACTTTATTATAAAGTCAAATTATTAAATATTTAATAACTCATCAAATACTCCTTATTTCTCCGTCAAATCACCTCAACTGCTGAACGGGGTCGAATCTGAGCTGAATAAGTGCACCAGGTGCCCTGCCCGAAATAGCAGCTTCCGCCTGACCTAACTTTCTAAAAATAGAAAGTTCTCTGAAAAGACTCTCTGGAAGATTCTGCGAAGGCCCAACCTGACACCCTGCAAACTGGAGCTAACCAACACTGAGCAACTGCCAAAATGGATCCTCTGAACACTCCTGTCAGCCTACGAGGATCGAATGATAGGCTAACTCCTCGACAAACAGTGTCAGCTAAAACGGGGACATGACAACAACAAAACATGCAGTCTTGAAGGCTTCAAGAAAACTTTAATAATGAATTCCTCACTTGAATAGACACACCAATCATTGAGACACAAGCAAATATCATGGTTACATCATCATTCAGGACCTATCTTAGATGCTAGCGCATGACTTGTGATGTTGGGATGAGTAATGCAAGCTCCTTTGAGCCATAGACTTATACTTTTAGTTTTGATATTTGTTTTGATGCCATGGATTTCATATTCCATGAGTTTTGTATACATTTCACAATATTTATATATCTAAATGTGTTGTTTCCTTCAGCTAAAATTTGTGTTTATACTTATGTGATCGATGTATGTTTGTGTATGGGATCAAAGTAGTTTCTATTTGATGAGGTTATTGTGTTTTTGAGGTTTATTTATTAAAGGGTGCATGAAACAAGTTTTAAATCCAAAAAAATCTCTGGATTTCTTGGGTTTTTCAATTTGCCGAGTCTTTGCCAAGTCTGGGCTCCGAGTCCAAGTCCAAGTCAAAAATCAGCTTGCTGAGTCCAAGTCTTGTAACATTGGTTGTTATACATTGTGGAAACATGTATCTTTCTTTCTTATGAAATTCAACTATTCTTATCTATTCTGAAATAGCATTCATGTTAATTATTGATTTACTTTACTACTCATAATAAATAAAATTAATTGCTAGAGTATTTAAAAGTTCACCTTTCAACTTTAATTGTTTGATTTCTTATCATTTTTCTTACACAAATTTTTTAAACATATAATTTTTATTGTTTTTTGATTTGAAATTACTCCCTTTGTTGCCAGGTCTATGATAAGTACCAACGGTTATCTGGTGGAGAGGGTACAATGATCTCAATCTTCCCTAATGGTTGCAAAGTTCTTTATCATGCAGACCCAATAATATTGGATAAGGTAGAACATCAATCAAACAAATATTGGATAAGGTAGATCATCAGTTTTTTTATTTTTGAAATTACTGGAAATGATATTAAAAATCCCAAGTAGCATCTATGGATATCATGGAGGTTCCTTAGGTCTTGAAATAATCCAAATGTATATGTGTTGAGTACAAAATTGCTAATAAAAAGCATGCACGAATTAGGTCTTTTTTTGAGTCTTTGATTACTCTAGGCATGAAACATACCACTTCAACTTCTAAAAAGTGTAACATTTTTTTTAAATGCATCATGTGCTGTGAATCAATCATCAAGAGCTTGGTTATGACCCACACCAGCCTTTGATATGTCATATGATGGGAGGTCAATGTGCCCTAACCTTCAAGCAGAATGTCAGTATCCATTTTTTATATATATAGGTGGTAAGTACTAGCTGCAACATCAATCCCCCAAGAAAGATAAACAAAACATCTTTTTGATTTATTTGTTCTTTAAGCAGTGTTTTCTATTTTGTGTGTTAGGTCAGAGGAATGGAACTATGTAATGGTCACCCCTAATTTTCTTTTTGAAAATTTGCCAATATAATCATAACATAAACTTGCAACTATGGAAACATTGCTATCATTAAAGTTGATATAAATTTTCCAAAACACACATCACAGCCATTACAATTTTTTTTTGAATAATAATAACTCACAAAGTGGTGCCAATACATGTAATAACACTCATGAAATTCCAACTTGAAATACCTAAGTGGAAGAGGTGAAGATGAATGCTACAGGTCTGAAAGGTCATGTAGAGCTTGTTGCAGGACTGCTGTTATGAAGTTGCAGGTCATGGCAGCCATGTCAACTCATCAAGGACCCATCCAACCCCCATAGAACACCTCCAATGGTAGCAAATAGCCACTATGGATACCCAGCTCCGCAAATCACCTCCAAAATGCAAAGGAATTGACAACCACAGGTCTGTCACAACTTCCAGTCATACCTGGCACTGAATGGCACTCTTTTTGGCATCCAAAACACGTCAAATACAATACCAAACTGTCACCAAACATCCACAACTAACCCAACACTATTACAATGGCCTCCAAACACCCTCAACACTGTTGCAAAGGCTACCAAACATGAAGGAACAGGTCTGCTTGCAATTCTGAGCATGAATCAGGTCTGTAACAGCAAGATGACATCCCAATGCACCTTCCAAACTCATTAAAAACACCCACAAGGTCACAAATCAACCAATTATCGACCCAGCACTGCTGTACTGCCATGAAATGACAGAAATATGCAAGTTCTAGGTCTGCAAACACTTCCAGACATTCCCAGCTTAAATAGGCATTGGAAAAATATGGGGAAGCCAGCATGGATAAGTAACAACTATTGAACAAAACAATTGAGAGGCGGGTGGGGAAGGGGGGCTCAGTTGTAGCAATTTTAACAAACAAAATCCTCAACAGAAGTTAGACTTACAAGCATTCATAGAACCTTTGCACCGCTAGTGTGATTAATCATTAAAAGTAGAAACAAAAACTAGAAGCAGCAAAACCCTACACACAAGAACACCAGATTTATGTGGAAAACCCAGTGAGGGAAAAACCACGGTGAGGATTAACTCACAATATAAAGAATTCCAAAACTGAATACAAAGGCTCACTGCCAAGACAGGACTGTAATGTCCCCATTTTGGCCATACGCTCTTCTGTGACTGATAGCCGATTTCCGGAAATCCATAGGCTAATCAGAAGTGAAATTAGGGTTTCCTTCACTTGGTGGTTTTTAGCATTTTTCAGAATTTACTATTTTTAGTAAATTCTATTTTTGGTTGTGATCAGTTGTCAGCACTTCAGTAAGTCTTTTTTAATTGGAGCAGTTGTGAAATATGCTAACCAATTTTTTCGATAAATTAACACAACATAACCAGCACTTAGCCAACTTGATTAGCGTTAGCTCCAAATAGAAAACCAAACTTGAAATGAACTCACACCAAGAATGCACACTCAATCCCAATGAAGGATAGGTGTTGTCATATGGTGGAGGAGCTAAAGGAAAGTACTTGAAAGAAACTACTCAATGTCAAGAATGTGCACTCAAGATCCCACTGAGGGCGAGGTGCTAACATATGACAGAGTGTTAAATTGAAAGCTATAAATTAATAGGCAGATAACCAGCCATGAAGCTATTACAAACTAATTCATCCGCTGCAGCGGGCATCCACAGAATTGTGGGGATTCACTACTATGAAAGTGAGTACAAGAGTGTTACAATCAAATTATCCACACTGGCGGTAAACTATCCAGGGGTACTTATGTGAGAAGAAGAAGAATTAATTGCAGCGATTAGAACTGGAACAGTACTACTGTTTACAGTCTTTACAAATAAGAAATAAGCTGCAAATTACATCTGAATTACAATAATCTTCAAACACATGAGTAATAGATGATCTCTTACAATTATTTAACTCTCTAACTGCTGATAATGAATCAAAAATCAGAACTTCTAAAGTCTGATACAAAAAACAGTAAACTGAAAGTGTCAACCAACAACTGTGAAAATCATTAAAATATTCATAACTCACTCATTTCACCTCCGAATCGAATGATGTCTTTTGCAAAGGTCTCCTAGGAGGTAGGCGCCCAAAAACCAACACCAAGCAGCAGCAATTTTCAACTTATATCAACTTGCACAAATCCCAATGCTCTTAGAAAAGTACAGCCCTCCTTGGAGGGGCGATTTTCATTTAAAAATCAGACACTTCAAAATAAATTCCCAAAATAAACATGAAGGGTCGCCCAAGGTCAGCAAATAGATAGATGAAGTACCCAGAACCAAATTCAAACTGGAAAATAAGCTATGAATCAAAATCACCTTCAGCTGTAGATGAACCAGCAAACCAAAATTTCCAAAATCTCCAGAATTCTTCAATCAAATGAGCTCAATCTGCTAGTCTAATGTTGAGAAGCAGCAATGTAGCCAACTAGGTGTTATCTTGCAAACACGAAATTGGACGAGAGGCTAGGTGGTAGACATCCCCGAAGCAAAATATCATTTGTCATTCCGACAGCATAACTTTAGCATAATTTTCATGAATAAAATGCTGGAGCAAAAACCTTCATTAAATAGAAGCTCACAAACTCTTCAAATTTTTGAGAAAGCACACCAAAAGACACAAGAGTCCTTTCAAATTTCCAAAAACAAATAACTCCTCAAGATGGCGTCCTTTCTTGCATAATAAGAATTTCACTTTATTTTAAAATTCTCTCTTATTAAAGTGGCGTCCACTTTTCCCAAGGCATTATGTTCTTATCAATAATTAATAAATCTCCTCATGAAGGCGTGACCCTTCCAACTCCCCTTTTTAAACACAACTTAAAGTTGTTCTCCTAGGCCAAGGGGGTCAACTGCAAAATATAACCCCAATGCCTTTATTCAACAGAAAAATGCCTTAAGAGGTCAGACATGAATTGCAAATAATTGCTCCAACTGGAAATGAAGTACTGAAAGCTGACAAACTCCATACTGCTTAAAATAGAATTTACTATAAATAGTAAACTCTCAGAAATGCCAAAGAACCTCAAAACTGGAAACCCTAATTTTACCTCACACACGCCTACAGGCTTCCAGAATAGGCTGATGAGTGTCAGAACAGATTACTGATGAGAAGGGGACATTACAAGTTGCTTGGGTTTGATTTTGGCTTTAAAAAACATTATTTGGTGAAATATTATATTTCAAGGCATTAATGTTTGAATTTCAAGTTGACCCCTTGGCCTAGTTCATTAACTTTAAGTTGTGTTTAAAAGGTGGCCATGAAGGGGGACACCCTCATGAAGGAGATATTAAATATTTAATAAATTTTTCTTCTGCCTTGAAGTGGATACCATTCTAAAGGAGGATTTAATATTTTGAATTTTTAAATATTTCAAAAGGGGACTTTTGGTGTCCCATTCTTGGAGGAGTTTTGGGAATTTGAAAAGTCACCTCTTTTTCTATAAAAGAGAAGTTTTGCTACAACTTTTATCATCCAATGTTTATGCTAATGTTATGCTGTCAAAATGACAACTTGTTTAATACTTCGAGGGATGCTTACCTCCTAGTTCCAATCCAATTTCGTGTTTGAAAGACAACACCTAGTTGGTCTTATTGCTGCTTCTCAATCAGACTAGCAGATTGTGCTTCAAAGTTGGTGAATTTTGGTGAGAATTTCAGTTTTAATGTTGCTGGTGTATACACAGCTGAAGGTGTTTTTCATTTACAGCTTTTGATGTGAATTTATTTTGGTTATGGGTATTTGATCCTTGCAATTCTATGCTAATGGTGACCATATTTGGAGAATTTCATAATTTAATTCCAAGTATTTGATTTTTAGCAAGAGAAATTGCTCTCTTGAGGGCCGTACCATCTTGAGAGTTCATTGGGATTTGTGCAAAATAATATCTTGAGTTTTGATGCAATTTTGTGGTTTGAGTTTGGGCGCCTATCCTCCAAAGACACTTTGCATTTCGTTTCATTCAATTAAGAGGTATATTGAAAGAGTTATGAGCATTTCATTGTTTTACAGGTTGCTGGTTTACAGTTTCAGTTTGTTGGTTTTTATTACAGACTTCAATAAGTTCAGAATTTGGCTTCAATTTCAGTCTTTGAGAGTTATATAAACTAGCTAAATTCATCCTTCACATATTTGTATTCATTCTTCTATTGTAACACTTATAATTTGCAGTTTTTCTTGAGAATTAGTAGTACTAATCCAACCATTTATTTACTGCATTTACTTGTGATCTTTAATGCAAATATCATAACCCCTGGATGGTTTACCGCCAGTGTGGAGGAATCTGATTTGTATTTACTTTCTATCACCCACTGTTAAGTGGAGAATTCCCACTGTTTAGTGGATGCCCGCCGCAGCGGAGGAATTAGTCTGGATTATGTTGTTTTCTTCCCCCCACTATTTAAGTGGTTGAGCGGATTTCTTCATGGCTGGTTATCTGCCTATTTGTTTCAGTTTTCAATTAATAACTCCGTCATATGTTAGCACCTCGCCCTCAGTGGGATCTTGAGTGCACATTCTTGACGTTGAGTTTGTTTCATTTCAAGTACTGTTCTTTAATTTCTCCGGCATATGACAACACTTATCCTTCCTTGGGAATGAGTGTGCATTCTTGGTGTTGAGTTCTTTCAAGCTTGGATTTCAGTTTTGATGCTAACGCTAATCCATTGGCGTAGTGTTGGCTTGTGTTATGATAATTCAAAAAAAAAATTGGTTGGCATATTTCAGACACACTGTCCAATGAGAGCTCACTGCCATAGAATTACAAAGAAGATAGAAGACAATTGTTATAGAGAGATACCTATCTCAATGCAACATAGATTCCACCATAATTTGCTCACACTTTTGTAGACATGCTTGAAAGATAGAGTACACCTTCAGCTCACTACCTTCAGGAACTCAACACTTGAAATTCGCATTGATTTGCTTAAACTCGCATCACACACACATATCTTGCATCTCTCTATGTCTTTCACAAACATCTCAACACATACTTATACCATCTTCAACCTCGAAACCCTCCCAAGGTCGGCCATACACAATTTGCATTTACAAATTTAAATCAGGTCGGCGCCAAAGCATTTCTGTGATGGAAGAGAATAAGGGTGACCTATACAAATTCGTAATGAGGACCTAAATGAGTCCCAACACGCCTCGACACACTTCCATGAACTTCACAAGCAGTGTTTAACACAAGGTCGGCCAACACCTGTGCAAGGCACACAAAACAATTAAGCACATGCATCCTTAACTCAATCCAATCTTCCCGAACAACAAACTTCACTTGAACACGGTCTGAAGTATGCAATGAACACATGTAAATTCCTCTAGAAGCTTCTCAACAAACTTCACTTGAAAAGCACGATCATTTTGTTCATTTGAATAACCCTGTCGGCCACTATAATACACTGTAGCTTAGAAACTCATCAATAACAACACCAAATCTAAAATCCTCTTGAACCAAGCAAGAGATAAACCTTATCAACTTATTCTCAGAACTGCAAATCTTGAAACCAAAATGCGGAGAAATACAGAGCAAATACATTTCTCCCAGACCACAACCAAACACATTAAAATGCACAGTTCACATACTGGTGAAAATATCTCTCACTGTATGACTATCCAGAAGCCCAAATTTTGGATGTAGCAACTACCAACAATCATGAACAATACCTCAGATCTGCACAAGCATAGAAGCAACCCAAAAGAAATGCAGAGCACATCCTAAAGCATACACTGAATACCTACATGACATTGTTTTCTCTATTTATCAAATTTTCTCAAAAGCACTTGGAAACCAAGTACCAGAGACATCATTGTAGCACATACTTCATTCTAACACTCCTCCAAACATAGCAACATAACGATAACTCCATGTACTCGTAACACTTCTTCAACATCTCAACTATGCATGCACAACCTGCAAACCTTCCTTATTACAATTTTCTCAATATCCTTAGCATGTACAACCAATAACTAACTTCCTTGACATCAATGAAAACACCTTCATACTTGCAACAACCCCATCATTAACTGTTTGTCCAACTCTAAACACTTGCAAATGATAGTACAAGTCTGAGCACCTCCAACAAGGATGAAAAAACACCAAAAATACCAAGCATTAAGCACCTGGAATCCTCATATGAGCTCCTATGTTTCCTTGTACAAGGTAGGTCCATTATAGAACAAACTTGGACAAACTTTAGTCTATCTGATAGGCCCTTGGTTGGACTCATAGGGGCTCTAGAGTAGGAACAAAGTGGATTTTTTATGTTTTGTAGCTTTCAAAAATGATAGGCCACAAGGCATGTCTTTACATCCCCAAGACTAGTGAGGGATGTTAGGGTGTGTTTTTGTAAGAGATCTGTTGTCTCTAACCTTTGATTTTTATGCTGAATGATGAGGGATTGAAATTTTTTGTGTTTTTTGCTGTAATTTGCCTCTTTGTATTTTCTCAAATAAGATGTCAGGCATGAAATAAAATACTGGAAATGAAATATGAAACTCTATTGCAGCAAATAGATAATTTTATTGATTTACTTTCAAAGCTTTTACAATAGAGCATACCCGGGATGCAATCCTTGATTCTTGAAAAGAAGAAACCCTCATTCTAAACTTTCTTGTAAATCTAATGAAGCACAAACTTGACCTCTGGATGAAGCCAACAGTTAAGCACCTTCAGCTGATATTTCACAACCTCAGCATGGTGGCAGAAAACCCTAGGGCTTCCTTCTCCAAATACCAAAGAGAAATCTTCAAACAAATATCAAATCTTGGATGAGAGAATGAGCTCTTTAGTCCCTTTTTATTCTTTTCTTGTGAGAGCTCAAACACTTTCCTGGCCAATGTGGGATAAAAGATATATTCCCACTTTAAATTATTCACTTAACACTCTTTATAATATTAAAGTGACTTTATTAAGTCACTTAAACTTTAATATATCTTGAAACACTTGTCTGATTGCCATGCCATCTGGGCTAGGAGTCGACTCTCCTTGTTCTCCATGTGATCAGATGCCCGTCTAAAAATAGAAACCCTTGAACAGTGATCCCCAAACTGAGTTAAACAAAGGCTGAGCTTGACCCAACACTAAACTCTGAAGGAGAAAACCCATTGATCACTGCCAAAAAGAGCCCTCTAACCAATCCCATTAGCCTATGAGGGTCAAATGATAGGCTAATCCTCCAAATTCTAATGCTCGTGAAAATGGGGATATTACAGTCCGCCCTCCTTGAAATTGCTTGTCGCCAAGCAATCTCCACTGCAAAGAAATCCCACTCCTTGGAAGGCCCAAAAGGAAAACTGTGAAATGTCCCATGCATCTCTAACTAACTCCTGAAGCACCAGCATAAACACAGCTGCGCAAGCTATCCCTGGATCCCAAACCCAAATGAAAGTTTGTCGTGTTTGTCACCCTCAGACTTCCACTACGCTACTACCTCCAACTCCACCATGTTGAAAGTGGTGACCATCCAATACTTAATGCCAAACTTGTCACCACCTAGATCCCAATACAATCTGAACTCACATCCATTTGTCATGTGGAGATAAGAAGCATCTACTATACCAAATCTCTCTTTGTCCTCTGTTAAACCGCCATGGGTGTGATAACTAGCCAAACCATCATGCCAACTGACACCATAGTCACTCTATAACAGACAAGTAGCAAACCCTTTCGAATACATAACTACATGATGGATAATTGATTGTTGTCTTTGCAAGTAATCCCCCACAATCAACTAGTTGGGTACTTGTGGCCGCTAGTCCCACCTTTTGAAGATGGCAAACTCCCATCCCCTAACGAATGGTATAACCTCGGAGCCAAACCACATCGATGCATCATCAAGTCCTTCGCATGTGGATCAAAAGGAAAATGATGAGCACTCCTCACTGTGTAGTTGCGATAAAAAACTCCAACCTCGGTCAATGACTCATCACTAGCAATACTGGAATTAAACAGCTGATCACTTTGACTCTGAGACACAAGCTGGCGTCCAAAATCAGCTGCATGGGATGATGTATTAGATTTGCTTCCAGGAGAGGGAAACAAATCAACATGAGAGCCATACTCCTAGCTAGATGATACTCTACGAATCCCTTGTGAAGATGATGGATTAGCCTCATGTATTAACACACAACTCTCAAGAGAATCCACCACTGCAACACAAGAGCTATAATGTAATTTGTGTTGCATCATCTATCATGGTACTAACCACAAGAGAACCTGATGCAATGAGTGGTTCTCTATTGCTCTCAATCAAAGTACTCATCCGAACTAAGATTACTACACCTATATCTGTGATAGATGTAACCACATTCTCACTACAACCCATGGATGTCACATCATGACAACCTGCCACTGTAGGAAACTGTACTGTAACTGCAACTAGTGGAGACTGTGCCAAACTGAACTCCATGGTAAGCTCCTCCAACTGTGAATGTGACTCTTGCAGGGCCAACTGGGTGCCCTGTAACAAGTTCATAGTCATCTCAAGCTCATGAGTGAGCTCGTCAACCTCCTCCTTCCCCATCATTGCATCATAACAAATACAATCCCACTCAAGAAGAAAGTTCCTATCAGCAAGTAGCTGCAAGTAATTGTGTTTCATCATTCCAATAGCTTCTCAGAGTGCATGGAACTCTACTAGGGAAAGGCCACATCACCGTGCTCATCTGACATAGGAGTACTCCAACCATAGTTCGCTAACAACTATCGAGCAACATTAAAATGTTCTAAAGCTGTAACAATCATATCACTAACCTTCAACTGCCCCGCCAGATGATGATATCCCTGTGACTCATCATTCCCACCCAAATCTGCACTATAGTAAGAGGCTGAATCCTCATCACTCACCTCATGATTAGCAGCATCATGTGCGCTTTCATTAGTGCACACATCAATAACTAAGGTACTGCTGCTATGTACCTCAACGGATGGCTTGACGGGTATGGTAGAAGCTATTGATATAATAGTATCTTCACACACTTCCACTTCCAATGTAACAGTATCTCCATCCAACTCACGATCCCGGGATTCTATGCCAACACATGAACCTTCTAGCTTGTTTTCTAAGGTCTGATTTGAGAAATCAGACTCATCATGACATGAATCCACAACATACAACGCATCATTAGTACCCAATTCCTGAGTACTTTCATGTGACAACTCAATAGTAGCATCTTGCACATGTGTAGTCACTACTATCTCATGCTGATGCAAAATTTCATCACTGCTGTCTGTTGTGACCTTTTCGCACATCGCCCCATCGCCAATGGGGACCCCCAGTCGTCTGCTAGTTTTAGGGTTTTGTGATGAGCCCTGCTGGCTCTCAACTCAAAACCCTTATTTTTCTTAAGTCTTTATGTGTTATTTAATTTTTTAGAGAATGTTTGATAGACAGAAGAGAAGGGGCGCACATCATAATTGCTCATAAAATGAAAATTAACACTATTTGCTTCAGAAAGAGAGTGTAGATTGCATTATTTTATTGAGACAAATAGAATGCAAATGATACACATACCAGAATAGCTCCAGATTATTTAATTAAAGAATTTGCCAGTTTGACAGCCGGAAATGAAGAAATCAAGCAAATAAGCTCGCCCAAGCTCCAGATCTGGTTTCTCCCTCTCAGAAATGAGATACAATGGCCTGATAGTAGTAGACGCCAAAGTAGAAGCACAAAGAAGAGCAAAAAGGAAGGCGTTTTAGTTATTCCCTTCACACGCCTTTTCCAGAGAAGCACAAAACCCAAGGCAAATGTACGGCCAAGTCAACTGCTGAAGAAACAATGATGACAACTGAAGAATTGCTGGAGAGGACGCCTCATGATGAAGAAACCCTCATTTATTTGCAAACAATAAGAAATCTGAATATATAAAACCTCTGTCTGTATCTGTAGAACCTCTGTGTGAAGCTCTCAACTGTACTGATTCAGCTGATCTTTCACAGCCTCAAAAGCACTCAACACTGAAGAGTTATCGTTCCTCAATGGACAAAATGTTCAAACCCTGGTCACAGGAGAATGCACAGGAGAAAATAGCACAAGGCAAAGTGAAATTGTCAAAGATGAGTTTCTATTGCCAGAGAAATGCTTTATACCCAAATGGCACGCATTTCAAGAAAAATACGCCTTTTTCAATCATTAAAATCTTTTAATATTGTATTAAGTCTTTTTCAATAGTTTCCACTTAATACTTGAGCGCACCTTTTTAATATTTTAAGTCATTAAAATATTAAATCTCCTTTTGAACATTTTAAGTGATATAAAATATATTAAAGTCGATGTGACTTTAATAAAAAAGGCATTAAGTTAAATAATTAACTTAATCACTTAAAATTCCATAACTCGCTCAAAACTCAGAATATTCCCGTGCCGTCAGAAGCTGTGGACTCCTGAAATGCCAACGCCTGCTGTGAACCAGTCACTGAGCTCTGAAAACTAAAACGATCAAACTCTCCAGAAAGTATCACTGACCCTCTAACCAATCTGGCTAGCCCACAAGGGTCCAATAAAGGGCTAACACACTGTTCCCGAGAACTGTCTAGCGAGGGGACATCACAGTCCGCCCTCCCCGAATTTGCTTGTCCACAAGCAAACTCAAAGCCGGATGCTGAAGAATACTGTCACTCTCCCAAGTAGCATCCTCTGCCGGTAGATCCCTCCACTTAACCAAGTATTCCCTGATAACCCGCCTCCGAAGATGACGCTCTCTGGAGTCAGGATGGCCTCAGGTATCAAAACCAGTTTCCCCTCATCATCTAGGGGTGGCAAATCAATAGAAGGAATTACGTGTTGTCCCAACGCCTTTTTGAGGCGCGATACATGAAACACGTTGTGAACCCTACTGTCCACCGGAAGATCTAACTCATAAGCCACTTGACCCACACGTCTGACAACTCTGAAAGGTCCATAGTATCGCGGCTTAAGTTTCTCGGAGCCCTTCTTACGAAGGGTGGACTGCCTATAAGGCTGAAGCATCAGGTACACCAAATCATCGATCTCGAAAGACCGCTCTACTCGTCTCTGATCAGCATATTGCTTTTGCTGATTTTGGGCTTTCTGTATATTCTCCCTGAGTGCCCTCATAATATCCTGGTTCTCCTGTAATAAATCACCAGCACTGGGAACTCTACTGTCACTCAGCAATAAGTCTAGAAAGCTCGGAGCATCATATCCATATAATGCTCGGTAAGGTGTCATCTGGATGCTCATGTGATGGGTGGTATTGTAGCAATACTCACAAAGGTATAACCACCTCACCCATGCCTTCTGCTGCCCTGAACTATAATTTCGCAAGTACCCTTCCACCCATTTGTTGACGATCTCAGTCTGCCCATCTGTCTGGGGGTGGTAGCTGGTACTCGGGGTGAGCTCTGTCCCGCAAAGTTTGAATAACTCCTGCCAGAAGTTACTCATAAACCTGCTGTCCCTGTCACTGACTATACTGCGAGGCAAACCGTGCAGCCTGAATACCTCTCGGAAGAACAAATCTGCCACCTGGGTAGCCGTGTGTGTAGTAGTGATTGCGAAAAAGTGTGCATATTTCGTCAATCGATCTACCACCACGAAAATACTGTCCTTCCCTTGAGCTTTTGGCAAGCCCGTGACGAAGTCCATGGACAAACAATCCCACTTCCTCTCAGGAATAGGAAGCGGCTGGAGTAAACCTGCAGGGTATGTGTGCTCTTGCTTGTTCTGCTGACAAACAAGACATTCCCTGACATACTGGAGAACATAAGACTTGAGACCCTTCCAAGAGAATCTCTCCCGTACCTGCCTATAGGTCTTAAAGTAACCGGGATGTCCTGCCATGGGTGAATCATGGAATGACCTCAATACTCTGTCCCTCATCTCAGAACCTGGGACCAATAAAATCCTCCCTTTGTAGATGATAAGGTCATCTACAAGTGAATACCTGTCATCCTGTACTGATCCATCTACTATGCTAGAGGCCCATGGGTCCTTAGCATACTCTGCTACTATCAGATGTCTCCAGTCCTCTGAAACCAGTGTAATAGAGCTCAAGTGAGGACGGCGAGATAAAGCATCAGCAACCACATTCTGAGTGCCCTTGACATAGGAGATGTCAAAATCGTAGGACTGAAGCTTGCTGACCCATTTTTGTTGCCTCTCATTAAGATCTCGCTGCCCAAGAAAATGCTTCAGACTATTATGATCGGTTTTCACAGTGAATTTACTACCAATCAAATACTGCCTGAATTTGGCCATGGCATGCATGATGGCCAACATTTCCTTATCATAATACTGAAGCTCCGTTCAGGACCTCTTAGCTTCCTGCTCTCGAAAGCTATCGGGTGTCGATCCTGCATGATAACTGCACCAATACCCTCACCACTGGCATCGCAATGTAACTCAAAGGGTTTAGTGAAGTCCGGTAGAGCCAAAACTGGACACGTAGTCATGAGAAGTTTGAACTTCTCAAAGCACGCCTGCGCTAGTGGTGTCCACACAAAAGCACCCTTCTTAGTCAAATCAGTTAGTGGCGCAGCATGCCGCGAGAATCCACTAACAAACCGACGATAGAAGGCACACAATCCTACAAAACCCCTGAGCTGTGTCAAAGTCTCAGGTGTAGGCCAATCAATGATGGCTCGAACCTTCTCTGGATCCATGCTGACTCCTGCACCGCTGATGATGTGTCCCAGATATAAAAGCTCTGCCATGCCTAAAGCACACTTGGACTCCTTAGCATACAAGGACTCCCTGTCAAGTATACTCAGTACCTCATCCAAGTGAACCATGTGTTCCTCCCATGATTTGCTATAAACCAGGATGTCGTCGAAGAACACCAATACAAATTTCCTCAAGTGAGGATGGAAAACCCTGTTCATTGTAGACTGAAACGTGGCTGGAGCATTGGTTAAACCGAATGGCATAACCAAGAAATCAAAGTGTCCACAGTGACATCTGAACGCAGTTTTCTCTATGTCCTCCTCTCGGACTCTGATCTGATGATACCCTGTCCTCAAATCAATCTTTGAGAAGTAGCAAGCTCCATGAAGCTCGTCTATCAACTCATCTATCCGTGGAATAGGATACCTGTTCTTTATTGTCTTCCTGTTGAGCATTCTGTAGTCAATACACATCCTGAGTGTACCATCCTTTTTCTTCACCAAAACAACTGATGAAGCAAAGGGTGACTTACTCGGCCTAATGTGCCCCATAGCTAAAAGCTCCTTAATAGTTTTCTCAATCTCATCTTTCAAACGCTTGGGGTGCCGGTAAGGAGTAATCATAATCGGTTTCGTGCCCTCATCCAGCTCTATAATATGCTCAATACCTCTATCAGGAGGTCTGCCTGGTGGAATTGCACTGAACACCTTCGCATGTTTGATTCGAAGTTCCTGCACATCTGGATGGTAAGAAGAAGCTTGCTGCTCCAACTGTGAAGGCATTAGCTTGCACTCAGCAGCCCACTCTACCATATCATTACGAATCAAACGTTCCATTCTCCGGAGTGAAATTTCTCTAAGGTTGCTGTCCTTGATGGCTTTTAGAATATGATTTGTGCCATCAATGCTGAATTTCATCTCCATGTCACGCAAGTTAAGCGTGAATTCTCCTATTGCATGAAGCCACTTCATGCCAAGAACAATATCCGTTCCTCCCATGTTTACAACATAAAAATCTGCCTTGAACTCAAAATTGTTAAGTTTCAAAGGCAAGTCAGGTATCATCCTCTCACAGTTGAGAGTGTATCCATCTGCAACCTTCACACGTATGCCTTCAAACTGCTGAGTTTGAATTCCCCGTTTCTCCACTAACCGTGAATCGATGAAGTTGTGGGTTGCACCTGTATCTAGAAGGGATATGACCCTTTGACCAGCTAGGATCCCACGGAGTCTGAAAGAACCCTCTCTCTGCATGCTGGACATATGAGCCTCCTTAAGTTCTGTTTCTACTACAATTTCTGCCTCATTTTCTGACTCTTCTCCATCTGTATCATAGATTGGAGCTTGCTGATCAGAAAAATCAGTCAACGCTTCTCCCTCATAAAACCACTCCATGTGCTTGTTTTGCCCTTTAGGTTTGAGGGGGCAGTCATGATTAAAGTCATACGGACCTTTGCAGTAAAAACAGAGTTTTCTTCTTCGTAAATCATTCATTGTTTCTCGATCTAAAGGGGCTGTAAATTTCTTCTTTTGATCTGCATTATCAGCCTTCTTTGGATCTGATTTATTCTCCGTGTATGAGGTAGTAGGTTTCGAGCCAAATGGCTTACGAGGTGTAGATAGCTCCATGCTGCGAGCTTTCCTCATGGCCTTCTGTAAAGTAGGTGGATCAAATGCTTTTATCCAACCTTTCATGGGCTCGAAAAGACCCTCAATGAACAATATAATCAGCCTTCTTTCTGAGATCCCTGTCACCATCACAGATAGTCTTTGGAATTCACCAATGTACGATTCCAAGCTACCTAACTGTTTCAGCTGTGCTAAATCTCTGAAGAAAAGCTCAGGATCACGTCTATCAAATCTCTCTACCAGTTTATCAGTAAATTCCTGGTACGAGGTAATCCTGTCATGGTGAAGAGTAGTCATACCATGAATCCACCAGTCATGTGCCACGCCATCAAGGTGAAGTGCTGCAAATCGAATGGCATCTTCCTCAGGCATGGGGCGTAGTGTCAAGAATGTGTCAAGTTTACTAACCCAGGCACGTGCTGTAACCCTACCACTGCCATCATAATGAACTAAGGTTAGTTTGTTGGTAGCCTGTCTGAGATCATTCTGCTTGTGTCTAGGCCGCCTGTCATTCCTGCTCCTGGTGTGTTCTCTCTTCTGGCTCATGAATCTGTCGAAGTTAAGGTGCTCCTTAACCCTCGGTGGCAAATTATCCCACTCATCATGCATAGCCATAATGTTATCTGCAAAATTAATCTCACCACCCTGTTCAACTTCGTCCACTTCCTCAGCATCATCTCTGGTGAACGTAGGACATGTAGCTCTCTCATAAGTGCGTGCTGGAGCTATAATTCTCTGAGGCTCTCTATGGATACTGCCTTCACGATCTTGATCCAGATTCTGAGTTCTATTAATGGTCAAATTTTGAACATTCGTGCTAAGTTGCTGAAGAATAGTTGCCACTTGTTCTTGCCCTGCAACCATACCTCTGAGCACGTCTTTAGCTTCTCTGTCCTCATCATCCCAAGGATTCCTGTGAGAACTTTCTCCAGCCCTGTTCGCCATATTGTCCCAATCTAATTCCTCTTCCTGATCTGCAAACGGAAACGGTGGGAAAGGATTTTGATCACCTCTCTGATTTCTAGGACCCCCTCTGGAATAGAATTTTGCCAAAACCCTCTTTGTGTGACTTCATAAATTTCTCAAACCCCACAAGCTGGCAGGATGTGAGCTCTGATACCACTGTGATGAGCCCTGCTGGCTCTCAACTCAAAACCCCAATTTTTCTTAAGTCTTTGTGTTATTTAATTTTTTAGAGAATGTTTAATAGACAGAAGAGAAGGGGCGCACATCATAATTGCTCATAAAATGAAAATTAACACTATTTGCTTCAGAAAGAGAGTGTAGATTGCATTATTTTATTGAGACAAATAGAATGCAAGTGATACACATACCAAAATAGCTCCAGATTATTTAAATAAAGAAGTTGCCAAATTGACAGCCGGGAATGATGAAATCAAGCATATAGGCTCGCCCAAGCTCCAGATCTAACTTCTCCCACTCAGAAACATGGTACAATGCTCTGAAAATGCAAGACGCCAAAGATGAAGCACTGAAATGAGCAAAAGGGAAGGCGTTTCTCTAAATCCCTTCACACGCCTTTTTCGGATAGGCACAAAAACCAAGGTAAAGGTACGGCCAAAGAAAGAATGCAAAGAATCTCTGCTGTAGGCCTCTGACTCTGAAGGAGGATGCGCCACCAAGAAGAACCCTCATTTATTTGCAAATAACAAGAAATCTGAATATGTAAAACCTCTGTCTGTATCTGTAGAGCCTCTGTGTGAAGCTCTCAACTGTACTGATTCAGTTGATCTTTCACAGCCTCAAAAGCACTCAACACTGAAGAGTTATCGTTCCTCAATGGAAATAATGTTCAAACCCTGGTCACAGGAGAATGCACAGTAAAAATGGCACAAGGCAAAGTGAAATTGTCAAAGATGAGTTTCATTTGCCAGAGAAATGCTTTATACCCAAATGGCACGCATTTCAAGAAAAATACGCCTTTTTCACTCATTAAAATCTTTTAATATTGTATTAAGTCTTTTCAATAGTTTTCACTTAATACTTGAGCGCACCTTTTTAATATGTTATGTCATTAAAATATTAAATCTCCTTTTGAACATTTTTAAGTGATTAAATATATTAAAGTCAATGTGACTTTAATAAAAAAACATTAAGTTAAATAATTAACTTAATCACTTAAAATTCCATAACTCGCTCAAAACTCAGGATAATCCCGTGCCGTCAGAAGCTGTGGACTCTTGAAATGCCAACGCCTGCTGTGAACCAGTCACTGAGCTCTGAAAACCAAAACGATCAAACTCTCCAAAATCTACCACTGACCCTCTAACCAATCTGGCTAGCCCACAAGGGTCCAATAAAGGGCTAACACACTGTTCCCGAGAACTGTCTAGCGAGGGGACATCACATGTCATGACATCAGCAAATTTCTGAAGCAAGAAAAGGGCCAATTCAGGTGTGACGCCTAGGGTTTGCAGCCACCAAAATTGCTGATATCAAAAATGAGAACTACGGATGTAATTTCCAGCAAATTGGTATGTGATAGAATCAATCAAATTGCAATAATATCAACTGGGTTCCCTTTCATTTGTATGTTTCTTTCTGTTGCATTTCTTGCATTTATTTCAATTTCTGGCACCATTTCCGGCAAAAACTCAAAAAAATTAGAATACAAATCAAAACAAAAAAATAATCAAACTGAAACCCTATGGGGACATCATACTATTCTTATGGTTCTTACATGTGGAGGATTGGGTAGATTCATATCTTGAGCATGTGCCTCCTAGGATATATATTTTTATTTCTTCCACCCATATTCATTTCATTTCTTGGCATTCCATATTCATGTCTACTATTTCTCCTACTAGTTCTAATTATTTTGTTGTTTGAGTCATTATGGGTATTGATCTTTTAAATCAATAAACATGCTATCTCTACCAGAAGTACCAACATCATTCCTTTGAAGAAAAGATCCAGTAGACATACCTTTGTTTTTGGATTTCCATGGAGTACTCAATCTTCTTGCTTGTGCTATCATATCTTGTGGTCACTGGGGATCCTTTGAATGACCCCTTTCCATTTTCAATTCCCTTGAGTTGCAAATTGGTTTTGGGTTTGACTAGAACACAGTCATCACTCTCCTCTTGGAAGAGACACACTTTTCTTTGTTAGTAGAAGTTTTCAAAACATCAACTACAATATTATCTTCTTGGAAACAATGCCTATTGTTGGGTCCCAAAATTATTGCCGACACTCTTGGAGGAATCAATCCATTTCAGGGCCAGGGAAATGTTGTCCTAAAGCGAAATTGATCAACTCATCAACAAAATGTGCACGGTTTAAGGCGAATTGTTGAGAGTTGATAATCTCTCCTTCACTTCGGGCTCGACTAGATCCAAGAGGGTGTTACTAGAGCAATCTTTAGCAGGATTAATCATAGTTGAAGATGAACAAATGGAAAGTGTTGTTGTAGTATCCAATGTAAGTTTGGCTCCAGAGGTTGTCACTAGACCAAAGACTAATCACATAAAACCTCTCATTAAGCTGATAAAAACATCATTGCATAAATGCAAGATGAAAGCACGCAAAACATGATTCCTTAGGATAAAAACTCTTATAGCTTGCTATAGATGCTTCTTTGGATGAATCACTAAATCATGAGGTGTATACAAACTAGTAACTTACTAAATTATTGGTGAAAGATGTTTTTCATTTTGAGTGTATGATTGATTATAGACTTCCTAGATTGGTGCCAAGTCTAGTGGGTTATAGAGTCATAGTTTACCAAAAGACACAGTAAATTGAAATCACAACAGAGTATAGCTATGCATAAGCATACACCGAATATATGATATCAAACAACCAAACATACTAATCCCTCTCCAAACTTCATAAATCCATATGCAATAAAGAAGAGGCCATTACAAGGATAGCAATGACTTGAATGTTGTGACGTGTGTCAAATCTCTATTACAATTATACCAACAAATGTCACAAGAGGATACCTTATGCTAAAATGCCTATCACAATTTGTCGAATAGAAGTTTCCTTGAAGATCTACAAATGGCCAAGGTGACATTTAGTTATACACATCAATTAACAACATGACCTCTTTGTGATTTACAAAATATGATGCTTTGAAGGTGATTGGACTTGTGGGAGTGTAAACCTTAGATGATCCGAGACAATTTCAATTGCATGAAATGCACAAATGACCAACCCTTTGTTTGTAGAACAAACTTGTATATATAGCACTTTGTTTGGTTGCTTGGTTGCTTGCGAGAATTCAACTAAGAAGATATTGTAAATGTGGCATGCAAGACAAGTGCAATCATGTGGAACCCACCATATGAATGATCTAGAATAGGTGTGAAGATCATCAATAACTAGAACTCAACAAACACATTCATGGTAAACTAGACCATTTCATCATCCACCTTGAAATTGCATATAGTTTTGTGCACTTGGGATGAATAATGATTTTCAAGTAGGAAAATCCTCTTGGAGTAGTTGCAAGAGTCAAATTTTGTTATTAATGGCATCTTGGGAAGGTCTAGTGAGTGAAAGAGGCAATTTGGAAGAAATGCGGAAATTTGATGCAGGATGGGAGCTAAGAACAATCGATGTGGGGTTTTGTGTTGAGATTGGACGTTAGGATTGGATATGGGGATGGAAGTTTAAAAGTCTATTTAAACACTATAGATGGATGAAGTGGGATAAAGGAAGTAATATGGAGAAATGTGGGCGGAATTGGAGGTTAGGATGAGACATTGGAATGGAAGTTCAAATGCACATTAAAAGTTCATAGGAAAAGGATCAAAGGGAATGCAAGAAAAGATGGAAGAATGAGAGGTTCAAGGTTTCATTGCAGGTCTGGACATGGGGATGAAAGTCCAGAAGTCCATCAAAACTCTACAAATGGATGAAAATGAGTGAGTCAAGGATATGGGAAAACAAGCATGGAGAGGATATAGAATTGGAGGTAACAACATATTGTAGTCCAAAGGAACTCCACATGGCAAAAAGAAGGGAACAACGAAGCTATTAGGTAACTTTGTAGGAATATGATGTAGAATTGGCAATTTGGAAGTGGAGGTATAACTAGAGGAAGTTTAGAGGTCCAAAAGTGTAACAAAAATTTGCAAGAAAGGGGAACTAGAAGGAATGAGGGAAATGGTTGGGGAATTAGAGGTCAGGAGGTTTGGATGTGAAGGAGAAACGAAAGTAGTTTTTTAGAAACTTGTAAGTTTGCAAAATGTTGAAATGGGACTAGAGTGAAAAATGATTGGAGGTTAGGATGCATGGAGGTAAAAATGGATGAAGATGTCTTTTGAAACGTTGCAAGTTCACAAAGGGAAAACAAAACACAGGGATGAAAGGTGGGATTTGATTGGAGGTCGGGAGATTTTGGAGATGGACAAGGATTGGAAGAAGTCCAAATGACCTCAGCAAGTCCGCAAAAAGGAGATAGGGAAGGGATCAAGAGTTGAGGGAATGGGGAAGGATTGGAGACGAGGAATAGGGGAACAGGAAAAAGTTTGGACCAACTTTGCAAGTTTGCAAAACACATGAAACTTGACCGAAAGTCGGGAAGGGAGAGTGTTGGGATGTGGAAGATGGGAGGTTGGGACATAGAAAGGAAATGGAAGAAGTCCATGTTAACTTTACAACTCTACAAAAGAAAATGGCCAAAGTGGCAAGAAGAAGGGAGAATATAGGGATGTAGAAGAAGACGAGAGGTTAGGCGGAGAAGACAAGGAATTTGAAGTCTGGATGTTCGTTGAAAATTTGAACTGATGGAATGAAGGAACCGAAGGGAAGAAGGGACTTGGTAGACCATGCAGAGTTCCTTTGCAAGATCGGTAGTCGGGATAGGAAGCAGACAATTGGAATAAGTTTTGGTAGCCTAATGAAACTCTGCAACTCCACAAAAATTGAGGAAAATGACCAAAACCTTCCCAAAATTAGAACTTTTTAGACTTTTTGCAACTTTCAACATCTGTTATGAGCATGGGGGATGAAGAGGAACAACAATGAAGCCATTTTGACCAAGGGGGGGATCCATTTAAAGTATTCTTAGTTCTGTTATATGTGATGGGAAAAATGAGGTCTAATGCACAAGGGTTTGGAACTGAAGTGAATTTGGGCATGGTCAACTTTAGTCCCAATAGGTTGTTTGATATTAAATAGTCTTTGTTGAAACTCTGTGTCAAGTGACAAATTTGTATCAAATTGTGTGGTGAAACTAATATTCAAATGCCCTTTGTGTTCAACTATCATAAAAGTTTGTATGGATTCATGCCGAATATGGCTTGACAAACCAACGGGGGACTTGGGAGTGTCTGGACCAAACCTTGGGTGAACCTAGGGCAATCTTGGGCCTGTATCAGTGTAGAAACCCCTGTTCTCACTGATTTCTGAATCTGCTTGTGTTTTCTTGTTTTCAAACGTTTTTGATTTTTTTTTGTGTTTTTGCATGAACAAATGAAAAGCGATTTTGAAAGAAATTGCTTATAAAATTTAAATAAAATAATACAATGCCAAAAATGATGGAAACTACCAGATCTAATAATGCCAGACTGTTTATTGATCTTCTGGATTGATTACATCTAAGAGCTGACAACATGCAAACGAAAAAAGCAACAACTTTAATGATGAAAACCTGGTTATTGCAGCACTCTGAGATGACCATGAAATGGTACGGCCATGCTAGTAATCATCTTCTCCTATCTGATATTTGCGAATGGATCCAAGAGAATATGCGCCCCTGATTGTGAAGTCAAATTGCCCAGAAGATAGGCGTATTCCCCAATGTGAAGTCAAAATGCCTAGAAGATAGTACTTGAAAGTACGGCCCAGCATCAGCAAAGAAATCCGTACGGCCTTGATACAGTTGCCAGATGTGAGGCAAAGATAGGCGCCCCAGAATATATCTCTATCTGATGATTTTCCGGATTCAAACCTTGAAGATAAATCTTTGAATAAATTCTGTGATAACCTCTGAATGAAGCTACCTCTCTGATAAGCAATAAATCAGCTGATATTTCACAGCCTCTAAACTGCAACACTGAAGATGGCTCGTTCTCCAATGCAAAATGAAAATTGGAACCCTTGGCTCTGTTCTCAGAAGGACTTGGCAAAAATTCAATTTTTTTCAACATAATGAGCTCTTTTCCCAATGAATTCTTTATATTCTTCAAAAAGTCGACTTTTCTCAAATTAAGCATCATTTAAATAAAGTTTGAACTTTTCTTTTAATTATAAAATATAATTGAAAAGTGGCCCCTTCTTTATGTTGGTCGACCGCTTTGAAAATCACTTAAGTTATAATATTAAATAATATTATAACTTTATAATATAAGCTTCAAAATAATTAATATTTAATCTGACAGATAAATATTAATATCTTCCTCAAAATAAGTCCGATTAATGAACCGTCTGAAGCTGGAGAAAAAGTGATTGAATTTGCATACGACCAGACCATACTGCTAAAAATAGCAGGGGTGCTCCGCTGAGTGACTTTACTTACTAAAAATAGTAAGTCAAGCAAATGATGTCTGAACGACCCCGAACGAAAGCCAAACTGAACGATCCTGCAACTGAAGCTAAGCCAAGCCTCAACCAGACCCTCTATCCACCCTATCAGCCTACGAGGGTCACATAATAGGCTAATCAATGATCTGAGAGATGTGAACTGGAAGGGGACATTACAGTCCGCCCCTCCTGAAATTGCTTGTCCTCAAGCAATCTCAACTCCGGATGTTGCAAAATCTCCTCACTCTCCCACGTAGCATCCTCCACTGGTAAATCTCTCCATTTCACCAAATACTCCCTGATAGTCCTCTGCGCAACTGTCTCTCTGTACTCCAGGATAGACTTTGGTACTAAGATCAACTTTCCCTCATCATCTAAGGGAGGTAGAACTGCAGAAGGTACCACACGGTGTCCCAATGCCTTCTTGAGACGTGACACATGAAAAACATTGTGGACCTTGCTATCCGCCGGAAGCTCTAGCTCATAAGCCACCTCTCCAACACGCCTCAAAATCCTGAAAGGACCATAATATCGCGGCTTAAGCTTCTCCGAACCACTCTTCCTAAGAGTAGACTGACGGTAGGGCTGCAGCATAAGATATACCATGTCTCCCACCTCAAAAGATCTCTCTGTCCTCTTCTGATCTGCGTACTGCTTCTGCTGATTCTGTGCCTTAGCAATATTTTCCTTGAGAGCCCTCATAGTGTCCTGACTCTCCTGCAATAAATCTCCAACACTCGGCACTCTATTGTCACTCAGTAGCAAATCCAGAAAACTAGGCGCCTCATAACCATACAACGCCATGAAGGGGGACATCTGAATGGTCATGTGGAAAGTAGTATTGTAGCAATACTCGCACAAATATATCCACTTGACCCACGCCTTTTGCTGCCCTGCAATGTAGTTCCTGAGGTAACCTTCCACCCATTTATTCACTATCTCCGTCTGACCATCGGTCTGCGGGTGGTAACTGGTGCTCGGTGTAAGCTCGGTCCCACAAAGTTTGAACACCTCCTGCCAGAAGTGACTCAGGAACCGACTATCCTTGTCGCTCACTATGCTCCGAGGCAACCCATGTAGTCTGAAAACCTCACGGAAGAAGACCTCTGCTACCTGTGTAGCTGTGTAAGTGGTGGTGATCGGAAAGAAGTGGGCATACTTCGTCAACCAATCCACAACTACATATATACAATCCCGTCCTTGGGCTTTAGGCAAGCCCGTAATAAAATCCATCGACAGGCATTCCCACTTCCTATCAAGAATCGGAAGTGGCTGCAATAATCCTGCCAGATACGTGTTCTCCTGCTTGTTCTGCTGACAAATAGGGCACTCATGCACATACTGAAGAACATCTGCCTTAAGCCCCTTCCATGTAAACCTTTCCCGAATCTGTCTGTATGATTTAAAATACCCGGGGTGTCCTGCAGTGGGTACATCATGAAAGGCTCGCATAATAGTGTTCTTCATCTTTGACCCTGGGATCAAGAAAATCTTGTTCTTGTAAATGATCAAGTCATTCACAAGTGTGTACCTGGTGTCTACCATCGATCCCTCCACAATACTAGATGCCCAAGTGTCCTTGGCATATTCTGCCACAATCAAATGCCTCCAGTCCTCTGTAATATGTACCATAGAACTCAGATAAGGCCGGTGTGAGAGAGCTTCAGCCACAACATTCTGGGTGCCCTTGATGTAGGTGATATCAAAGTCATATGCCTGTAACTTACTCACCCACTTCTGCTGACGGTCGTTTAAATCTCGCTGCCCCAGGAAATGCCTCAAACTATTGTGATCAGTTTTAATGCAAAACTTACTGCCCACAAGATATTGCCTGAATTTGGCCAAGGCATGCATTATGGCCAGCATCTCCTTATCATAAATACTGTAAAGCCTTTCTGGTCCTCTGAGTTTTTGGCTCTCATAAACAATAGGGTGCTTGTCTTGCATAAGCACCGCTCCAATGCCCTCATCAGAAGCATCACACTGAAGCTCAAAAGGCTTCGTAAAATCTGGCAGTGCCAACACTGTACACGTAGTCATCAGCTCCTTGAACCTCACAAAACACTCCTGTGCCTCAGGAGTCCAACAGAATGCACCTTTTTTCAACAAATCCGTCATAGGTGCAGCATGGCGTGAATAACCATTCACGAATCTGCGATAGAAACCGCACAACCCAAGGAATCTTGGCAGCTATGTAAGGTTCGCTGGAGTAGGCCAATCTACGATAGCACTGATCTTCTCAGGATCCATCCGCACTCCCTCTGCACTGATAATGTGGCCTAAGTATAACAACTCAGTCATCCCCAAATCACACTTGGACTCCTTGGCGTACAAGGACTCCCTCTCCAAAATGCTGAGCACTGTATCCAAATGAGCCAAATGCTCTTGCCAAGTCCTGCTGTAAATCAGAATATCATCGAAGAAGACAAGTACATATCTCCTCAGAAGTGAATGGAAAACCCTGTTCATGGTGGACTGAAATGTCGCCGGAGCGTTGGTTAGCCCAAATGGCATCACCACAAACTCGAAGTGTCCACAATGACAACGAAAAGCAGTCTTCTCAACATCCTGCTTACGGACTCTAATCTGGTGATATCCTGATCTCAAATCTATCTTCGTGAAATAACAGGCACCATGGAGCTCGTCAATAAGCTCATCTATACGAGGTATGGGGTACCTGTTTTTGATGGTCCTCTTATTCAGGACTCTGTAATCGATGCACATGCGAAGTGTACCATCTTTCTTCTTCACTAGGACAACTGAAGAAGCAAATGGTGATTTGCTTGGTCGAATGTGACCCATAGCAAGCAGCTCCTTGATAGTCTTCTCTATCTCATCCTTAAGCCGCTTAGGATGCCTGTAAGGAGTAATCATGACGGGCTTAGCGCCCTCCTCAAGCTCTATAATGTGCTCAATACCCCTGTCTGGAGGTCTCCCTGGTGGAATGTCACTGAAAACCTTCTCATGCTTAACTCTCAACTGCTGAATGTCAGGATGATACTCGGCCTTATGCTGTCCCTCCTGTATAGGTGTCAAAGTGCACTCGGCAGCCCACTCAACCATGTCATGTCGCATAAGTCTCTCCATCCGTCGGAAGGAAATAGTCCTGATGTTACTGTCTCGGATGGCCTTCAAAATATGAGTCTTTCCATCCACATCAAACCGAATCTCCATGTCTTTGAGACGAAGAGTGACTTCCTCAAGGGAATGAAGCCACTTCATGCCCAAGACTAAATCAATATCTCCCATATTCACTACGTAATAATCAACCTTGAATTCATAGTTATTCAAGCGCAATGGAAGATCCTTAATCATACGATCACACCTGAGAGTGTAACCATCTGCCACCTTAACCCGAATGCCCTCAAACTCCTCGGTTATGAGTCCCCGCTTCTCCACAAATCTAGCATCAATAAAATTGTGAGTGGCTCCTGTATGTAGAAGAGTGATAACCTTTTGACCCGCCAAAACTCCACGAAGTCTAAAAGATCCCTCCTGCTGAATGCTAGACAACCGTGCCTCCTGGATTTGGAGCTCTGATTCTGTCTTTGCCTTAGGCTTTGAAGCCTCTGAGTCTGACTCCTCGGAACTCTCCTGCTGTTCGGAATTCTCAGATTCCGAATCCTCATAATAGGCCCACATAACTCTATTGGCCTTGCCCTTAGGCTGCAATGGACAATCATGGTTAGGGTCGTAGGGACCCTTGCAGTAGAAGCAAAGCTTCTTCCTGCGCAAATCATTAAGAGTCTCACGATCCAAGGGTGGTGCTGATTTCCCTTTTGAATCACTCTTAAAATCAGATTTCTCCTTGTTTTTATTGAATCCCTTATTGTCCCGAAATGAAAAAGTATTTTTAGAGTTGAATTTACTGGATGGCGCTGCAAACTCCATGCTGCGTGCCTTCTTCATAGCTTCCTGTAACGAAGAAGGATCAAATGCTTTGATCCAACCTCTCAATGGTTCCAACAATCCCTCCATGAAAAGCACAACTAGACGCCTCTTTGATATATTGGGAACCATCATTGACAATCGCTGGAAGTCTCCTATGTGGGACTCCAAACTACCAATCTGTCGCAACTGGGCCAATTCTCTGAAATAAGACTCAGGATCCTTCTCGTCGAATCGTTCCACCAACCTATCTACGAACTCCTGGTATGTGGTGATACGATCATGCTGAAGTGTCACCATCCCGTGATGCCACCAGTCATAAGCTGCTCCCTCAAGATGCAATGTAGCATACCTAATAGCATCCTCCTCAGCCATAGGACGCAATGTGAGAAAGGTATCCGGCTTACTGATCCAGGTCTGTGCTGTGACCTTGCCACTACCGTCAAACATAGCTAGAGTGAGTCTGTTTGTGGCATGCTTCAGATCATTATTATTATTTCTAGGCCTCCAATCATGTCGATTCCTGTGGTGTTCTCTCCTCTGGGTGAGAAATCTGTCAAAGGTAATCCTCTCTGTGACATCCGGTGTCAGCAACTCCCACTCATTGTTCGCTGCCATAAGAGTATCAGCGAACATCTCCTCAGGCTCCTCACTTGCAATGGCCTCATCAGGCTCCTGTCTCACAAAAGTAGGCCGTGTTGGCCTGTCTGCTGTACGTGAAACAGTCCTAGGTGCTCTCCGTGAACTTGCATCACTCCTGTTCTCGTCACGATGTGGTGACGGTCTCCTCGGAGTACCTATCCTCTGGATCGCCACTGTCAACTGCTGTTGACCTGTCCGTAAATCTCTAAGAGTGTGTAGAACCTCTGCATCATCCTGATCCCTAGGGTTTTGAGGAATATCTGTTCCGTCAGCCATGGTACCCAGCTGCCTGTTCAATCCCTGTTCCCTGTCAATCAAGGCTCTCCTGCGAGTGTAATATCTGTGAGGCCCAACCTCTTGTGGCTGCATAAGAATGCTAAACCCTCAGGATGGCAGGATTTAGCTCTGATACCACTGTAGAAACCCCTGTTCTCACTGATTTCTGAATCTGCTTGTGTTTTCTTGTTTTCGAACGTTTTTGATTTTTTTTGTGTTTTTGCATGAACAAATGAAAAAGCGATTTTGAAAGAAATTGCTTATAAAATTTAAATAAAATAATACAATGCCAAAAATGATGGAAACTACCAGATCTAATAATGCCAGACTGTTTATTGATCTTCTGGATTGATTACATCTAAGAGCTGACAACATGCAAACGAAAAAAGCAACAACTTTAATGATGAAAACCTGGTTATTGCAGCACTCTGAGATGACCATGAAATGGTACGACCATGCTAGAAATCATCTTCTCCTTCTATCTGATATTTGCGAATGGATCCAAGAGAATATGCGCCCCTGATTGTGAAGTCAAAATGCCCAGAAGATAGGCGTATTCCCCAATGAAGAAGGTACGGCCTAGTACTTGAAAGTACGGCCCAACATCAGCAAATGTACGGCTCCAGCAGCAGCAAAGAAATCCGTACGGCCTTGATACAGTTGCCAGATATGAGGCAAAGATAGGCGCCCCAGAATATATCTCTGTCTGATGATTTTCCGGATTCAAACCTTGAAGATAAATCTCTGAATAAATTCTGTGATAACCTCTGAATGAAGCTACCTCTCTGATAAGCAATAAATCAGCTGATATTTCATAGCCTCTGAACTGCAACACTGAAGATGGCTTGTTCTCCAATGCAAAATGAAAATTGGAACCCTTGGCTCTGTTCTCAGAAGGACTTGGCAAAAATTCGATTTTTTTCAACATAATGAGCTCTTTTCCCAATGAATTCTTTATATTCTTCAAAAAGTCAACTTTTCTCAAATTAAGCATCATTTAAATAAAGTTCGGACTTTTCTTTTAATTATAAAATATAATTGAAAAGTGGCCCCTTCTTTATGTTGGTCAACCCCTTTAAAAATCACTTAAGTTATAATATTAAATAATATTATAACTTTATAATATAAGCTTCAAAATAATTAATATTTAATTTGACAGATAAATATTAATATCTTCCTCAAAATAAGTCCGATTAACGAACTGTCTGAAGCTAGAGAAAAAGTGATTGAATTTGCATACGACCAGACCATACTGCTAAAAATAGCAGGGGTGCTCCGCTGAGTGACTTTACTTACTAAAAATAGTAAGTCAAGCAAATGATGTCTGAACGACCCCGAACGAAAGCCAAACTGAACAATCCTGCAACTGAAGCTAAGCCAAGCCTCAACCAGACCCTCTATCCACCCTATCAGCCTATGAGGGTCACATAATAGGCTAATCAATGATCTGAGACATGCCAACTGGAAGGGGACATTACAATCAGGCCTTGAATCAAATTTTTGCAATTCAGGAGGGCATATAGCTGAACTTGGTAACATAGTTTGCAATGCTTTCCTTTTCCAGAAAAATAATAAAGCATGTGCTGCAGTTGGTATCATTTGTCAGCGACAATGACTCTCTCTATTGGACCTTAAGAAATAGTTGCAACCTTGATTAATCCACTATCCAACCTGATATGATGACGACTGAAAATTTGAAACACATTTACCTTTTGCTCAGTGATAATCAAATATTTTGTGTTTTTGACAGTTTATTTGTATGTGTGTGCATATATGCACTTATCGTGGGTGTCAGCCCCATGTGGGTGCATGTGTGCATGCAGATAGATAGCTACATATAAAGGAGAGATAAAAATAATACACAGAGGATTCAATATCAATATCTTATAAAAGTGAGTTTGGAAGCATAATTAAGTTTGTCAAATATATTGTTCTATTTTAACCTGTGCTAATGGAACCATATGAACAATCATTGAAAAACAGCACTTTAATTTTAAGCTTATGAAAAAATTAGTTACCTAGGGTAACATTCAACATTCAATTCAAATCTTTTTATGTATTCAAAATTTTGATTCAACTTGTGAAGCTTTGGAGGCTTTTCAGGATTTAATCCTCACCAAGTCAACTCACTGAATCTTACATGCTATATTAGTAGTTAATTGATTGGATTGATTTTGTATTCTCTTGGTAGCAATATAACTTGGGAATTTGCTGTCAGTTCCTATTGGTTAACCAGTAAACATGATAACCACTTATCTTGGTGATATTTTAAAGAATATTATATGAGCATTCTCATGATTCAAAGCTTATTCAGGCCATAAAGTTTCATTTCATTTCGCCCTGCAAAGGTTCAGTAAAGGACCTTTTTCAAAAACATCCCAGATGAAGAACAGATGTGTGACAAATTACAATCCATAATTGCAGCAATTATCATGTCATATGTTTGAAGTTGAATAAAAAGCCTTATATTGGTTACATGATAGATAACTGTTCCCAAAGATGGGAAGTTGGCACAACCTTTTATGGTTTAAATTATCAGTTCTTTGCTGTCCCCAATTTTCAAATGTGATGCTATTTGTTTTAATTATTTGGAGGAGATGCTATGGCTAATAACAATATTTGACTTAATGTATTAGGATTAACATTATTCTATTTCTTCATTTGCAGACCAGTTGTCAGAGAACCTATGTTTATATTTGTTGCAACCTTTAGTGGATTTCTTGGTCTTGCTATCAGTTTCACATCAATGTGGTTCTTGCATCAGACTGGTCCTACAACATACAGGTAATATTTCCTTCCTTGTTTATTGTCTGGGGATCTCGTTGCTGACATGGTTATCTTCAGTCAGCTCTTAGAAACTTCAGCAAAGAAGTCAATAGTATTTACAGTTAGAACACACAATGTTTTTTATGTTGAACTAATACATTTTGAGGATTGATGTAGTTAATCTTGATCACTTTCTGAAGAAGAGTATAACAAGCTTAGGTTATATCCATTCCACCATTTCAAAAAGATATATGTTTCAATTAATTCAAGACTCGTCAAAGACTTGTAGATGGTAATAATATAAGTTGGGTAAGAAGACAAATGTAAGGCACTTCAAATATTGAATGTGAATGGCAGATGTCTACAATACAGCTAATTAAAGAGAATAGTTTTGGCCAAGTCATCTATTTGTGGGAGTGGATAACAGTTCTTTATGGTGATCTTATTGAAATCCAGTAATCTATGCACATCCTCCAAGAACCATCTTTCTTTATTACCATGACAATGTCTGAACCATATGTTGGAATAGTTGGGAGAATAATACCTTGCTCCAATAACTTGGAGTTGTTTTTTCACCTCATTCCTCTCCATTAGTGACTGTCTATACAATCCAATGTTGGGTTGAGAAGATTCAGGAAGCAAGTGAATCTTATGCTCTACTTATCATTTAAGGGGCAACCCCTTAGGCTTTGAAAAATCTTTTGAAATGCTATCAACGACTCATCGAAACCCTTGGCCTTCTTGTTAGCATTAGACGTAGAAGAAACCCCAATTCCATCCTTTTGTTTATTATTCTTCAACAATAGCAAACAAAATTGTTTAGTCTCATGTATCAATTTGTGGACTTAATTGGAGCCAGCAATTGCAATTTTTGTTTTGATTTGGTGTTTCCCTTGACAATGCATCTGATCCCATCCTTGATCCATTGGTACTTTTTAGCCTTTCTCATGAATGTAGCAACTCTAATATACAAATATGGACTTCCAAGCACAATGTCAAATGCATAAAGTGAAATCACATCCTCCTCTTATTCATGTACATATTGTGTATTTATAGCAAACTGAAATTTACATATTTTCTTGAATTGAATTTTAACACTCTTTTTTACCCAACCCAATGGGTAAGGTTTAAGGATCACATGTTTTTAATCCAAGGTTTTAACTATAGCAGTTGGAACCAAATTATATTGGCAACTGGGATCTACAAGTGCACTTACTCTTGTTCTTTCTTCACTTAGAGTTCGAGAGTAAACAATTGGTTTATGGCCTCTAGTTTCTTATCCATCATAATAATCCTTGTGGCTATGCATCCCAATTTTTCATCTATCTCTGGGCTGTCCTCATTCTCCACCCCTTCATGGATGGTAGCCATGGACTTCTTCGAGTCTTCCTTGGGTTTATTCCTTCGGATGCAATTTCCAACATTTGTTTTCAGTGTTACCATCAATATTGCAATGGGAAAAATGATTTTAGGGTCCTTGCATTGATATACAGCAGCGTTGGTCTTCTTCCCTCTCCATTTTCCTTTTTCCTTCTTGGAATAATCTTTACCTTGCTTTTGCTGTTTTGAGGATTCCCCTTTATCCTTCTTTCCATCTTCAATGTAATGTGCCAACACACATGCTTCATCCAGATCTTTTGGCTTGATGATGATGACTTTCTTCTGAGATTAGAATGTAGCTCACCTGAGTATTTGGTACAAATATTCTCCTCTTCCAAGTCTATGCCAAGCATCATGGCTTGTCTCTAAAATGCAGTGGTGTACTTTTTATACACTCTATCCACTTCCTTGCCTAAAGCTGAGCCACTTAATTTTTTGGTCAGTCTCATGTCCTATTAGAAATTTCTTCTCATCAAGTCTTTGAAATCTTCTTAACTAGTAACTATACTCAACTGGCTTCTTTTTTATTTCACAGAAATCTAGGTAACTTGCCCACCAAACAAGAGCATTGTCACTCATTTTTAGGCATGCAAAGGAAATCCTATAAGCCACAACCACATTATGGACATTGAAATATACATCCATTTGCTTCAACCATGTGTCTTGATGTCTAGCTAGTCTCAACTTCAGGAGGAGTTGTTTCAGATTTTACCTCAATTTTTGTTTCTCTACTTGCCTAACCCTGCTTTCTGCTATCCTCGTCTCCATCATCTCCAATACCAAACCTCTTGGCTACAACTCACACTAAGACATTTGTGGATGATTTTTCTTAAGAGTCATTTGGGCTTCTTGTCGAGCTAATTGCGTTTGTTGCTGGGTTACCCGCTTCTAATGCTTCATCATTTGCTCCATATGACTATAGGGGTAAAAGTAAAACTCTTGCTCGGGTGTCACCCATTCTCACTTCTTGGTTCCACCTTCATGTTCCAATCTCAGATTGCTTTGGACTAGCTCTTGGTCTTGTGAAGACCTTGGCACTGTCAGACACTTCAATGTCCGCTCATCAACTTTTAGTTAACTTGGCTTTGATATCAAAATGATTCAAAACATTTGGCTAGGAAACAATAGATCACCAAAATGTTACTTGTTCTAACTAGAACTATCTAATTGCCTTTGATAGCTTTTTAGTATGTGCATTCGACTGGAAAAATGAACAAAACATCAAAAGTGACAACTTACAGTTTTGCCTTGGAAAACCATCATTAATGGAGGGAAAACTGGCTTGGTAGATGCAATACCATGTCTACCTGATCGTATTAATCTGAAAAGAATTTGAGAGAGGATTACAATGCTATGACTGCCCTTCCTTTCTGTTTGTTCTCCTTCAATCTGGAATTGAATTCTTCTCCTTGTTTTGCTAGATGCACACAAACATTTCCAACCTAGAATCTGTATACAGTCTTGCTCAAATGTATATGAACTTTTGGGAAGGTCCTCCCATGCAGTGAAAGCTTACCATAGGAATTTGAAGCACCAAAAGCCATGACTGTTTATTTCCTCTGCTGTCTGTTTGATTTGTGGCAAAACTGCTGCCTGCAACAGTAAGAATTGCCTCAGTAGTTAGAAGAACACTCTGATGGTGTCAAAACTGCCGCTTTCAGCAATCAGATCCCCCCTGGCAGTTACAGAACTGCCGTTTACTTGACAGAGCTTTCCTCCCGATGACAAACAGTGGTCTTGACTGTCGTAAAACAGCAGTATTTAAAAAAAATTCCTAATTCATGTCCTATTTCCTCTGGATCCTTTATGGATCACCACTGTTCATCAACATCACTTGGTGCTCAATATGCCTCAAATTGGATTCCACAGGTTTTAATTCACATTCTTATCTTCTGATTGATTAAGGCAAGTCTATGAGGTGCCACAAGGTTTTGATGACTATTATTTACTTTTCTGTAGACTTTACAAATGACTTGTTTGGTTGATTCCATGATTGTACTGAACATTGTTTGTAAAAAATGCTGTTTAATCCTGAAAATCTAGAGTTCGCGCAACTCAATTGAAAGAATATGCTGAATACGTTGAAGACAACATTCTTTCCAGATGCCCTTTTGTATTAAATGTTAATTTATCAGTAGTGGATTCCAATTTCTACTCAATCTGTATTGACACCAAAGCATATGGAAAAATATAACAAAAATTAACTGAAATTGAATACTGGTTACGTATCTTTCACAAATATATGTAGAGCACTAAATTTTTAGCTGGGTAGCTTCTTTGTGTGTATTGTGTATTTATCCACAGTTGCATATGTTTTGGAGAATCTAATGCATGTTTTCAAATGAAAGGGCTTTTGCATTTTGTAATGTTAATTAACTTGGATTTGCTGCCTCCTGTTCTACTATGATTGTACTTGAATCTGTTATTTTTTCTTAGGAGACATTAGAGACAGGAAATGATGATAAAATTCATTTCTTCTCATCAAATTCCTTATGTTTTTGATTACTTGATGGCTTTTTGTGCAGTCTGGTAGGGTCACTGAATAAGATCCCTCTATCCATAGCTGGAATCTTGCTGTTCAAAGTGCCAACAAGTATGGAAATTTTTTTGAGCATACTATTTGGTAAATACCTGGAACTCTTTTTAATCTCATTTATTTTCTGTTTTTTAAGGTATACCGTATAAGGAACGGTGTTCCTGCTTATATCTGCACTTTGTGCCTACAAAATCTTCATTGGGTTTTGATCTTTGTTTATCTTCCTAATTGTTTGGTTTAAGGTATAAGGAATGGTGTTCCTGCTCTCATTTTTATGTACAAGCCTAACCATTCCATGTGCATACGATATTAATATGCTTCTACAGGTCTGTTTGCTGGGGTATTGTTTGCAAAAGCCAAGATGTCTTGATCACACCCTCGCAAATTGAATTCATGCATTCTTATCTCACAGAGAATTCAGTCAACTTTTATGGTTTTAGCATTTTTGGCTTGTGCGGTGCAGTGCTGTAATGTTAACCCATGCTTATGGGATGCCAAGTTGAAGCTTAGATTTTCAACACAACCATCTGTTTGGTTTTGATATGCAAGAAATTTTAGATGAAAAATGATTTGACTTATTTATTTATTATTTATTGAAAGCATTCACATGGCAAATATTTTTCTTCACAGAAGATGTATTGTTTATGACATTTATATTGTCATTAAAAATTGAAATGGTGCGAGAGGCCTTTCATTCCATGAATAGTTTGTATATATTTGGCATGCTAATTTGCTGTCTATAATAGGATATTTTAGTTGTAGAAGCAATTCCAATACACATTTTCTTAGGTGTATCTGATTTTGGGGACTAGGCATTATGCCAGTGTAAAGTTAGATGTATCCGACAAAAATACAAGTTGTGAAGTGTCTTTCTACATGCCAGTTTACCAAATGTTTTTATGTGCACCTTATGATTGCACTCTTGTCTCCATTATTTTATAACTATCTGCTGCACAAATATATGACAAATGCTTGACCATAAGGAAGCCATATTTGCTTGAGCAAATAAGCAAAATAAAACTAGTAGAAGGGAACCTACCATAGTCCTAGCTAAGTCATTGTTAACTGATTTATTAATCATTTAATTCCCAAGTATCAATGACCACCTCAATAAGATTTTTCAGTAATTAAGTTGTCACCTACAATATTTTATTGCTTTGAGGCCCTGAAGGAAACCCAATGGACAACCCCAATTAAATAGATTTTATGAGGTTATGTGTGGAAGAAGTTTATGGATGACAGAGGTTAAGATATGTCGAGTCTAATTGAACAAGAAAAGTAGAGAAAACAAATGGCAACATATGTAGAAATGTAACAGAAAATTTGTATTATGTAATATTTGTGAAAACAAATGTGTGATGCCTATCTTTGAACAATCTCCCTAGTCTTGTCTAACTATAAAGAATGATGATGCACATTAATATACAAAGAGTTTGATGAAACACCAATTAAACTGAATCGTTTCATACCCTATTCACAACAGTTCACAATTGCTCCCCAATTGTTGAAGTCCTTGTTAGGACTTCTTTGACATGTGGGTGTTGAACATGAGGTGGAACTTGCTAAATAATCCGTAAGGGTTTTTGAATAACACTTGAGATTTGTGGTGGAATTTGGTGACTTGGATCCTCTTGGATCAGTCCCCCTCTTTGAAGAGTAATGGCCCCTTTGCATGCAGTTGTGGTAAAAGATGTGGAAACAAATTGGCAACTTGCACTTCTATAAACCATTTCCCCCTAGAAGGCACTTGACTTGCTTTGATGATCTTGAAGGGAGGGATCTCTTGTTGATGTACTTTGATGCTAGCCTATGACTTGATCTTGAAGAGCTCAATGTTGAAGATTGGGTTGGATTCGCGGATGGTCTCCCCTACACTAATGGTAGGAGGTCTCTATTCTCATCACAATTATGAGCAAGGGTGGGGGCAGGGGGAGCTACTACCTATAAGGGTCTCTCTAACCTCCTTTTGGAGAGTTATGACCCTAATGTGAAGTTGGGAAGAAATTCTTGTAGATTCACTCATGGTATACCAATTGGCTTCTCAACACTAACTCAACCTTCACATACATGACAAAATTGACAATGGATGATGCACAATGTTGCCTTTCAAGCACTCGCATGGGTGCAACCAAATGTAAGAAAGAAGTTTAAGCTTGAAAGTGTTATCTTTTACTTGGTGATGGTGTAGGGCTAGTGCCAAAGTGGATGAAATTTGTAGTCAAATCTTCCCAATCTTTCTTTCTATAGGTATAGCCAAATTTAATCACCAACCTAAAAAGTGTGTGGTGCTTGATGTTTATCATGGTGTTGCTTGTACTTGGAATTAGCTTGTTGTAGAATAGTTTGCACTTTACTATTGGATATGCTTAATGAATCTTAAGAGGTTGGAAACCCATGTTGACTTTAAAACGGTTGTGTGTTATAGAGTTGTGTAAAGCTTTGTTGTAGTTTGTGTGGACCATAGTCTCTTTGCCCAATATATAATGTGTCCAAAGTTTACATGCCTAAATAATAGCATAAATCATGTGAACATGTGTTGGGTAGTTCCTTATCAATGTCGTGAATATTTCACTGTGGTAAGCAATCGGGTGACCATGTGAGGATTGCTCCAAGTGCATAATCTGATGCATTCTCTCAATCTCAAATGGTTGCTAAAGATCTAGTAACAAATACTAGTGCAAAATAGAATATGCACTTCAATTCAAGTCTTTTCTATTGTGGCTGACCAAATGAACTTTTCTTTAGTGCCATGTTTGATAACTTGGTTTAGAGGTCAAGTCACATGAGAAAAACCAAGTATAAATCCCCTATAAACATTTGCTAGTCCCAAGAAGTTACAAAGCTTTGTTTGGTTGTTGCTATTCCTCTATGAATTGAATCTTAGCTAGGTCCGCATGCTCTCATTGTGCTACTATACCTCCTAGATATTGTCACTTTGTAAATGAACATTTTTTCATGTTTGCATACAATGTATGCTGTCATTAAATGTCAAGCACTTGATCTATGTGGCAGAAATGTTCATTAGATGTTTTGTTGAGGGTCAAATTTTGTCGAGGCAGAGTGCAACCAAGTGGAGAATAGCCTAGGAATGTTAATAATCTACATGAGAATAGTTGGTGCATTACTTAGGTTGAATAACATGACTACCCATTCAAATAAACCTTCTTTTGCTTAAAGGTTGCCTTCTAGACGTTCGTAGATTTGATAAGAATTTGATGGCACCCAAATATAAGATCAATTTTAGTGAGGAATTTTGTATTGTGGAGCTCGTGCAACAAGTTCTCAATCTTTGGAAGAGATTAAGGATTCTTAAATGTGATATTGTTGAAAGCTCATTAATTGATGCAAAATCTCTATGTTGTTCTTCAACACAAGCATAGTTGGGTTGCCAGAAGGCGATGAGTTGGACTTATGTGTTCCATGAATTGACGGATATGTTGCTTAACAACCACATTCTCCAGAAATCATCTATAATATAAAGAGGCATTAGGTAGAGGTAGTCCAATAATCAAATCAATAGTATGCTTTAATGCATAGTGTATAAGCACTCCCTTTAATGCTTGAAATATCTCCTAGTATTCTCTCAACTTGTGGTTCAACTCTAAGGTCAATATTGTTACTAGTAGAGGAATTGAAGTATGAACTAGTGTTGCAAGAATGTTTTTATTGTATAAGAGTGAATTTGCACCCTTGATGCAAATTCCCCTTTTGCCCTTCTCCACTTTAGAAAACCAAGTTCAGAGGCTTAATTACACCTAAGCCTGCTACTTTCATCCCACTTGGCGCCTGTTTTGAGCGTCGGTGGAGGAATTTCTATCGGGGATGCTCGCGTGACGCACAGACGTTCGCACGACACATTTACGTCCCTGGAAGATTCCTGCGGTTGAACCTGTAGAGGCGTTACACTTCTCATTGGGAGTCAAGTTGTAACGCCCTCTTCGGCCAACTGACTCGAATATGGCCATTTTCTTCATCTCCTCTTCAAATTCTCTCCTTCAACAAACATTTCATCCTCTAAGCATTCAGTTGAACTTCTTCACTTCATTCACAAGCTCACTTTCATACTCTTGCACTCACTCCAAGCATTTCAAGCACTTCATTGCAACAACTTCACTCCATCACTTCGATAGAACAAGTTGGGGACAACACCATTGCAGCAGAGGCTCGAGTACTCTCATTTTCTCCCCCAAGCAGCCTTGAGTGCTCTTGGTGGAGGTGGTAAGCTTCCCTTTCCTCTCCTCTATCACTTGGTTGAGTAAGCACACTTACTGTTTTGTAGTGTTTTTGGTGTTCTTTATTATAGTACTTTCTTTATCATACTTGCTTTCTTGGCTGTCCGTGGAGGTGGAAACACCTAAACGAGGGTCTGACTAAGGTAGGCCCCTATACAACTACCCAACATTTTCCTCCTCTTTGTGTGTAGGTGAGCGTGTTCTCAAGGAGCTAGTTGGTGAATGAGTTTCTTTGTGAGATCCTTCTTGCCACCTTAACTCTAGCATTTTTGCTTTATCACATTAGAGAGTATTTTGTTTACTTAATCATGTTATTTTGGCCTTTTAGTAATAGTTAGCTGGGTCGTTAGCTTGTTTTCTTAGGTTTGATCTTGTCTTTGTAGTTGCCTAGTCGTACGGACGCCAGTGCACTTGTGAGACACCAGCGCGCCGTGCTATCGTCCCATGACCGTGCTTTCATCCTCAGGCAGAGAGCTTCTTGAGGTGTAGTGTTAAACTTGAAAATCGGCTCGCCTAGCCCCATTTTGCATTTCGGGTCTGTAGAGTGATTGAAGGACTTTATAGTCCTCATCATTCTCGTCCCGCATATCCTAACACCCCGCTAAGCCGAGGTAAGTTAGGGTAGCCTTCCGCATCTTGGCCCTCCATGACTTGGGGCCTTGCACGTGGTGGTCCCCCTCTCTTACATTTACATTCAAATTTGACCGTCAAAAGCACAAACTTTTTACTAGAACTTTTTAAATTCTTACACTATTTGGCACTAACAAGTGATAGCTAAGGTGTTAATGAGTGATATCTTAGGTGCTACTTCTGGTATATGGTATCTCTTATCACCAACATCTATGACAACATTTTTTAGATTTGCTTCATAGACCTTGGCCTTACATCAAATTTGCAAGAAAATCTACAAGCTTCTCTTAGTGAAGAGATCTATTAAAAAGCCATATATGATTGGATATGTGGTCTCAAGCTTGACCTATACTTCAGAACAAGGTTTTGCCTTGAATTATGAACACCTACTTTGGACACCAAGGTATGAAATGTATTTGTATCTTCCTACACCAATTGATTTTGGCCTTGGCGCAACTGAGAGAACTTTAAGTTTACAATAGGGTAATATGTTTCTTAAAGTGGTGTTAAGAAACCACTCCATGTATCTACATGTGTCTTAAGTCATCCACATGTTGTGTACTAGTTATTCCATCATTTATTTATAGCTAAAGAAACTTGTAGAAGAGTAATGTAATATGTTCTTGGTCAAAAAATGATTAACCATGTAGTATGAAAAGGTTAGGTTAAGCCAATTATTTAGGGAATTTGCATCTATTTTTTCTTGAAATTGAGAGGTCTAAATTGACTTGTACCTTGTATGATATTTGACAACCCAACTATTAATTTGAATAGATGTGTTGGTAGGATCTTGAACATGCTTGATAAGTTGCGAGAAATTATTGACAACCCACTTATTCAGAAATTATTGACAAATCATTTTTTGGAACACATGAAGTTGGCATTGTTCACAATTTGTCTCCTATTTGAGTATTTGTAGGAAGGTATGATGAAGGGTCACACGTCTTGAGCCCTAACTTCTTGTATCTGGACCTCATATGAGTGTGACATGATACCGTTTAAAAATGATAAGTGTATATTTTGATACCATGGGCCCACGAGGAAAGCTAGTGGACAACATCAATTAAATGGATATAATGAGTTTATGTGTAGAAACAGTTGATAGATGATAAAGGTAACGATACATAGAGTGAAATTGAGCAAGTAGAGAGGACAATTGGCATCACATGTAGAATTGTAATAATAAAGTTGTATTATGCTAAGTTTCGTACAATATTTATGAGAACATATACACGATGTATGTATCTATACAATCACCCTAGTTTTTTCAAACTACAAGGAATGCCAATGTACATTGATGTACAAAGAAGGGAGCTAAAGCATTGGTTGAAACAAACCATTCCATGTTTGCTTCAAAACTATTCACAATCGCTAAAGTCAAGTTAGGACTTGTGAATTGACACGCGAGTGCAAAACATAGGTGAAACTTGCTGAGGAAATTGCAAGGGTATCTAGCAACAAACAAAAATTATGGTGGAATCTATTGACCTAGATCCTCCTAGATCATTTATATCCAATATTTTTGGGACCTCTTCATTCTTGTATTTAGACAATTAATTAATTCATTTGCAATATTTTCTTCTATATTTTCCTATGGTTGAATGTTGTTATTGCATCTATTAAATAGATGTTGCATCATTTTTACATTTTTATTTTTAACTTTTTTCATTTTTATTGTTTATTTATGCCAAAGGCGTATCCTATTTGAAGTGAACCAAGCTAACTTCATAAATTGACAACGTATAATTCGACAGAGAGGGTGGAAGGCGATGGAAAGCATCTCAACTGTTGGAAATTTTCAAAAACGACAGTGTGAAATATCAGTTTTGTCAAATAAAAAGTGTGGGAAACAATTAGCGCCTGCAACCATCCCACTGCTCGATATATATCTTTCTACAACAAATTGCTACTGTAGAATGTAACACCCAAGAAAAACCACCACGACATGGTTGCCAATAATGGGTGCTTTGGAACAGCATATGGACATCCATCAAAGCATAAAGTATGGAGGAATTGTCAAATGTTGTAGTTGCAACTGCCTTGATAGACATGTATGCAAAATGTGGAAGCATAGACAAGGAACGTGAAGTGTTTGATGAGGTGCCTTAAAGAGATGTGGTCTTGTGGACTGCAATGATTGCAAGATATGCACAAAACAAATTTGTTGAAAAGGCTTTAGAAATCCCAAGCAAATGCAATTGTCATGTTTAAGCCAAATCCCACAACCTTTGCTAGCATCCTCCCTGCCCTTGCCAAAATGGGAGCTTTGGAACAATATGTAAATCCATTGAAGCATAAAAAATAGAGGACTTTGTTAGATATTATAGTCATGATTGCTCTGGTAGACATGCGTGCAAAAAGTGGAAGTATTACCAAGGCACATGAACTATTTGACAAAATACCTGAAAAAAATCTCATCTCATGGACTGCAATGATTGCAAAATATGAACAAAATGGATTTGTTGAAAATGATTTAGACTTTCAAGCAAATGCAATTGCCAAGTGTAAAGCCAAATTCCAAAACCTTCACTAGGAGCTTCAGATAGGGTATGTACATCCATCAAAGCATCATGGAAGGAGGACTTTTTCAAATATTATAGTTGAAAATGCTTTGGTAGACATGTATGCAAAATGTGGAAGCATAGAATAGGAACGTGGACTGTTTGATAGGATGCCTCAAAGATAGATTATCTCATGGAATGCAATGATTATAGGATATGTACAAAATGAATTGTTTTAAAAAGATTTAGAAACTTTCAAGCAAATGCAATTGGTAGATGTAAATCCAAACTCCACAACTTTTATCAGCATTCTCCTTGCTTGTGCCAAAATAGGAGCATTGGAATAGGATATGAACATCCATCAAAGCATAAAGACCTTATCTCTCCCTCCTCTTCTCTCCATATCCCTCCACCTCCACCTCCATCTCCATCTCTTGCCTTTCATGGATCATATACATCATCCAATTTTTCCTTCATGGTCTAGGAGCTTCTGGTTAAGAAGCTTGCCCAACTAATATGATGGTTGTGAGGGTTACCCAAACATAACATAAATATAATATTTAGTAAGTCAATTGTTCCCTTAAAAAAATGAATGAAATGGATACAAAGAAATATAAAAATCATTATGAGGAGGCAATGAACAACTGTACAAGCTGAGAATCTTAGTATACTTCAAATTCTACTAAATCTTCATTAATAAATATGAGTCCTTCAAATCATATTTACCAACATCTTTGCAATATATAGATTAGAAAAGAATAATGCATTTTTACATTACAATGAATTTCAAATCATGACCACAACAAAAAAATCCAAAATAAATTCCAAAAAATGGGCATTTTCCCCAGCTCACCATGATCAAGGAGCTTGATTTTTCTGTGTGGAGCTACATTTTTCATCCAACAAAAACATACAGAGCATATATAATTCCTGGAATGAAACCCAAAAATGTCAACAACAAATCTATCCAAAACTCCACCTACAAATCCACCACTATTACCGAGATAAATTAGAATACTAAGATTGTTATTATATGAGAAAAATGAAGACACAATAAATGAGAAAGGTACACATACTCCACAACCATATCTAAGAAAAACTCCAAGCAGAGGCAACAATATTGAGACCAACACTGTGATAAATGTTTCAGAACCCTTTGTTGCCTTTGTGTTCAACTTTACAACCTATTTCTGACTATAATTCCTTCGTCACATACCAGGGAGAAAGGGAAGATTGATGGAATTCAAATAGAGGAAGCCTTAGTGCACACATTGTGGAAATTGCATTGAGCTATGACAACATTAGATGGTTTCAATAGAGCATAGTTTGACACATACTAATTGTTTAAATCTCTTGGGTTTGGTTGTTGTGGTGACGTGATAACAAGCTTATTTTGGGTTATCTTATCTCTTTTGTAGAGATTAAAAATTCGGCATGTTTCACATCTCCCCATGCATTTTGAAGCTATTATTTATTTTGAGAGCTCTACAGATTTGATGTGGAGGATTTTTATTTCTTTGGAGGACCACATGTTGTGTAGGGTACCTTCTCGACAAGGCTTGGTGGTGCAAGAGGACAATTTTTAAGCTGCCACATAGTCCTTGAATGACCTACCCTTTTGTTTTTGCTCACTTCGACTATCTGACCAGGTCCACCTCTGGTGTTTCTATAAATACAGTTTCAAAATGGTATTCCTTGCATATACTCCATGCAAAAATACATAGTTGGAGAAAGCATGCAATGGCAAGTAGTCTATGTCAAGTGATGGCAATTTGAATTCCTAGCAACCTCAGGTGAAAACAATGAGGACACATATTCCAAAGAAGGTTCACCTTGTATAAACTGTAAAAATTTATAGCCATGATCTTTTCCTTTATTTTTTGAATTAGTTTGGAAGTAGTAAAATTATACATGGAATATGTTTATGATATTTTATATTTCAATTTATTATTATTATTTTTATTTATATTATTGATTTTTTTTAGCAACCAACAGATGACATCATCTGGGTATGATGATTGAACACTTCTTAGCCTTCGATTTTTACTGTTGCATCAAATTTTGCTGTTTTATATTATGTGTGGTTGTGTTTTATATATTCTAATTCTTGTTTTCACATATAAAATCTAATTCTATTTTATGTCTTATGATTGGACTAGTCCTAAGGACATTTATTTAATTGAATTACTAAAAATGGAAATGATTCATTATCATCTACCATTCTTGAGCACCTACACACCTTTATTTTCCAAGTCCACCTAGGTCATGCAAAATAACTATAACACAGATCCATTATCATTATTGCACTACTATTATAAAGCCACATAATCCATAACACATATCCATTATCATTATTGCACTACCATTATAAAGCCACACTCCAACTCTTCCAATAATTTCAACTCTTACAAAATTTTATGTTGAAACATACTTTTTAGGGGCTTAACTAAGCAAGTTCATAAATATACCATAAACACAATGTTCCTATATACAACAAATGCAATTATGAGTGTATAGGACACATCCATGTCTATTAGAACTTCCACACCTACAAAGGCACTTCTATGGTTCTTGGCATGCCATTATACTTCTTAGGATGTTACCAACTATTATAGAATTCTTTTATATTCTAAGCCATCTACCTCGCTTACAATTTTCAAATTAGACTTGATTTATCTTTACTCTTTTTTCAACTTTCTTGATTTCATTTAAATTTATATAACTTCAACTCATATATTTAATTGATTAATTCTAACAAATAATTTATTGTTAACTTTTAAAAAGAATTATTTGATAAATAAATAAATGCAATCATAATAATAAACAATAAACATTTAATTTCAAAGTGTTTATTATGTTGAATGCCCCTATCTGAACTGGATTGACAGTCTTTGCAGATCCAACAGTCAACCCTTCTTTGACCTACTCACAAAACATTTTTGGTTGTCCATTTTGTTTGAATAGTTGGTCTCTTACTCTATTTAAAACCACTGATGAAAATAAAATATACTTAGTTTTTCCTAGAAACTCATTTCAATTATGCAATTTTGTATATATTCTTTATGTTTGACAAAATACTTGAAAAATATGTCATCTCATGGACTGCAATGATTGTAGGATATGTCCAAAATGGATTTGTTAAAAAGACATTAGAAACTTTCAAGAAAATGCAATTGGCAAGTGTAAAGCTAAATTCCACAACCTTTCCCAGTACCCTCCCTGTTTGTGCAAAATGGAAGCTTTGGAACAGGGTATGGACATCCATCAAAGCACCATGGAAAGAGGATTTTTTTAGCTATTATAGCTGGAAATACTCTAGTAGACATGTATGCAAAATGTGGAAGCATAGAAAAGAACATGAACTGTTTGACATAATGCTTCAAAGAGAGGTTATCCCATGGAATGCAATGATTGCAGGATATGCACAAAATGGATTTTTTTAAAAATATTTAGAAATTTTCAAGCAAATGAAGTTGGTAGGTGAAAATCCAGACTCCACAACTTTTGCTAGCATTCTCCCTGCTTGTGCCAACTTTTTTCTTTATTACTAGAGGTTCATTGGTTGTGGATGTTAAGAAAGGTTCTAAGATGTGTGTTAGGCTTGATCTGAGTATTATTAATATTGACCATCTCATTCCAAAACATATTATGGGCATCATTGTATCTTGGATTGGCCATTTCGTGGTGATCTAAGCTACAAACATGGTGATATAGCTACTCCCATCTTTCTTATTTGTCATCTCAATGCTTCCTTGGGAGATCCTTCATATAAGACTATTTATAGTTATACTTCTAGTTTTTATGGTTTGAAGTTCACCTCTTTGGCTTTATTCTCATGTTATGTTAGCATTTCTTTAGTTTGCAGTTGCTTGATCTTTTCACAATCTAGGATCCTTTAACTCTAGTCTCTATTACAACTTAATGCACTTTTTGAGACCTATTCACCTAAACTTGGTGATATATAAGCATAAATATGATAAAATGTTATTTTTAGACAAAAGGCTAGGTGCCTATATATTATATTAATAACCATAATAAATAATTACATATTTTCCAAAGAAGACAAGAGTGCCTAATTTGCAAACTGGAAAATCATAGAAACATTTTCATCTACCCAGCTGCCCAAACAAAATTACATTCAAAACCTGATTGTAACCCCCTATACAATTTTGCTGCTACCTACAACTTCATACCCCTATATGTTAAAACCCTGCAACCCTAGATTATGCATCCATATACTGTTATATTGCCAGCTTAACAAAAATGATTACAACCATGAAGTTGCTAACTACCCCTGTGAGAACATTGAACTGAATTTTCACCTTGTTCCTCTTGAGCTACCACGTGCACTTGATTTGCTGCTAAAGCTTGAGAATGCACCGTTATGTTGATGTCTGGTACTTGACGATTATCCTTGATTTCTTGACGAAATGGTGGTGTAGTGCTTCCTTGTAGGCCTTGTGGACAGTCGTGTGACATGATAATTGAAATGGCATGATATTTTTCTTGAATTTGTCAATTTCATCCCTGCTGAACTCAAAATGGTGCCTATTGAGTGCCATATATAGGTAGCTCGAGGAGTCTTTGAGCAGAGATAACTTCATACCCTCATACACATCAACATATATTTTTTTATGTAAAAGGTAGTGCCTTGGAAACAAGACTCCAAAAAATCCCTCACCCTGAGTGAACTCATATGCTTGAATGCTCTTCAACAAAGCATTATCTTCCAAATAAACTTTGTTCACTACCTTGTTTGCAATGGACTGAACCGAATTGAAATTTTGCACTAAATCCAGCACATTGGAAATGAAAATTGACAAGAGATTTGTAGGAAAGATGATTCGCTGAGATTCAGTATGCAGGATTTTCTCTCCTATTACTGGCTTGATACAACTGAGAATGGTAAGACAATTTACCTTAAATTCCTGCTATAAAGCTCCTTCTCAATGCACCCTGAAAAGGGTAACTCCCATGGGAAAATGACAACCGTGGCTCTATAATTTCGTGGATGATACTCCATGTTGCAGTCGAATGCCAAACAGTGACCAAACTTAAAGCACACAACTTGTCGTTACAACCTGAAGCAGACTCTTCAACCTTTTTCCCTATTGAAAAACAAGCTTCAACACCGGAGCCAAGCCAGGGTCAACGAGTGCCTTGACACTAGGAACGAAACAACTAAAAATTTCACTTCAACATAAACCCTTATTTTTTTTAACTACGTTTATGCCCTGGTAAGCACCAATTTAAAGGAAATTGTCCTTAATTCACATTTCCCAAATTGACCTTGGAAATGACAATTTGGGAGAGGAAGGCACGCTTCAAATCTTGTTTGCATAGAATAATTTGGATACCCTTGTCATTTCATATTAATGCATTACCCTCCATAGGAATATTGCGATTTCCACCTCATATTAATAAGCATGTTGGCTAATGATGTTTAAATGTGTTTGGTACAAAGGCCTGCATTCACACAAACAATGGTTAGATTACAAATTATGACTGGCGACAAGTTTTGGATTCCCCTGAGATCAAACACTTGACATCACTTCTCCCATGCGCTAAGATATTCAGCTTTATACTTTCTGATTTTCCTTCTATCAAATTTGTTCATTCATTTTCCACATTTTTAAACCTATGATGAATTTTACTTATGTATCGTCATTTGATGTGTAGCCTAAAGAGACACCTTACACCCTTTATAGACTTAAGGATTCTTTATTTCCTGTGCTTCTTGTAGAGAAATTTCCGCTAGCTGAGGATACTTATGAATTTGATTAGCATCATTTACTAAAGATATTTCCTGAGAGTTACATCCCATGTTTGCTAGACTCCGTTGACCTATTGCCTTCACAGTGTGTGTGATTAGGAAAGTATGAAACTTGTCTACCAAATTCCAAACTTCATATAAAATGTAGCCTAGACTCCAATTATGAATTCTCCTTTCTTTGCAAGCGTTAACAATTATTAAGGAGTCTCCTTCAATATGTATTCTTGTAATTCCAAGCTTCAACGCTAACTCCAACGCGAGTAAAGTTGCTTTTGCTTCTGCACAGTTGTTAGTTCCTCTTGGAAGTCGAAATGAACTAGCTGCTATTACCTTCCCAGTTGAATCTCTTATGCATATGCCTACACTTGAATCCCTTGGATTACCTCTTAAGGCTCCATCAAAATTGAGCTTTACAAATTCTATTTGAGGGGCCTTCCATCTAATCTTGTTTCTATCCACCTTTTTCATAATACTATTGTGTAGACTACCTTCAAAAGGAAATGCTATACTCTTCCAATTTTTTAGTATTAAATCATCCTAGCTTGTGAACACAGAACTTATGCTTTTATGCTTTTAAACACTTGAATTTACCACTTTAGATATCACCTTTTCAATCTTTGCATTTATGGCTTCAACTGATGAAGATTTTTTTTTGAGAATGCACATATTACGCTCCCACCAAATGTTCCATATGACTAATGCATGTACCACTTGCCATATACAAGCAAAAAAAGAGGAATGATATAGGACTGGCCAACTTTGAAACAAATCCCAAATTGAGTTTGGAAGTGGAGTGAATAGGTTTAATTTGTTCATAACAAAAGCACAACACTATTGTGCAAAACTACACTGAATGAGCAGGTGATCTATATTTTCTAACACCTCTTCACATAATGAACATTTATATGGATCCACTATTTTCAATTTTGTTAGCTGATTACTTGTTAGTATTCTCTTCCTTAACACTAACCAAGCAAAACTCTCTACCAAATATGATAAAATGTTATTCTATACAGATTCTTGTTTTTGAGTACCTTGTTGGTTGAATAGAATAGAAGATTTTTAATGTTGATAAGGCCAAAGATAGCCTATGAGACAACAAACCCTACTTTTTTTGCTTTGTGAAGTGTTGATTGTCTACCATTCAATATAATAATGAACTCTCTCATTCTCCCATCTCCCCACTGAATTAAAACTTAGATGTACACCTATGTACTTACTGTTTTGTCTTCTAGAATTCCAAATATACTTGTTAGAAAATATTTCTTGAGATAACACTATGTGACTACATGATTATCATTCTCATTCATAGGGTTTGTTTCAGTCATGTTTGGATCCTTAGAAGAGGGTGCATAGTTGATTTGAAGCTATCACTTCTCCATTGAGACCTTTTTTGCACAAACAACATCATTTGCTAAATGGTTGGCCAACCAATTGTCCTCATGTATGCAAAAAAAAAGCCCAATTTTTCCCTAATTGACCTTCCACACCTCTTCAACGTACCCATTGCACACCAAGGTGCGATTGCTAGTATAAATAATATTAGGTTTTATTTACTTGTCTTTCCCTATCTTGTAGATACATTCATTTCCAATTTTTTAGTTAAGTTTATTTTAACTGTCAAGTTTTTTGCTATATGATTCTAAAGTTTGTTTAAGAAAAGCTTCTAATATTGTTCTTACATTTGTTATAATTGTGATATTTTATGAGCAATCTATTTTTTATTGTGTTGATTTAATTTTATTTGATCATGGACTTATATATTGATCGTGATAATTGAATTTGTATTTTTAACACTATTTAAGTATAATCATTGATATGGGTTTTTTCAAAAAAAAAAATCAAAGAAATACACAACTAGAAAATAACAAATATAATAGAAAATAATAGCTCTTACAACATCAAAAAGTTATATAAAACTAATAAATATGTAATGTTTTTACATTTTTAATGCTCCATGCTAGAACATTTATTGTAATTCAAATGGTCACCAATTCAAATTTAGTTGGGCCTTAGCTTTTAAAAAAATAGTATATTCTAAACAAGGGCTAATCTTAACAACCTCTATAATGAAAGTGGGTGTTGGACTAACACAAAAATAATTTGGGGAACTTGTAAATTGTAACAAAGAAATTAAGGATGAATACTATTTTATTTTGATTATGAGAAGCAACTTCACATAAATTTATAACTCAAATTTCCATTATAAGCTCGTAGCTTCCAAGAATAAAGATGAATTAATAGCCTTGTAACATGTCTAAATGTAAAAGTGACACTCTAAAGAATGTATAGGGTCACTCATATTTATGTAATGATGTTTTATTCTTCATTTTTATGTTTAATATGATATTCACTATAGAAAAGGATAAATGGTCGACAAAGAAACTAAAGATGAATTCCATTTTATTTTGATTGTGAGAAGCACCTTCACATTTAAACTTATAACTCAAAATTCCATTATGAGCTTTTAGCTTCCAAGAATAAAAGATGATTTAATAGCCTTGTAAAGTGTTCACATATAAAAAGATACTATAGGTAATGTCTAGGGTCACTCAAATATAAAAATGATATTATAAATAAGGATAAATGGTCAAATTGAAAGAGACTATAAAATGTTAGTTAACATATTATTCACTATTGAAATTTATAACTTTTTTCTCTATTGCTCAAATACATAAATAATCGTTGACCAACAGTTGAGTAAATTATTTCTCGATGAAATAATCTCCCTCTGAATTTTATAAGGTACAACTCCCTCATCAAATAAATAAAATATGCTCTTTTCTAAATTTTTAAAACTTTATTATGGGTATGCATTTAACTAGAAAGCAATAAAGGTCAAAGTAGTATAATTAACAAAGATTTATAAAGTGCCACCAATGAATCTTTATCGCTGAAAAACACAATTAATAAGGAGACAATTAGAACACAAACCAATTGCATTCCATAAGTTATAAACTAACAAACTTATCATTAAAGATAATTATCAACTCGAGGAGATTGGATACTTGAGGTAGCTCTCACATTCACACAAAAACACAACATCCAACAAAACCAATCACAACACACAAATTATAATGAATATTTCAATTATCGAAAATTACAAGCTCATAGACATACAACCTTCTTCTCAAGTTCAAATAATAATCACTTCCTATATCTTTCCCTTTTTCCTAAAATTTTCTAAGAGTGTTCTTTTGATAACATTGTAGTTAATATATACATTCACATGAGTAATTGTTTCTTGAAAGTAATTGAAAATAAGAGGTTAAGAATACCTTAAACATCTTGGGACTTTCATGCTCTTTACAAAAAAATTCAATAATATAAAATAACAAGAGACCTCATTGAGGTAACACATTGTCAACATCATTTTCTTGTAACGATTGGGTAGATTGTGTGGCATTTTTGGCTTTGCATGTCTGAAAGCTTTGATGGTTGGAGGCATCTCGCTGTGTTGAGGAATAATTACATTTTTTGTTCTCAATTTTCATAAAGCTTTGTTTCCTTGCACCATATCTACCTTACTAGAGAAGGTCGTTGTATGTCCAATGAATTGAGATAAAGTGGAGTCAATATTGCTTAATCTACTCATACTCTCAATATTAAAATATTTTTTGTCAAAAATATTCTCAACTAATTCCTTGATTTTTTTCTTTAGTGTTTCTACATCATCATCTTGGGAATCATCTTCTCTTCAGTGACAAATATTGATGCTTGAAAGGTCATTCTGAATGTCAACTCTTGTTTGGTTACGTTCTTTGAGCAATTTTTTTTTCTTTAATATGTTTTGTTTTGGAAATGAGAGCTTCCCCTCAATGCTTTTCTTCCACATAAGGCATCTATCATCTTTAGCATTTGACAAGATCTGCTCAGTTGCTAGTTTATCTGACCCCAAATCAATCATTTCCTTGAGATCATTGTCAGTATTTAACCAGATAGATTCTTCATTTTTGGTTGCAACAATTTCATTATCGTCTTCTTTCTTCAATCCTTCAATATCTTTACAAATATTCTTCATTTATGTGACAAACTTAGTTCCCCTTACCAAGATATATTTATCCCAATCTTTTGTTACCTTCCTGTCAGATTTATAAACATGAATCTTATCAATCATTTCCTTCCCACTAGCAAAACTAGGATCAAAAGCCTCTTCAATTTGGCTAGTGGGTTGAGCATGAAGATCAATGAGGGATTTAAAAAATTGGTTAAAGCATTAAACTATTGTTTTAGTTGATCTTTGGTTTTCTTATCTTTTTTCTATCCTTTCTACAATTCTGGCAGCTGACACCTAGAAATTGTGGACATCTCCATCTCTTGTAGATGGTCCCAAATTAATCCTAGTAATGTTGAAGTCACTTGTAGTCATTTGATTAACATCCTTTTGAGAAGAAGGGTGAGCAACTTCAACATGCATATTCCCTAAATAGGAGCCATTCAACAAACATGAGGTGGTTTTAGGATTTTTAACTTGTGACATTCTTTGGAGCAATTGATGCACAATGTCCTTATCATACACACTCAATTAAAAAAAATTCTTTTCTTGGTTAGAGATTGTTCCAACCATGAAACAAATGGAGGTGTGGGAAGATTCATAGTCCCTATATAAGAAAATTGAAGGGATCTTTTGAGAGGAGGTGTGTTAGAGACTCCTACCTTAGGAGAGGATAGTGGGTTTGTCTCAGCTTGTGTGGATGGATTTTTTAGGGCATATGGAGGAGGAGAATTATGAGAGGAAGATGGGGAAGAAGAGTTAGTTACTTGAGATGGTGAAGAAGATATACAAACAACTTCATCTTTTACCACTTCTAATACAAGACTCAATTTTTCCTCATCTTTTTCCCTTTGAGCTATTTCTTCTAAGGATGCCTCACAAGTCTTCTCTAAATTTCCCCTTCCTTGAGGATCCTTACCATCATCTTTGCTATCACCTGTGGTAGTTTGTTGTTTCGTGGATGTCATTTTTTGAGGTGATGAAGATCTCCTCTTTAGTTCTACTCTCTGCTTGTTCTATAGTCTATTTAACTTGCTGAGGAGTAGGACTTTTGTTTTTCACCCGCTTTTTCATATGCATTCTTTTGTTCCTCTAAGTACTATTGTAGTCTTATCCTCAATAGTTTTGACTTCTTTAACACTCTAGTCTATGGGTAGGATGGGGTGACTTTGTATGCGGTTTGTGAAAATGGGATCTACTAGATCAAATTCATCATCTTTGAGGTCTTGGATATCCCAATTCAATTTGAAAGTCACAATTTGTCTTAATGAAAAAATCATCCATCCTCTTCTCCTTACCTCATATTCATTTGCATAATTTTCCCAATCTTCCAATTCTGGAATGTGATTGAAACTTGGACCTAATTGCAGATTATTCCTGATGAAGCTCTAACTATCAATTGAGAATATCCTCTCATAAAAATGCATGGTCTATTTAACTAAATCCTTTTCAATATTCAAAGCATCAAACATAGAGTTGCACTGATAATGTGACAAGCCAATGGGAAAATGAATTCCCACTTTTTCCTTTCATGGAACCTTTTATTCACCTCACCTACCTTCCTACATTTTTCAATGGGGATGAATTTTTCATTAGCATATTTTAACAACTTATAGGGAAATTCATCAAATCCTCCAACTATTATATAGGTAAACCTTTGGAATTGTATAAAATAACTACCGTAGTTATTAATTAATTGGGCGGCTTTAGGGGTTTTTCTCAAACCCATATCTCTTTGAATCTCTCTTACCACTCTCATGGTGAAAGCATCGTTCACCTTTCTAAAACTTCTATAGCTTCTTTCTAGCCATAACTGAGTATAATAGTAATAAATCTAGATAGAATCATCAAGGACATCTACCAAACAGAGCCCTAGCCAAGGTCTTGTGCAAGCGATGGTATAGAAAAGGTAGGAGGACATATAGAAAGATTTGTATTGTTGGAAGTGGGTGATTTCCAAGTGAATTTGTTTACTAATTAGAGTGTCCCAGTCAATGAAGTGTTGCCCATGAATTATCATGAAAATAAACAAGTACATCCACTCTTCAAAATCATGTTCATTCTCATTACCTTTTAGTCTATGGAGGACTATGTTGTTTGAAAATTTCATTTACAAAATGAGACTGATGTAATTTTTTGGGAAATTGGGACTTACCTTTCTTGGGCATTGCTAACCATTGGTGGGAAGTTGTATTTTTACATTTTTTCTTCTTCTCAATAAATTTTTGATAAGCTACTACAATAAATGACGACAAACTCGTCCCTTTGAGGCAATCAAAGGCATGTGTTGAAAGTGTCACTATTTAATCTAACCACTACCCTATTGTTGTTGGTTCTTACTTTGTGAGTCTAAGAATTATAATGGTTCATGCATTCTAGAACAAGGTCTGCACATTGTACTACTACAGGAAATGCAACCACTTGTAGCAACCTACTCTCGATTAGCCTTTGTGTAATGGGAGATCTATTTTCTCTTCCTATCCTCTCCCATAAATCTTGCAAATTCACATGCCCTAACATCATATCACCAATTTTTGAGATGGTACTTGATAAACCTAACAAATTTTTGTATCCTAGATATTTGAATTTCATTTTGTCATGAGGGATGTGAAATTTTGAGAAGCAATTAGGGTTACACTAGAGCTTCAATTTGCTTGCCAAATTTTTGTATCTCGCCTATGTCCCTTATATTACCTCATTCAACTTCTAGTACACCATGAATCATAAGGAGAAGCTAATAAATACCTTCAATCTAACTATGACAATTGTTGCAATGAAATTTGGTGTTGTGAGCTTTATACTTCCTCTCCGCTCTTCAAAAATTATTTATTGGTTGCTTATTGAAATGATCCTTAATAATGCCTTGAACTCATTGTTAACCAATATCGTTTAACTTGGGGAGGGAGCATTAATGGTGTGCCTTAAATTTGGTGCATGTGAGCTTTCTCATTCATTCATTTTTTACATTGTTGAAAATTTGAAAAGTAACAGCTCAGAATTTTTATTAGAGAAATCATTGGTTTTGAGAACCTTTTCAAGTTCTGACAAAGGTTTCAAAACCTCCTCAATATTTCAAAAGGCTTGACTAGAACTAAGCCTTGAATGCAAATTTTAAATTTCCTCTAAAATAAATTTCATCAACTTTTCTTGCGGTTGTGGAAAACTTGTTGGGTTCTAATAAAAGTTTCGAAACCCACAAGAAGTTTTGAAATGCTTCTTTATTGCCTTCGACCTCTCCATATTTTAATTAGATGCATCAAGTTATCCAATTTATGTTGGCTCTAGACTAGGTTATGAAAACCTTATCAGAACCTGACGAGGTTTTCAAAACCTTGTCGAAAGCTGACAACATTATTAGGACTTAAGTTAAGATTGACACATCAAAGAGAAAATAAACCTTTAACAAGATGTCAAGATAAAACATAGTTAGTGAAACCTTGTCAACACTCGACAAGGTTTTGGAACCTCATCGAAACCCAACAACTATCAAGATAAAATTCTTAAAAAAAACTAGATAAGGAAATAAAAGGATTTGATTGAAAATTGAGGTAAGATAAACAAAACATGATTTTAAGGAGAATTTTTTCAAAAATAGATAGTTGATTTAATTGAAGGACATAGTAGACTAAAAGAAACATAATAACATAAAAACCAAGGATCATAGCTATTATTTTGTTTCAATTCTTTTATGGATTTGATGTTGTATTGAAGAACATTTTAATTTTATTTTAATTTTGAGAAAGTTTAAGGTATTTTTTAGATTGAAACCATTGATTGTTATACATTATTATAGAATATTTAATACTAGCATTAATACTTTTTATTAGATGATTTAGTTGAGGTGTTCTACATGGGCACTCATCCAAACTTTTGGAGAAGAAATAAAATACAAGAATTAAGCCTTACAAAATAGAAATCTAGCATGGATACCACATTAAAGCCCTAGAGACAACATAACTTGATATCAAAATAGTGAAGCAACCAAAAATGCCTTTTTAGGCTTGGGTTGCAACCAATCCCCTATTATGATGTGAGAGAAATAATTTCATTATCCATTAGAAGCCTTCATCAATTGCAACATGAGCTTCTTACATAGCCTTTCTACCCTTGTTTTCCAATCTTTTTCCTTCTTCAAAAGATATTGAGGTTGGAGTAACTAGATTACCTAACACCTCTTACCATCTCTAAACCGAGGCTTCATACTCTCAAACTTTTGGGAGAAACTTAGAGCCACCCACATGCTATAATGATTGCCATCCTATATCCTATTGCACCTACACTTCTTCTCGAGACTTTGTAACCTTGATTGAGAGACCAACATTTACATAAAAACATCATAATTTTTGCACAAAAAATTCTTATCCAACTTTCATGGCTTAGGGACCCATTGAAAATTTTATCCAAAGATTTTTTCTCTCAATGCAATCCTTTTGGGAATGACTAAGAAGGTTGCATCAAAACTCTTAAAAGGAATCCCTTCATAGTACACATATTGCAACCAAGAATCAACTAAAGATGGAATTTGTAAGGAATGTGAAAGGGAGCAAGGTACACAAAAACACTTCCTACACTAAATTTTTAATGAGAGTGTTGTGCAAATGTCAATATTTTAGAGATTATAGAAAGAAGAACACATATAAACATAAAATAAATAATATAGCATAACACAAGTATATGTGGGGAAAACCCCTTTGGGTTAAAAAAACCACTTTAAAACAACCCAATGTATTATTTAATAAATAACACAATTACAATGAACTTTTAGACCAAGTCTTCACAAGAGTATCACCAACCATGGATCTAGAAGAATTCTGACAACTTAACAATATCAATAAAAATCACATACAAACTCCATTTCAAACATCTAATATATAGGAGATACTGTTGGAAAGAGACACTACGCAAGTCATTTGGTGTTGTCATTGATGGCAACCCTAGTCAGTGATTGGATCCGTATGTCAGCATTTGATCGTACCGGAAGTTAGATCGAAGATCAGTGATTAACTGTCAAGCTAGAATAGAGCATCTGACATAATTGTGTTCATCGATTCATATGCATTTTTTTGTTATCATTTTGAGTTGTGGATCTTAGGGAAGGTTTTTTTGGTGTATGATCTATGTTATCTTTGAATCTTAGAGCCTCATATCAATTTGTGTGCAAGTTAGAAGATTTGGTTGATTGATTTTTTGTTTAACAGTGCAAGAAAGTTGACTAAGTGAATGCAGAGTATTGTGGATGTTCGAGGCGAAATTGTTTGAAGTGTTTTGTGTTCAAGCATGTTGATTTGGGTCCTCACTATGTTGTGGCTGAATTTGGTTGGTGCGCATTGAAAATTATTTGTGGATTGAGCTGACAATTTGTAAATATTTTATGTTTTGTTGAAGCCGACATGTAGCGATTAAATCTTTAGTTGTAGACATATATAAGCAATCATTTATATCATTTTGATGTATGTACAGAGTTTTTTGATGTGTGTTGTGAAAGTCAGAAGGATAGTTGAGTGATTATGCACAATTTCACTTGTGCATAAAAGGATTTATGATGCAAATTAACGCAGAGATAACAGAAGAGCAGAATCAGACAGAAGGTCAAGAATGCGATTGATGAGCTTAACTGAAATTGTAATAAGGAATTAGTAGATGTTATTCTTTCAATTCAAATCTTCTGGATGTAATCCAAATGCTTTTGTAAGATAGTGAGTCTTCTTTTGTATCTAAGCAGTGAGCTCTAGGTAGTGTGCCTGAATGCATGTGCATTCCTTTTGTAAACACTTATATTTGAGTATACTCATATTGTGGATTGACCTCCACTGTGGTTTTTCCCCTAACAGGGTTTCCACGTAAAAAAATTCTTGTGTTATGGTGTTGTGGTTGATTGCTTTGTGTTCTTGCATCTTACTTTTGGTTCAATGCTATAAGTGGTTTAAAGATCAAGTTAATAAAGTTCAATTTTACAGAACATTGATTCACCTCCCCCTCTTAGTGTTCCTTGATTCCAACAGATACAATGCATAAAATCATCAAATGGTAATTAAAAAACCATAATATAAAGCACTAAAAAAGTGGCACCCACTTCCCAAATTTCAAGATGAGTCTATAGTCTAAAAATAATATATCCTTTTCACCTATCATAACCTCATTATAATCCACTAACCAAATTTGGTGTTCCATTTCTGATTCCATTATATCCAACAAAATATGCCTTATGATGTGTCATAACATGCATCATAAGTTGGTCAACAAGTGTAACTTCCCCTTATAGCTCTTTTATGTGTCCAACAAGTTTTTACATTTCCTATGCAAACTTTTGAAGGCCACAACTTTTATTCTAGAAACCTATTAGGCTAATTTTCTTAAACAAATAGAGCTTGAAAATACCTATGCAATACACACTACCCTTGGCAATGTCAAACAACCTTGAATATTTGTTCGCCAAAAACCAACTCTATAGCCTAGAAACTTAGTTTTTCTATTTTATAACCCAAGGATTATATATTTTATAATTTTATCAATAGGAGCAAGATTGAGACACCTTTCCTAACATTCTCCCACTTGTCAAACACCTTGAAAGAAAAAATGGAGTATTAACACAATGATCTAATTGTTAGGGGTTAAGAGACTTATCTATTCATAACATCACTTGAATATTTCTTGTTCATTGGATTTGTTAGTGCATCTGCTATATTCCACAAAGTGTCAAATTTTTCCAGCATTACCCTTCCATCCTCTACCATATTTAAAAAAATGGTACTAGACATAAATATGCTTCATCCTCTCATGAAAGGCAAAATTCTTTATTAGAAATGACACTTTGACTATCACAATCACTAGTACAGAAACAAAAATAAACTATTAAAAAAATTACTAAAAACTGCTTATAAATGATTGCAGTTGTTCACGTGACTACTAGTAGTTTATTGCCAGTCATATATAACACGACCAGATTGATGACTAAACCATTTTTAGTCATTTATTGGTTGTTTTGATTGATCAATTTGGTAGTATATTTAGTTGTTGATTTAGTTATTCATTGTTGTGATCTGGTCACTTATTTAGTCACTTTTTCCACTATTATATTTAGTTGTTGATTTAGTCACTGATTGTTGTAATCTAGTCACTTATTTAGTCATTTTTTATTCACTGATATATTTAACTGGTCACTTATTTAGTTGTTGATTTAGTCATTGATTGTTGTAATCTGGTCACTTATTTAGTCATTTTTTTATTCACTAATATATTTAGTCATTAATTTTTGTTAATTGGTCACTTATTTAGTCATTTTTATTCATTGTTCACTAATTTCTATCAATTGGTAGTATATTTAGTCAATTTAATTATTAATTGATGTCAATTAGTAGTATAGTTAGTCATTTTAATTGACTGATATTTGGGGATTTAAGCATAAAACATAGAAATACACATCAATCATCAATCACACACAATAAGACAACCATTAAGAAGGAAAAATTAGTGAACTTTATTAATAAAAGAAAGGTTTTCTAATTACAACTTAGAAATAGAGTAGTACAATTGTTATTTTCAGTCACAAGACTAAAAATATGAGTTACAATATTGCACATAAATGACTGCAAGAAAGAAACTTCTCCAAAAAACTTTTGCAATGATGGAAACACATGCTTGAAGCCATTCAATGCGAGAACATGCCCCTTTCATCTCTTAAAACTTCTACAACGATGTGGGAAATATTCCTGAAGCAAGCTGTAACATGCAGAATTCAAGAAGTAGAGTGTTGATCGTGTCCATATATGAAGCTCTCTCCTTCGATGCAGTCAACAATAACCCAACTAGAATCTTTCCTCCTTTATATGCAACATGCCATTTGACATGAGCAACAAGGTGCTGCCTTTTCCGCCATGAATGGAGTTGTGCCTCAATACAACCAACAAAATTACTATTAGTCTCAATTCAGAAAGAATAAAAGTGCATTGTATATTGCAAGTTTACAAAAGTCCAAACACAACAAAAAGATAAATCAATTAAAAAACTATAGCCTTGTCAACAAATGCCTTAAACAAAGTATTCGACATAGGCTTGAAATATGCATATTGAACCCTTGATTTCATAACCTTGTTCAAAGTTTAAGAAAGGTGATATGCTTAGATTACAGAATGAAGTTTACATTATAGAATGAAGACTATCAACACTAACTAGATTGGAACAACATTATCAACAAAAATTTCCCGGAAACCAAGCCCAAGAATGCCATCAGACTTAATTAGACAACAAAAATGTCAACCCTGGTTCATGTGTTGTCTGAGTAAGACCTGCACCATGGAAGAATCCATTTATACATAAATTCCAAATTAAGTTGATGAGAAAAGATCTTTGATATCCTTAGGAAGCCTTAACATCCAAAAATTACTAACCTGATGTTTCACAACAACTTTCCCAATTGTGACATCATCTTTACTTAAGAAACCATATATTGATCCACTGCCATATTGAATCTCACAAGATTCTCCTTCACAAACAAAAAATGATATGTATTAATTTTTTACCAGCTTCCTTAATATCCCCATGTAAGCATACTAAAGTAAGTGAGGTTGAGGGTTTGAAGTAGAGTACCATCTTCTTGGTATGTGCTTGACTTTGATGACTTGTATCTTGAATGAAAATAGCAAGCTAGCTGCATTGTAAAATCATTCTTAATCATTGTTATAAAAATAACCACAAAATCCTCTTTAATTAAAATAATCCTTCTAGATATTTCAGTTAATTTCTAAGAGAGCTAATTTCACTATCCAAACAACCATCAATCTATTTACTGCATATAATTTCTCAGAATTTAGAATTTGAATGTAATGAAACTAACCATGATTACCAAAGATTCGACACCAAAATGTAGTACAAAATGAATTGTTTGACAAAATGCCTCAAAGAGATGTCATCTCATGGAGTAGAATGTGCACAAAATGGATTTTGCAAGGAAGCTCTCAAAACTTTTGAATTAATGAAGCACTCTAGAACATTGACATTGTAAGCTTTGCTTGTGTTCTAGATGCATGCAGTCATTCAGGTTTAGTAGATGAGGGTTGCACATACTTCACACGTCAGTAACCCTTATTGTATTACATATATAGTTGATCATTAGGTGTGCATGGTTGACCTTTGTGCCTGTGTTGGCTATCTTGAGGACACCATAAACAATATTACTAAGATGCCAGTTAAAACTTTGGTTCATGTGGATCATATATGAATATAGGCTGAGTATTCCAACAACACTGCTTTTTTAGTTGGATCCTAAAAATGTTGCAACTTATGTTCTTCTCTAAAAAATCTGTGCAAAAGCAGGTAGGTGTGGTGAGGTTCAAATAGTAAGGAGATTGATGAAAGATAGAGGAATTAAAAAGATACCTGCATGTAGTTGGATTGAAGGGCATAAAATGGTACATGATTTTTTGTGTAGGAGACATATCACATCCACAAACATGGGAGATCTATGCAAAATTGGAGAAATTGGCTTGGAAAATGAAGGCAACAAGGTATTTCCAGATTCAAGACGTTTAGTCAATGCTATGGAATAGAAGAAAAAAGAATCATTTATCTGCCACCATAGTGAAAAGTTAGCAATTGCATTTGGTTTGTTAAACATGGCCCCTGGTACAACTATTAGAGTTGTTAAAAACCTTTGAGTATGTTTTGATTTTCACATTGCATCTAAATTCATCTCCAAGATTGTTGCAAGAGAAATTGTTCTGAGAGATGTGAACCATTTCCATCATTTTAAACAGGGACAATGTTCTTGTGGAGAATATTGGTGATGCTAAATGAAACAATCTAAAAAATAGACTTACACTATAATAATGTGCACTACATCAGATATCTAGTAATAACGAAGGGACATCCATCAAAGCATAACAAGGGATTTTTTTGTCATATGTTCTAGTTACAAGTGCCCTGCTAGACATACATGAAAATATGGAAGCAATATACACAAGGAAAGCAAACTATTTCAAAAAAATACCTCAAAGAAATGTGATATTTCTTTTTATAGTTTAACCACGATACTGCACCATTTTGACATGATCCTTGTGATGATGTGGGATGTTACCACTACATCGCACCGTTATTGCTTGGCCTTCATAGTAATGCGAGATGTTACCACTACATTGCACTGTTATTGCTTGGCCTTTGCTATAATGCAGGATGTTACCACTACACCGCACCATTATTGCTCAGCCTTCGCGGTAATGCAGGATATCACCGCTACACCGCACTGTTATTGCTTAGCCTTTGTGGTAATGCAGGATGTTATCGCTACACCACATTGTTATTGCTCGACTTTCATAGTAATGCGGGATGTTACTGCTACACCGCACCTTGTCTTCTTGGCTCTTGTGGGGATGTGGGAGAAGTATTTGAGTTACTGCCATACCACACATTTATTGCTCGACCTTCATGATAATGTAGGATGTTACCGCTACACCACACCGTTTCTTCTTGGCTCTTGTAGTATGGTGGTATTATGAAACTTGTCACAACAGTCTTATGAAACTTGTCGCGACCATCTACTACCTTGACACAACAGTCTTGTGAAACTTGTCAATATTTATGGGCACCTTTTAAATTACATTTAGATCTATAAGAAAACTATCATATAGGGATGAAAGTACCAAGAAACATGGTGATGCAGAGCAAGGAGGCCTTCAATCAACCAAACTCAATTTCACTTGATTCAAACAAAGCTTTTAGCCTTCAAACCCTATATAGGGTGAATATATTCAAACTTCACAATTCTTCCCTGTAGGTCTGCATACCTATCTTTTTTTTTTTTTTTTTTTATCATAACTCACAATCTATCTGACAAACCCTCAATCCATACTCCATTTCAAACACCCATTAATGTCCTCTTAAACATATCTCAAAACCACTAATGGTCACTTTGGACCAAATCCCTCAAAACATGGCTTCAATGTTGTCCTGGACCTACAATTAGGTCACTTTTCCAAAGGAACCCCTCTTAAAACTCACTACCAACCCAAAATTTTTGTGGAAAGTATTTAACTAGATACCAAAACCTCCAAATCTTCAACTTTTACCACCAGGAGAGCCCTCCAAGTCACCCTTTTACCAAACCCTCATCCTAACCATTTACTAGTAGGTTTTATTGAAAATCTATGGTCCTAGCCTCTAACCACTTGGAAAAATCCTCAAACATACTCAAATATGTCTGCAGAAACTCAATTCATCACCAAAAACTACTGCCCCCAAAGTTTACACCTTTTACCACACTCAAACCTCTATATTTCATTCAAAATCACACAATTTCTCATCTAGAGCTTCATGCCCAAACTTACAAATGACCTCCTCTGCTCAGTAAACCTCTTTAAACACCCAATCCTACCTACTTGGGCCATTCCACTGAGCCATAGTATGTACAATAGATGGAATGGCCATTTAATGCATGTTTAAGCCCTCAAACCCTTGAATTGGATATACATAGGCAGTTTGAAGAAAACTAGTATAAAATCCTTTAAATGCAATATAAACCTCTCAAACCAAATGCACGATGTAGTTAATTCATGCCTCCAATGAGTTCCTAAGGTTTTAGAACAATCTTTTCACTGTACGATACCGTACAGGCCTGCAAACAGAGATGTTTCACATAAATTTCTAGAAAACAAAGAGATCTTATTAGTTTTTTGCTTCCAAATCACCAAGAGAGATGTACAACGAGATCCTCCACATATATAAACCTTTTACCTCCTAAAACAACTAACATAACTTCCCAAAATTGAATTTTGAATAGTGTGACTGTTGATCTTCCACAAGTTTGTAATTTTGCAACTTTACAACATTTCAACTTTTTGCAATTTGAACTCTCAAACACCTAGTAACCTCTAACAAGACTCATTACAATATAAAACAGTCTAAATGACCTTATTCAATGTAAAATGACTCAAAATACCCTAAAGCCTACTTATCAATGACCTTGTTTGACAACATTTACCCAAAGGTGCCCCTGCACCACATGACAATGGTTACACCAATAAATAGTTAACTAGAAACCATGAATTTTCAATGCATAATGAAGAATATATAGAGAGTTAAGTCAATGAACAAACATCCTTGGAGAATTTTCATCAAAAGTATGACAATCTAAGAGCTCGTAGTAGAAAATCATATACCCTCAAAGACCTAACAATCATAATAGACCTAGTGATAGCTTTCTAAGTCATAAGAATAAATTCATAAGAGAATAGATGCAAGAGCATGAAAAGAAACTGAGATGGAAGCGAATTTGGTAGAGTTGAAGAATCATACCTATAGTGAGAAGGTAGTGAGAACAAAGTAATTTACAGTTAAGAGCATCATGGAAGTTTCTCAAGTGACTATATTTGGGCAAGGAGAGAACTTAGTGACAACATTACCATCAAAACAATAAGGATAATCAAAACCCTACCAAACCTTAGGGCCATTTTCATCACTTTGTAGAGATCTCAAACATGCATGAAAATATTTCACAGAGACTAAAATCATCTCTATTTTTGATGATCACAAAAAGTAACAAAAATTTAGATTTACAAGTGATGAAAAGAAGTACATGGAAAGTATATTATGCTGAGTTTAAAAAAAAAAAAAACTTAACCTTTAACTATCCATTACAATCTAAAAAAATACAAATATACAATGAAATATTATGGTTAACAAAATGATAATTTTAACGGTTATCTTAAGGTAGACGAAATTTTTTTGTGCAAGTGAAAAATACCACTCTTAGATTATTCTGAACATATAACATTTTCATTTACATTATTTACAAGCAACAAATTTTTAGGTCCGTCCAGCTATACAAAAATCAAATCAAATTTGCAACGATCTCAAAGATTTGAAGGTTTAAAAATATGATATTTTTAGATCTATTCTTGGGTGTATCCTGCAAACTTCATTATAGAAGGATGAGTCATCACCTCATTTAGACCCGGATGTGGAACTACCTTTGTTGTTTCCATAGAATCCAAAATAGGCCTAACAAATGTTGGAAGAAATAACCTTGTAAACACGCAAAAGGAAAGTTAAATTAGTAGTAATTTACTAATTTTCATTCAACTTCTCTGTAATCATTTTAAGTACTTGATTCTATTGTACTTTAAATATTTACAATATGAAGTTTAGCTATTCAAATAGCTTAAATAATTTTAAGTTATAAAATTGATAAATAGGCTTTACCAATTCAAAAAAAAATCCACTTCTAAAATTTTAAATATCTTTACTGTATCTATTTACTGTTGTTAGAGTTGCAAACTGTGAATTGTCCTCTGTCCTATAGGAATGAGAAAGGAAGAAAATTGTCAAACAGTGATTGAATCATAACAAACAGTCCAAAAACAATGAAAGTTATTGTCAAATGGTGACAAAGATCTATCCTCTAAGTCATTTGCACATGGTGATTGAGAACATAGTGAGTAAGAAGTAAAAGAGCACTGGATCATAGCACTGCAAAATGGTCATGAGTTATGCAATGAACTTCACATTCTTTTAATCACAAAACATAGCGAGTAAGAAGTAAAAGAGCATTGGACTATAGCACTGCAAAATGGTCATGAGTTATGTAATGAACTTCACTATTCTTTTGATCACAAAGGAGATTGAGATAATAACTGACATACTGATGTTTACAAAGAATGTTCATGGAGTGAAAAATTCCTTACAAAGAAAAAACTCGAAGCTATCCTCAATTAAGGCTAACAGGAGGATCTACAGGCCGAGGAAGTTCTTCATGGATGAAATTGGGAATAAAATTTAGAATGGAAAAGAGAGTGGAAAAGTAGAATTTGATGAAACTCTTGCAAAGTTCAGGGTTATGACTGATGCTTTTGTTCATTGTTATGATGGGAAAGATTTTGAATAGTCATCCCAGAATAAAGGATTTTATTGTGATTTTGAGAGGATCTTCTATACAACAGGTTGTATTAGATCAAATAAATGAAGCAAAAAATTGTGAAAGAGCTAGTAATTTTGAATTTGAAAAAATGGTGTCTTATGTATAGACTAAAAATCTAGTAAGGCCGAATTTTTTCAATTGTTTCTTGGGTTAAAATCGAAGCTTTCCTCGACACCTGGTAAAGTTATGGCTAATAGCAGGATCTACAGGCTGAGGAAGTTCTCCATGGATGAAATTGGGAATAGAATTTAGAATGGAAAAGAGAGTGGAAAAGTAGAATTTGATGAAACTCTTGCAAAGTTCAAGTTAATGACTAATGCTTTTATTCACTGTTATGATGGGAAAGATTTTGAACAGTCATCCTAGAATAAAGGATTTTACTGTGAATTTGAGAGCATCTTCTATACAACAGGTTGTCTTAGATCAAATAAATGAAGCAAACAATTATGAAAGAGCCAACAATTTTGAATTTGAAACAAAGGTGTCTTATGTATAGACCCCCCTTATGATTTGCTCCTAGAATAAGGTATAGCAATTTAGAATTTGAAAACTATGGTATATGAACAATTATTTAGCTTATTTGTTATGCTACTACAAATAACTACAGGCTAGAACATATCCATTTCAGCATAAAAGACTAAGTGCAATTCACCCTAAACTTTTTTGTACTTGAGTATGACGGTACCTGAGCTTCTAGTGTTTCTAGATAGAACCTATAGTGGAAAAGTGTAGTCTCCATCTGAAGGAACCATCTTCAAAGCTCTTCCCTGAAATGAGGGTTGAAAACATTAGAAGAAAAGCAATACCATAATTCTAAAGTAACAATTTGTATCAAGCCAAATGTTAGAAAGTATAATTAAAAAGACAAATCCTTACAATTGGACCACAATTTGGACTAAGTAGATTTATGAGTTTATCTTTAGAATGTAGGAAATTTCTCTGTCAAAGCTTCACGACCTCAAATTGGATCTCAAATTTGACCAGTAAAATTTATGATTTTATCTTTAAAATGTAGGAACTTCCTCTTTCGGAGCTTCACTACCTCAAATCGGATTTGAAATTAATCTAGCAGATTTATGATTCTATCTTTACAATGTACAAACTTTCTCTATCGGATATTAAAAATCTTAGGTTGGATGTCCAATTGGACAAGCAAATTTATGATTTTATCTTTAGAATAAAGGAACTTCTTCTGTCGGATATTTGGAAATTCCTACAGTTAGGTTCTGCTTCCAACTGAAAGCACCCAGAAGTGTTTCACACTGGCTCAAGGTACTCTCCAACCTGGTTATGACATTGATAGCAATCCAAATTTTCCTGAACCATCCATACCTAAACGTTGCATCACAATCTATTCTTCCTGCACATAAAAATGCCACATATTAACCCCTTCTAAATAAAACTCAAAATCATCATAAAACCATAATTAATAAATCATTTTAGCTTCATAAAGAATCCGATGTCATTTACTATCAAAACAAAAACTATATAAATCACAAAAATTCCATGAAGCAATCCATCCAAAGAGAAAATAAAAAATGTAAGGATTTGAGCAATATAAGTCCAAAGGGTTATGTTGTAACGGTAATGGAATCACCATAAGAGCACAATAGAGGAACAAATTCTTGTGACTGTAATTATGTGATCCATAACTCTATTGGTCATGTGGCATAGTTGTGCTATAACAAATACATGATGCATTCATGTGTGACCCAAGTTTAATGTGGTTATGTTGTGATAGAAATGGAGGCACTCATATGATGAGCACAATTCATGTACAAGTCACTGTCATCACAATTAGGTGCCAATCATCATTGGGTGCATTCAGGTTGACTCAAGTTTAACAGGTTACGATGTAATGAAAGCATGATCCAAGAGTGATTACCTCTTGTTGCAATAAAGAGTCTATAACTCTGGTTGATATGCAGAGTGGTTGTGTTATATCAATTATGTAGTGCATTCAAGCACAACCCATGTTTAATGTGCTATTCTAGAAAGTGATCAAGATTTTCTAAACCTTATGAATGTTACTTAAAAGTGTACAACTTAAACTACAAACCAAGTTTCTTACATACTTGAATGCAATCTTGGGTTACCACAAACTATAATAATGTGATCTGCTAATAACCATTATGGAAAGTATTAAAGCAAGACCCATGCTATATAGGTTAAATTTCCTTGATCAAGTTTACATACCTTAATGATCAAACATAAGATTCCCACACTCTAGGATACAACCCAAGACCATACCACCACCCTATTAGGAAAACTATTTTTTTTTACCCAAGATTTAAGGTTGTTTTTTAATACCAACAAAAGCATTGGTAAGAGCATGACTAAGGTACAAACCCTAGGCCTCCGTAGAAACATAAACAATAACTCTAGCGGATTAGTGAGGTTGTAATACTAGAAAGATTAAGACATTGTAGCCAATAACAAGCACACTATGTAGCTCAGTGACATTTGTAAATGCAATCCATGTAAGAAGAATGACAACCACTTGAGGTGTGACAGTCAAAAAGAGGTTGAGCAATGACAAGATAATAAAGCTCAAACCTTGCATAGTAAAGTGGAGATTTTAACAGTGAGTTTCCTTACCCCCTTGCTGACCTTAAGGGTTTTTCAAATGCTTTTGATAGTGTTAGACAAGGAAAATCAAATTAGGGAATGAATTTTCAAATGAAGTAATAGTGATAATCATAGGTTCAATGTTTCTTCTTAGCCATTGTATAATGGAGGTAGTGGATTGCATGTTTGATCAGTGTTTTGAGACTCATCAAAGATGGGAGAATAGTGAATAATACCTTGTGGACTGTGAAGTAGTGACAATAAGGTTGAAGGATCTTAAGACCCACAATACCATGAAACAATGAGTCCCCTGTAGTAAGTAAGTAGGCAGTCTATAGGGCATAGTTTGATTGTATAGAAGGATGCTCATGAAAGGAATCTTCATGTGAATGTGCAATATCCAGTCTTAAAGGAAGTTAGAAAAGTAGTAAATGTGCAAGAAAATCAAATAGTACACAACAAACAATTCACAATGTTATTTTGCATAATGCCTTGAGTTTGAAGACAAAAATCTCATTGTACCTTGATGAAAGTAGTGACCTTAATGCTCAATCACTGGAAACCATGATTTTAAAACATGTTATTGTACTTATGGAGGCAACATTTTAAGCAAGGCAGTGAGTGGTGGTTTGGAACAATGGCAAGTATGAAGGACTTGCTTTATATGCATACTATGCAGTCTAGCTTAAGACAATGTTCTTAGAAGAGATTGAAGGTGGATTATGGAACTCAAGGGTTACCATGATAAGGATTATAGAAAATACTGAGATCTATTTAAAAGCCACGGTCATGAAGATATTAAAGATGTCACATGCAAAACCCTAGCACCTGGACTAATGAATATAGTGCCAAAGAGGACAATGTGCTAGGGGTAGATTTAGGAGATCTCCACATTAGCTAATCATAGGAAAATACATCATTTATTTATTTTTTTAAATTAAAAGAAATAATTCTAAAACCTATATAGGATACATTGATACTTTAAAAGCATCTGAAGGAATTTGAGATTATGCAAATATATGTCAATTAAATACCTGGATTACAAACAATAGTGTGAACAATGTAACCCTTGTTGAGCAGAGCAGGAATGAAATAAGCAACAATGAATCCTATGCCTCCTGTCACACACATCTCCTTACCGTTCTCTGTCATTCTTTACTGAAACACTTCTCCATTTTGGCGGGCTACATGCCTGAAAATAATATTTCGACGAAGGTTTTAGAATATGTTTATTAAAATGAAAATTCCATTCTGGCGGGCTACACTTGAAAATAACATTTCGATGAAAGTTTTAGTGTATGTTTATTAAAGTTTTAGAGTATTTTGGCAGGCTATATTCTTGATTCCTTAAATGATTTATTGAAATGGATTGTGACTAAATAAATGACTAACTATTTAGTCATTTTAATTTGTGTGACTAAATAATTTTTAGTCAACGACCAAATTAGTCATTTATTTACTCATTTATAGTTGAGTTGCAAAAAATGAGTAGAATTGAGTCATTTTTAGTTGTTGTGACTAAAAGTTTGTCACCTAGTCATTTATTTTCCAAATTCTACTAGTGAATGAATTGTAATGGATCATATAGGTCTAGCTCAACATATAAACACAATCTCTTAAGCCATATGGCTTCCTTACAAGCATGAGTTTATAACATGTAATTTTCTTCTATAGTGGACAAAGTGACCACAATGTGTTACTCATTTAACTAATTGCACCACTAAACATAGTGAAAATATATTCAGTAGTGGAGCTTCTTCAACTATTGACATCTCCAACACAATCTGGATAAAAGAGTTGATTAAAATGTACAATATGACATTGCATTTATATGCAAAGAAGAGGCTCAATCCACCTATCATGTGGATCAACATGTGGCCCGTGATGTGGTACAAATAAGTAGACAAGTGTCATATAAGTGTCAATCTTTAGATTACTTGGAATGTGCAAACCAATAACCTATTTGACCAAGTCATCAACCTTGGTGACAAGTGTTGAATGACTACAAAAGTGACCTTTGAGGTGAGATGGAAAGTCTTCCAACCTCGAAAGGTATGCACATGAATCCACAAACCTACAAATACAAATTGAATGTTTTTCACCTATAAGATAACCATGATAACATAAGTAATTCTTATAAGTACCTAAATACCATCTTCACTACATCCAAATGTACTCATCTAAGATTAGTTATAATTTGGCTAGCTTAGGCCATTGCTAGTACATATGCAACATTCTATAAATTGTCATCTTTTTCTAGCATCATCATTCTATCGTCTACCATGTCTTGAACAAAATGGTAATAGGCATCAATATTCTTCATCATGACATGAAATGGGTTATTTTTTAGAGATATGGAATTCTAACTGACACAATGAACCATTATGACTCCTAGCTCTAATGTAACTTTTGAATATTATATCTTAAGTTAGATGGATTACTTATAGTAATGAGTTGTTGCCATGTATCATGCTTCTGTAGTGGAAAAGTTGACCATAACCTATTTTTTACTCATCCAACTAATTGCACCACCAAACATAGTGAAAAAAAACCTGAATACATGAATCCGCGAATACAAACTAAATCCATAAATACAAACTAAATGTCTATTCCCTATAGGATAAGCATGATAACATAATGAATACTAAAAATTACCTCATAAATTTTTGAAGACCCTCTTCAATGCATCCTACTGTACTCATCTAGGACTCCCACTACTTGGGAAATGTTTGGTCTTTTCCAAACCATAGTATACATCAAAATCCTAACTGTTCTACTATTAAAGACACTCTACTCATATCCTTTGTTTGGTGTAGGTGCATCCAAAGGTGTAAGACCAATCTTGTGTCATCCAAAAAATTTAATGTTGTTTTATTTTTGGTATAGGCTTCTTATTTTTTTTGGAGCCCATGTTGAAATTCCCACTTGCTAGAATACCCATGAAGATTATTTCCTCTAGAAAGTGTAATATAACGGTTTAGGATAGTAAACACATTTAAAAGGCTAAAAATAGTAACATACTATTTTTAGAAATTTTCATATTTGAGCATATATGGACCTAAAATTTTAGTCAAAGCTCTAGAATTGTAAAATTAAGCCATGATAAAAAAGAATTAGCTAAAGTTAATTTTAAATTAGTGAGATATTAAAGTTTCAAGTTTTATTTTGTTATAAAAAAATTAAACTTAAACTTTGGAACTTTAAATGATTAAATGAGGTTCTGATCAATGTCTAATAAATTATTGATTTGGAATCGCTTAGAGAGTTCTAATATCTTCAATTTACAAAAAAAGATAGGATCAATCTGTAGAGGAGGGGGACCGACTGCTCAGGACCCTAGGTCATGAGAGGGTCTAGAACAATCAGCTGCCCTGATCTACCTCATGCTAAGGGATTGTTTAAGATAGGTTTTATGTTTAAGGGGGTGAAAAGGAAGGACAATTGATCTGCGTCTTTCCTTCTACCAACCTGAGAGGTTCAAGAAGTCAAGTGAGCGGGTTCCTAAAGTCTAGACTACAACTTAGGAAGCTGACTACCAAAGGACTCCAACTCCCGAGTATGAACGACAACGCAACATGTTGGCATCTTCGTTGGGTGTTGGAATCCATATGGACATCAAGTGTAAAGTACAGTCTAAGAACTGAAGAAACCTACTAACAACCTGACAAATATGATTTAATGCAATAACAAAAATAAAGAGGAACTAGATAGTTGAATAAAAAGAAGAATACTTTAACTTGATCTAATCTATGAATTGATTAAAAAGAGGATGAGGAAAACACACCTTCCTACCCACGAGTTGATATCTTCAAAGTCTTCACTCCATGAGAAACCTACACACACAAGACAAAAAAATGTTGGGTAGAGGACTATTGTAGTCAGTCCCCTGCTTTGGTATTTCCACCTCCACGGACAACCAGTATAGCAATGATAGAGAAATATGATAAAGAAAGGTATTGAAATGGAAGTACTATGCACTATGCTAAACAATAATATGCTACAAAACAATACAATGATGCTAAGTGAAAGAAATATGGAACAATATCACCTTCAACCACGTGCACTAAAGGAAAATGGGAGAAGGAGTGAGCTCGCAAGCTTGTAAATGTTGAAATTGCCACAACAATGAGGATATTGAGTCCACAAAAAAACAACTTGCTACTTCAAAGGAGGTGAGAATGTTGTGAAAATGTTGTGAAGAGAGTGAAGAAAGAGTTGTATAATGTTTGAATGACCAATAAGTTCAAGAAGGCAGTGAAAGAATGGATGAGATAGCAATTTAAAGATGAAATTGGAGGCAAAGGAGACATTTGAGGTCAATCAAGGGCGCAAAAATGTTATCCTTCATCGCCAATGGAGAGTTGTAATGCCTTTGTGGATTCTACAGGTAGGAATCGTGTTAGGATGACAACACGCCGCGCTAGCGTCCATGAAAGAATATCCTCCACCGACACTAAAATCAACTACCAAGTGGATGGGAAGTGAATGAAGGATGTGGAATATCATCATCCGATTTAATTTTTCTAAGGTAGGAGGTGCATAAACGAGGAATTTGAAAGGGGTGCAAATTCACACCATTACATTTTTCCCCCACTTTAATGAGAGTAAGTGTCAGTGAATGAATGGTAAAGTAGAGTGAAAGTTAAGAAATGTATACCTAAATCGTCGAGGAAGTAAACAGCAATCTGACCCACCTGAAAGTTCAAGAAGAGGAGATGGCTCCATGGTACTCAGTTCTCAGGAGAGTTGAACAAATGTGCTGCAGGTCCTTGGACCTACGAAAGGTGAACAAAAGGCTCTATAGGTGCTTGGTCCTATAAAGGAGGCACCCCAGGTTTTCAGTCCTGAGTAAGGTTAGATGTGAAAGGATCTGCAGAGTTTGATAGGCCCTTATAGATGCTTGGTCCTACAAGGCAAGTTCGAGGTCCTCAGTCCTCCAAGCTTGATTGAAAAAGAAACTTCACAGATCTTGCAAAGCAACATGTTAATCCACAAACAAAACATGTTAGATAGAAAAAATCCACATAGGTAGACAAATAGTTAACAATTGAAGGAAGAGCTTTCAAAGGGGTCCCTCGAGAACCCTTCAAAAGAAAAGGGGTCCACTCAAGGGACACTCTATTTGAAGGGTGAAGAAATTTTTCGTAAATGATTCTAGCATCAAAGAATTCTTTTGAAAGACCTCTTTCATCAAGGAATTCAAAAGGAAGAATACTCCCTTGCAAGGGAAAGTTTTTAGACTTCTTCATCAGAAAAAGTACTCCCTTCTCAAAGGAAAGTTTTCAAATTCGTTCTTTACAAATATGCGATGAAAGAAAAATTTCACTAGGGGTCCATGTTGAAGAATATAGTTTTTGAAAAATAGAGGATTTTCAATGAGGGATTCGTTGGCCAGCGAATCCACCTTTTGAAAATCAAAGTAGTATGATAGCCCCCCCTTAGGATGGTGCATGCTAATTACAAAGGCACATGACATATTAAGGAGAGAGAATAAAGTGATGTTGTGGTCCATGATACATGATGGGATTTAAACATGGAATTCTTTTTGCACACACGAGGAACAACACATAGGCACCACAACATCACAAAGCAAGCAAAGAAGAGAGAAAGATAAAAAGACAACGCAAGAGAAAAAAAGACATCAAGAGATAGGTGGATCTGATATTTCAAGGTTAGAACTGCTCATAGATATAGATAGATAGATATAATATAATTTAATATATATGAACTGTCATCAACCTCCTACTATATTAGACCATGTGAAGAAAGTTACGTGAAAACAAAATAAAAATAAAAAATTGGGTCAACATGGAAGGGAGGCCTAAATGCCCCTAACACTTTGCATCGTCCCCAATTTTTGAAAATAAAGGCACAACAAAGGAAGAATGATGTGACAAATAGAATAAGTTTATGACACAAAAACACTCCTATATCCAAGCATCTATGAGGATGAAAAGGGTCCTCCAGGAACATATAAAACAAGCACGAGGGAAACACAACACACACACAAATCTAATCTACAGGTAAAGAAGAGGTTCCCTTCTAGTCCTCATCAACCAAGAGGTCATCGTTCTCCCAATCTAGATCATTATAAGGGGAAGGAAGACAAGCCTGTAAGGGCGGGATAGCAAGGGGAGCACCCTCCGGCTCTCCTATGATAAGAGCTAAGGAAGAGGGCCCCTCAAGGTCTTCTTCACTCAACTCCTATGAGGTAAATGTCATTGATTTTGAAAAAATCATTGACAGAGTTGGGACATTATCTACTGAGTTGAACATGCACTTGACGGGGGTGCCATGTGTCAACAAAGCGGGTAACGAATGAGGTTCTTGAGATCCACTGCTAACCTCACCGAAAGACTTGGGGGTAGTGACGAACTTAGGGGACGTTGGGGTTGCCTCTGTCACTAGGATGGTGCAAGCCAAAGTAGAACCAACTTCTAAAGAAGGAGATCCCTTCTTCCAACCCCTATTAGAAGCAGGGTCATCCTCCAACTTGCGCTTCATCAGAGGATGCGAGACTCCCATAGACAAAGCAAAGGGTGAGGAAGAAGCAGAGAAAACTGCAATGGACAACACCGACGTATTTGGCATGTCCACGAGGTTGGAAAAAGGTGAGATGTCTGGAAGGGACATCAAGAGAGGAGGCTCAACCGAAGGAGCAATGAAAACTTGTACCCTTTTAGGATGAGGATCATCCACACTCGCAAGGGTAGTTGGGAGTAGAATTGAGGCGATGAGAATCGAAGTAGAAGGGACGAAAGAGGACACAATAGAAGACACCAAAATAGGAGTTGCTGACTCCCCTTCCTCCTTTTGCAAAGCAACTTTCTTAGTAGCCAAAGCCTTCCTCTGATGCTTATGCTCGTACACAAGGCAATTTCTTCGATTCTGAGAGCTAGAGGCTATAGCGTGAGGAGTAGGAGGCTCATGTTCTATCATCAAAGTGTCCATCACAACCATTTCTGACAGAGGGAGTGAATCTAGGACATAGACAATAGGAAGAGATGCAAGAATAGATACTGCAACTAGTGGAGAAGCAAACTCAAGCGCCTCAGTTTTGAGCCTCTTCTCATTCACTAACTTAGGGGTAGGAGTAGTAGGAGGCCACGGAGGCCAAGACACAAAGGTGACTCCACAGAGACCCTTCCCCTTACCATACATAATGGTTCAAGGCCCCGTGGGTGAGACAGGAAGGTCAAACACTTGACGCTTGGCCTTTCGCCAAGCGAGCACCATCAGAATATGCAAGAGATGCATAGGGGAAGAATTCGAGGGTGTTGCAGTAGGATGGGAGGTAGAGATAGGTGTAACTGTAGAGGAGGAAGAAGAAGGCTCCTGAGCATGAGTAGGCTTCCCCTTCCCTTTTTGAGAGGAAGAAGCAGCCCACTATTGCGCTACAGGGTAATTCATCTTTGACTGCACCTTGCCCCTGGTCTTATACTTAATGTAATTTTGATAAAGCAGGCTCGTTCTTGGAGGAAGCGAACTGACTAGGGAGGGCGAAAAATGATCTAGCGAATATCCCTCACATGATACCAATGATTGATATCCAGTCATGTGCACGACATGCACTACACCTTCATGAGAGAATTTTAGACATTTATGAATAATGGAAGTGACCCCGTTTATGGAAACTAGCCACGGGATAACTAGCTTCACTCTAAACAAGTCAAATTCTAGAATGACGTCAAAGGAAACAATTACACCCCTAGGTCCCACTAGGACGAAAAGAGTTATAAAACCGTAAGGAGCAAGAGAGAGGCCATCATGGGTACGTATGGTGGTTTTCATTTTTTCATATTCCTCCCTTTGTAAAGAGTTCAACAAAAGAGTATCCTCCATAATAACAATCATGTGACTCATCGGATCCACAAGGACTCCTGTCACAATGTTTCCATTGACACAAGCGTGAATATATAGAGGAGAAGCTTTGTTATTCATGGGTAGATCCTAAGATGTAAAAGTTATATCTGGTGAACTAGTTGCAAGTCGAGGGGGAGGAATTTGAGTAAACGAAACCACATTTACATATGTTGAGGCCTCAAGAGAAGCACCAGAAGGATCAATAATCAAATTCATAGAGTGAGATTGAAACAAGTTCATATAGTGTAAATCTACAATTCACTATTTTCCTTAGCCACAGACTTGTTCGTATTTTTCTTTTTACCATCGAGGTGAATGGTACTGTCAACAATGTGATCCTATATCTCATGATGTAGGTGCATACAATGTTTAGTATCATGCCTGTGGACACGATGGTATTTTCAGAACACATTTCCATCATACCAGTCAGGGTAAGGTTCTCTAAGAGGCCGAGGATCTTCCAATGTTATAACTTTATCCTTTAATAGTTTCTTCAAAATAGAAGAGTAAGATTGAGAAAAAATTGTGAACTTTCTGTTGCCCTTGAGGCCTTTGTCATTAGACGTGGTAACTACATTCACAATAGATTTTCCTTTTCCTAAAATCATTACAATAGACCTTCTTTCTAGGTAGGAGCATGTGAAAGATCCCACATTCCCGCAACGCCGTGCACAAATGCGCGAAAGAAGGATACTTCATTAAGGAAAACTTCTCTTGTCAAGGTCTCTGCAGGTTGCCTATGAACACCTTCTGCACATCTGATTTGGGTAGCAGGTAAGAAATTTGTAAAAAGAGTGCTTGATATCGAGCAATTAAATCAATAATCTTCTCATGCTCTCCCTACTTACATCGGACAAGATCTGAGAAGGTCATCTTCGACTCAATGTTAGCCTGAAATTGCTGGAGAAAATGATTAATGAGTTGATCGAATGAGAATATGGAGTTGTCGAGCAAGGAATAGTATGACTCTAGTGATGTGTCCTTGAGAGATCAAGGAAATAATTTGGCCATCAAGGCATCATGGTGAAAGAAGTTCATACACATCATGTCACGTATGTTTGAGGGCCTCCTTTACCAATGTATTTCTCAAATTTAAGAATTTTCATCCCTTGAGGGAAGTGAGTGTTCAGAATCATCATCAACAAAGGACTATGTCAGAAGAAAGGTTGAAATATGGGCTGGACAGAGGCTTGGGACAGACTCGCCAACTGGTTCTACATTTGACCCATATTTTGTAGTAGGGAATTCAAAAAAGGGTCAAATGAAGAAATAGGGCTAGTGGAGCTGCCACTAGAACCACCACCAAGACCACCACCAGAGCCACTTCCATAGCCACCACCAGAGCTACCATCATAGCCACCGCTGTGACCACCACTAGAGCCATCGCCAGAGCCACCAGACATACCAGAACCATCGGTTGCCATTCTACTGGGAATCCCATTGGCAAGGACAAAGCTTCCCCTAGGAGGAAGAACATTGAATCCTAGAGCTATTTCGCTTGCTTTGACAATAAGAGGAAGACCAAGAGTGGAGACATTGATGGAAGGGCCTGTTTCAGCCATGCATACCAATGTCATAGGAATCAAGATGTCAATTTTTCTTTCATAAGCTTCGAGCACATGACCTCAAGTAATACTTGACCTAGGGTTGTAAGAAGGGACATATGCTTCCTTTAAGTCGGTAAGGCCACGAAGAAACTCTATGACTGTTTGATCCTTGTCTAGCATATATCTAATTTCATTAACAACTCTAGCGACCCTAGCCATGTTTTGATCTTTCCCTAAGTGGTTTGTGAGATCCAAAAGCCTCCCATCTAAAGCCAGGAGGTGGTCTATGGGAATGGGGACAACTTCATTCTCATCCAGAGGTAGAGATAAAGGGGAAACATGAGGAGTAGGGGTATGAGTGGTTTCATGAAAGAAACTCATATCTGCCACTGATACCATCTCCTGGGAAGGGAGAGCCGAAGTGACCCTTGAGAAGTCCATCTCTAAGTGTTGCACACTCCTAACTATGTACCTGAAGGTTGTAGACTGAGTTGTGAAGCTCATAAAGCATCACAACACACAAGTCCACAACCTATGCAAACACGAGAGAAAGAATCTCAACACAAAGAAATAGATACTACAAGGTTCATGTCGGTTTCACCAAAATGTAGAGGGGGACCGATTGCTTAAGACCCAAAGTCACAAGATGGTCTAGAACAATTAGCTTCCTTGATCTACCTCACACTAAGGGGTTGTTTAAGATAGGTTTAATGTTTAAGGGGGTGAAAATGAAGGACATCAGGAAGTCAAATGAGCGGGTTCCTAGAGTCTAGACTGTAACTTAGGTAGCTCACTGCCAGAGGACTCCAATGTGGGGTATGGATGACAGCGCAACACACTAGCATTTTAGTTGGGCGTTGGCATCTGTACAGACAACGAGTGTAAAGTACAGTCTGAGAACTGAAGAAGCCTACTAACAACTTGAAAAATATGATTTAATGCAATAACAAAAATAAAAAGGAACTAGATAGTTGAATAACAAGAATACTTTAACTTGATCTAATCTATGAATTGATGAAAAAGAGGGTGAGGAAAGCACACCTTCCTACCCATGAGTTGATATCTTCTAAGTCTTCACTCCACGAGCAACCTACACACATAAGATGAATTTTTTTTGGGGTTGTGTATAGAGGACTACCACAGTCAGTCCCCCACTTTGGTGTTTCCACCTCCATGGACAACCAGTATAACAATGATAGAGAAATATGATAAAGAAAGGTATCAAAATGGAAGTACTATGCACTATGCTAAGCAACAATATGCTACAAAACAATGCAATGATGCTAAGTGAAAGAAAGATAGAACAATATCACCTTCAACCACGTGCACTCAAGGAAAATGGGAGGAGTGAGCTCGCAAGCTTGTAAATGTCGACGTTGCCACAACAACGAGGAGATTGAGTCCACAAAACAACTTGCTACTTCAAAGGAGTTGAGAATGTTGTGAAAATGTTGTGATGATAGTGAAGAAATTTTTTCCAATGTCTGAATGATCAAGAAGTTCAAGAAGGAAGTGAAAGAATGGAAGAGATAGCAATTTGAAGATGAAATTGGAGGCAAAGGAGTTGTTCAAGGTCGGTCAAGGGCACAAAAACGTTACACTTCATTACCAATGGAGAGTTGTAATGCCTCTGCGGATTCCAGAGGCAAGAATCCTATCAAGATAACAGTGTGCCACACAGATGTCCATGCATTGTGCTAACATCCTTGATAGAATATCCTCCACTGACACTAAAAACAACTGCCAAGTGGATGGGAAGCGAATGAAGAATGTGGAATAACATCATCAAATTTAATTTTTCTAAGGTGGGAGGTGCATAAATCGAGAATTTGCAAGGGGTGCAAATTCATGCTATTACACAATCATATACCTAGATCAAAATTTATGACTCTTGAAAGCTGGTCTATTTTTGGGGGTTGAGAGTTATAGTTTTAAATTAAACTTGGAGATGCCTAAGGAAATTTATGAATATTTTCTGGCATTTTTCAAAGTAGTGGAAAAGGAGGGAAGATAGAGAGGAGAAGCATATTTGAAGTTGTAGAGAGGTAGAAGGCTCCGAAAACAAGTGAATGATGCTATAATTTGTTGCAATTTGTTGAAGATTTGATCATCTAATTTTGTTTCCTAATTATGTTATGTAAGCATTCATTATTATCAAATAAAAAATATAAGTTTTCATGTGTGAATCTATTTTTGTGTGGTGTATGAGGGAGATATTAGATACTACTCAACAAATTAAAATGCTTAAAAATAAGCCCTCTTAAAATAGACAATTTTTTTTGAATTTGTTGAAGGGAAGCACTAGTAGCCCTTCTACCCCTACCCCTAAAAATCCTAGTGGGGGAAAATAAGGAAACAATAATGTGGGTTTAGTGGACATGCAACAAACTATAGAAACTATCCCCTCCTCTAGTCAAAAAAGAAAAGCCTTAGTCACTTTAGAGGAGGGTGATGAGTTATTGAAGAATTTCATTGTGAGCCCCCATAATAAGAAGAGCGGGGAAAACCCTAAAGTTGTGAAAGTACCTAGTAACAAAGATGAATTAGGGAAAAGGGCTATTGAAATTTTTGATGGAGAAGACAAGGATTCTAAGGAAGATGGTTCTGAACAAAAAAGTAAACAAAAATCCAGTGAGAGGAAGCTTACGAGGCTTGTAAATGCCTAAGTTGCTCAAAATGTAACTGATAAGAAATATAAGAAGTTAATTTTTATAAACAAAAAGAGATTAATGTGGAGGATGAAGATGAGTTCAAATATTTTATGCTTTAGGAAGATGAAGAGGAAGAGGAGAAAAATGATAGTGGTGAAGAGTATGAAGAGGAGGGAGAGGAGCCAAAAGAAGATGAAGACAAACATATAGATTGGGAAGTGGATGAGGAGAAAGAAGTGAACAAGGAGAAAAAAGCTAAGGTTGAAGAGGAAGATGATGAAGTGGAGTAGGTGTAGATGGTTTTAGGGATGATAATCACCCTTTAATGGGATGGATGACAATGACCCTCAAAAAGTGAATGGAGAATAGAGGAATCTAGAAGACATGGGAGAGCTGCATAAAAAAGACCAAAATATTGATGACTTGGTTGACTCCTGAAAGGATGAAATTGTTCTTCTAAAAAATAAAGAGGAAATAATTGAAAGGAAAATGTAGGATAACAAACATTACAAAATGTAGAAATAAATGGAATAATACTTTACCCATCATTAGTAATCTCTAGGATAAAGTGAAAAACATTGAAACTACTATTGGAAAAATTGAATAGTCTATAGGATTATGAAGAAAGTAGTGATGGGAATGATTTTTGGGAAGTTGAATCCAAGGAAAAAAAAGAAGTAGGGCAAGGAACAAGAGATGATTTTCTAAGATAAATACCATAAGAAGACTGAGAACCAAAACAAAAAGAATACATGGGAGGACTCTTTGGACACTCTTTTGAAGATTAGAGATTTATTTTCTAAGGTGTTTTTTCTTGTTAGTTTTTTTGGTTTTTGTGGATTGGTTTGAGGTTGGCCTAGGTTTTAGTTTATTATTTCTATGTTATGGTTTGATGAACTCTTTGTTTTATTTTTTTAAGTTTCTCATGTAATGGGTTCAAGGCCCTTTCCTTTCTTATCTAATAAAAAACATGTTAAACTTCTCTAACATTGAGTTTACATACTTACTCTAGCCCAGCCACAACTTTGTATTCAATCTATCTCATCCGATCTCCATCCCCAAGTTATACTTTGTTACTTGTAATTCCATCTCAAACTATGCTAAAATTTGTGACTAAAATTCATAAATCATGCCTTTCCCATTACCAAAAAATAACATATCATCAACATATAATGCAATAATAAGAATACGACCACCCTCCATCTTATAGTAGATGCAATGATTTAATTTAGATCTAAAAAATATCAAACCTAAATACAAAAGAATCAAAATTTTGGTATCACATCTTAGGGAGTTGCTTAAGACTATACACAAAATTCTTCAATTTACAAACCAAAATTTCTTTACCTTTCTAAATGTAGTGCTTTAGTTGTTTCATATAAATATCTTCCTCCAAATGATGATGAAGGAATATTTTATTCACATCCATCTACTTCAACCTCAAGATCACATGTTGTAACAAAAAATAATAGAAATTGAATTGATGTCAGATTTTCTATTTGGGGATAAAATCTCACTATAATCTATTTCCTTAACATGGGAATAACACTTCACAACTAATCTTTTCTTATATTCTCGACACTACAATTAGATCCTATTTTTATTTTGAACACTCATTTACATCTAACAAACTTTAGTCCATCAAGTAAAGGTACTAGGTCTTGTGTGTTATTTTTCTTTAAAGAATCCCTCTCCTCATCCATGGCCATCTTCAAGGACTCAACATCATTCATACCCATAACCTTCTTTACAGTCCTAGGCTCATTAGTGTTAGTAGTCAAAACAAAAATTTGTCTAGTTATCTTTGCTAAGTGGACCTCCTTAAAGGTTGAGATGGAGGTTCTATCTCTTCTTTAAAACTCTTTGAATTATCCGATCTCTCTTCCTCTTCAATTCCTTTATGGACTTCTTGATCTTTGGGGTTAGTTGAAGCACATATTTCTTCCATCCTTCTTTAGTTGCCCTAACTTCTCTAAAGATATTTTTTTTTCTATACAAAACCCTCTTAGCCATATTGTCTTAAATCTTGTGTCCTTTCATAGCAACACCATAGCCAATGCATATTCATTTTAAGCCTTGTTCTCTAGCTTTGATTGATTCTCCCTATATACATGTGCAATGTGTTGCAACCAAAGGCTTGAAGATGTATCATTAAGGGATTTTTTCCAGCCACATATCCATAGGTGTCTTATTAGTAAGAGCTAATGCATGAGACCTATTAACTAGGTAACAAGTTGTGTCAACTACTTCTACTCAAATTATTTATTCCAAGCTAGTCCTACTAAGCATACTCCTATCCCTTTCCATCAATGTCATGTTAATTCTTTCTATAACTTCAGTCTATAGAGGGGTGTATGGAGTATCTTATGTATTATTATCCTATGATTCTTACTAAATCTATCCAAATATTTTGAGGAAAAATCACCACATTATCAATCCTCAAAATATAATCTTCCTACTAGTCTAATTCTCTACAAGAGATTTAAACTCTTTAAAATGACGAAAAACTTCAAATTTACTTCTAAGAGATATAGCCATGTCCTTCTATTTTAATCATTAATAAAAACATAATATATAGATTTAAAAATCAAAGAAACATCAACAAGACCAAATACATTGTAATGGATTTAATCTAACACTCTAGATGATTTATGAGAACTAGATTAAAATTAAACATGGTTATATTTTTCATATACATAATGTTCACAAAATTCAAATTCAAGATTACAATAATTTAACCCCTCAATAAGGTTTTTATTTTTTAGGGTTCTTAAACCCTTCTCACCTATGTGATACATCCTTTAGTTCCTAAACATTGTTTCCTCTATAGATAAATTTTTCTCCAAAGAATGAGCACACTTAGGTACCTAGAAAGAATAAACATCAAAAGTATCTACAAAACACACCTCTTTTTTTTAGTTTAAATGGTGAAGGTAAATATTATATATTTATCTTTACTGTAGGAATTGAAGAACTATTGTACATAGTGTCAATTTGAATTCTCTTAGCAAGAACCATAGCCCCTCTAACCTTATTACACCCTCCACTCAAGAAAACAACCTCCAAACCCACACCATTTAGTCAACTTATAGAAATTAGGTTCCATGCAAAATTATGGATATGTAATAAAAAATTGATCCCCTTCACTCATCCATGAGGAAATCTAATCAAGACTAGGCCAACAATATTCATATGATAATCATCTCCAAGGTACATTTTCCCATCATCATATTCTTCATATTTTGTAAACTGATTAATGTGAGGTCATGGGAAGAGGATAGTGATAGAAGAGGAAAATAATGCATTTGACAATGGCTTAAGTGGATCCATATCAAAGGGGTAAGGTAAGTGTATGTTTGAATTTCATCATGTGAATCACTTTATGTGATTCTTGAAAGGTATGTAGTATGGTGATAAGATAGAATAAAGTCTTCAAATACAATGTTAAGCATAGAAGGAAGAGAAGTATTAGAGACATTAGATTATATGAAAATGAGAGAAATAAAAGGCTCAACAGTAGAAAAAACATCATATAAAGTATAGACTATATCATCAATAGAAAAAGAAACACTAAAGATATCAAAAAATAAATCAAGTGTGAGAACCTTTGAGAGAGGGGGTAGGTAAAACAACAAAATGTGGAAATTTTACGCTTAACATTAGGTGAAGTAGTGCTAGAAGAATCATATAAATCTTGAGAAAGGGAAGGGGGAGCATGATTAGCAATGGGAAAATAATCATAAAAGTACATAAGCGTTTCCAAGGAACTAGGATAAGTACTAAGGAAGATAATAAAAGTGGGAATATTGGAAACACTAGTGTATATGACCTCAATAGAAAGAGGAAAATTTGGGATCTATGAAGGAGGCATGGAGGGAAACAAGAGGGATGGAGAATCCATTAAGGAGCACTAAATTTTTTTATAAAATAAAATTGATTTAATTCTAATATACTCACACACAAATTATAAGTGAAAATATAAGACAAATAGAATCATTAAAATGTAAGAAAATAATAATTTTTTTTGTGTATTTTAAATCAATTTTTTTTAAAAAAATTTAAACATATGCAACAATCTAGTACCTATGAAATAATATTTAAAATAGTATAATAGTAATATATCACATGGAACTGAGAATGCAATCAACACAAAAAATATGCATGATAAAATGAGAAGCTAGAGAGAGAAAACAATGAAAATCAAAGAACAAATGAATATATATTTAGTCAAGGTAGTTTCAAAAAATGTTAGGGATGATAATCTATAGTTTTTATAGATGCTCTAAGGAAATAAAAGGTAAAATATATACATCCATACCAAGGTAGGGGGTATAGGTTTCCTATAGACAACATTATTGGTGTCAATATAGGGTCTTGGTATAGTATTTTAGATACATTTTATATATCAATTATATATTATAATTGAGGCATTGCATATAATGAGTCTAAGTGTCGAAAAATGTTGGAAATAAAGGAAAATGATGGTTAAAAACTAGTGTAAAATAAAAAAAGTAAATACATGCAAAAAGGATATAAAACCATGAATTTGTAGATCTATATCTAATTATATAAAAAAAGTAAAATAGTGAAATAGTAAATCTAGAGGCTAAAAAAAATTGATACATTATATATAATGATGTTAGCTCAAAATTTAGATGTATTATATATTATAATTGAGACATTGTATACAATTGGTCTAAGTGCTTTCAAATTTTGGAAATAAAGGAAAATGAGGAAAATGATAGTTAAAAAATATTGTAAATAAATTTAAAGAAAATGCAGGTAAAAAGGAGAGAAATCATGAATTTGTAGACCTATATCTAATTAAAAAAGAAAATTAAAACAGTGAAATAGTAAATCTAAGGGTTAAAAATCTACTTGGAAAATTTAAAGGCTATATGATTGATGCTTCTATAAGGGTAGTTATGTTGGGCCTTGGTAGGGGAATGGTGTTTTGGTGGACACTTTGGGGAATTTTTTTATAATTTTATAAAAAATTATCTTAGCTTGACCTCTTGATTATTTAAAATAGCTATCATAACTACCCAATCCTTACCAATTCTAGATCACTTGCAACACATATTTTTCTAGCAAGAACCTTGAAAGGTGGTTAGGTTCAAGGAGAAGAAACCTTGACCATCCCTTTTGTGGATAATTTAAATATAAATCCACATTATCATGATAATGATGATAAAATACTAAAAATATATCTTAAAAATAACTCATTGTTGAAATACAAATCAAAACCCTAATTTTCTCTTACCAATTCAGATACATGGAAAGAGGAAAACCTAGGACTTGATGGGGGAGATGAAAACAAAGATGGAAAAAAATGGAAACAAAGATGATACTGGTTGAAGATGGATGAAATATAAAAAGTTAAACATGGACTTATGAAAATATGGTGACTTGGCAGGAAACCAAGGAGAGAGAAGAAAGGCTATGAGATGGATATAGAAAGGAATACAACCACACAAAGATATTCAATGACTCCAAAGTTATGAATGAATGGCATCCAAAGCTTGATGAATATGTTTCAATTATGGACTAATAATAAAAGGTTCCAAAACTCTAAGATAGAAAATAAGAAATTTAATGTGCAAGAGGAAACTTGAGTGTGTGATATAAAAATATAAGGAAGGTTAATTTTATAAATTTTTAGGGCCAAATTTTATTATTTTAAGTAGAACAACTTTAATTGAGCTTATTTATCCAAGGATAAGGTTGAATCAAATGTTTTGAGCCAAGGGAAAGTCAGAGGTCATAGATTTCTCATATCTTGAGGAACATGAGCTTGGATGGGAAGATAGAGGATAAATAAGTTCAATAGAGGTAGTTTCATCTCAATTATGTTAAAGATGCATGATTTATTGAAGAAATAAGGTGAAACCAAACTAGTCTTATGAGAGGATAAACAAACTTAATTTTTGGAAAATTCATCTTGGAAATAGAAATATGGGTAGCTTAAGTGTGAAGGAAGAATAGGGAAGGGGTAAATGATACATGAGAGGGGGGGAAATGGTGATATAAGGATAAAAATTAGGACTTATAAATTGTTCAAGAGAATGTATTCTCCAAATCTAACTAAACACTACTGTGCATAAGTTAAAGATGGTGGACTCATGTTACACATAGATGGCTTACAAATTGACAAGTTACTCTTGCTCACTTGGTAAAAGAAAGTGTAGTGGAGTGTCTAGAGGACTACCTTCTTCATGTGGGAGAAGTATCCTAAATGTGACGATAGTGTTTTTTTGAGGGATAGCTCTTGCTCATGTGAGCTCTCTCTTCATGCAAGGAAAGAGCTTTGTTAGAGCATAATGTAAATACTAAGGGATTATATTTAATCTAAGTACTACTAAATAAATTTATAAGACTCTAAATTATATGATTTATCTTTATAATATAAAATAATGGATATTTTGTAAAGATAACCAAAAGATTATATAGTGAAAGTTTGTTACCTATTCAACAACCCCTTAGTTTTCTTTAAATAGAGGTACTAATCATAAAACATATATTACATTGTAAATATGTAACACATACATTGGTATATGCTAGAAATGAGACTATGTTAGAGGTATATTAATGAATGTAATATATATAGTGAGACATTATGAAAAGAAGGGGAGGGAGAAGGTACTAATCATAAAACATATATTACATTGTAAATATGTAACACATACATTGGTATATGCTAGAAATGAGACTATGTTAGAGGTATATTAATGAATGCAATATATATAGTGAGACATTATGAAAAGAAGGGGAGGGAGAAGATATTGTGAAATTTAGGTTGTTGGTATGTTTTATACAAATATTATTGTAACTTTTCAAAATAATGAATGAGGTTTTTGTGGGTTTTTTTACTAGAAAGAAATTTCCCCATTTACATATTATGTAATGTGATTTCTCTATTTTAAAAAAAATTAATTTTAGTTATCTTTTACTTATATATAATATTTAGTTGCATATTGATCTTATTTCCTAACGTAGTATCAAAGCAAAGATAGGCTATGCTAATCATTTTTTTTAAGTATATGTTGAATACATTTATTGTGAAATATTTGGTGTTCATGGTAATGCATATGGTGTACTTCTTTATTACTTCAAAAATAAATTTCATTAGTGGTAAAACCTTCATTTTTTAAAGCCTTAAATTTAGTAATTTATCTATTAACTTAAATTTGGGTGCTTATTGCTTTTGGCACGATTATCATAATTAAAGTATTTTTTGCTCTTATTATTGTAAATATGAGTTTTGCTCTTATTTAAACTATTTTTTAACATCTATAAATTTATATTGGTCTATAGTTCCCCTCATTTAAACCTCAATTTGTTTGTTTATTCAAAAGGCCATTTTTCCTTTACTATTACAATGTAATTTGTGAAGTCCAAGTTGCAATAACTTCTTATGTCTGAGGTAAATATCCTTCTATGGAAAAGTGTACATGGCAAGATATATGGCCACAATCTCTTTGAAAAAATTAAACTATTTTACTTGATTTAAAGACAAAATGGATGGAATCCTATTTATAGACCATTGGATTGCCTTTTGATTTGTTGTATTTAATTTTTTTTTAAAATCATAAACCTTTCTTAGATCATGACCAAAATTTTGAAATCTTAATTGATGTAATGATTGAATTAGTTCACAGATTCATTTGAAATAATTTGTGTTAATGTTCATATTCATTCTTTAAAGTAATAAATATTTATAAAATATATCTTTATTATTTAAGAACAATCATGTCCTATGATGTTCTCTTTGTATAAATGAAAGGTGGTAGAAATATTCATGACAAATCTATGTTTGGACAAAGGAAAATCCACAAACTAACAATCTAATTAAAATTTGATCCAAAAGTTATGTTGAATGGGAAATGGAAGGCGGTATGAGTTGACATGAGGTCGTAGCAAGGTGTTGAGTTCGAACTTGAGTCATTCAAATCTTGTGAGAATCTTGAGTTGGACTCAAGTTCGTGGTGCCATCAATTCCAAGTTGAGCAGAATGCATAATTGATACAAGGTGTGGTGTCTGTCGTGGGTCTTTGCAAGGCATAGTGTAGACATTAGCATCTTGAGGAGTATCCCCAACTATAAGGGACTTGGAGCTTCTTGGGAAGTCCATCTAGTTATTGAGGAAGGAACGATTTAAAATAATAAATCCTGCAATTCGAAAATATAATATGTAGGAATTTTGTGGTGTATTTAAAGAGGGTAAGGTTTAGAAAGTACATTTTAAAATTTGATTTGTGTAGATGATTCATCTAAAATTGTATTAATTTTTTCAGTAGAATCCATCTAATAGTATGATTTCAGATGAGTCACATAAAAAGTTAAATCTTAGAGTGTACTATTTAATCCAAGCCTGCAGAAATACCTAAGATCATTAGTATTAAAAAAAATCATTCAACCTAATGTTAAGCTAGTGTAGACTGGTTGGTTGGTTCAGTTTTACCAAAATAATGATTCTTGGCCACATTCTTGGTGTGAAAGTGGTATGGATCATGAGCATAAACAGATTAGCTACCTGGACGTGTAAATGGAGTTATCACCATAGAGACACTAAGTTGAGAGTAAGTCGCACACGAGTTCAAGAAGGTACCTGGGTTTGTATAGATCATAAGATGGCCTGAGGACTTTGGATGAATCCATGCGAGTGTAGGTGGCATTGATTCGTGACATCAGTGAGAGAATAAGCATAGGTAATAGAGAAAAGTTTGGTCTAGATGTGGGAATATGAAATGGGTATTATGGAGTAGAGCAACTGGGAGTTTGGAAAGGATATTGGAGGGATGCTTGTTGGTTTGAGCAAAAATTTCTTGCACTGCAGAGATGGATCGAGGTTGAGTCCATATTTCTGATTCAAGATGACGAGTTACCATAAAGTCTACAGCTGTCAGTGAGGGCGACATCTGAGAGATTAAGGGGTATTGACGAGGGTTGGGAGTCCCACGTGACAATAGGTACTAAGGACAATTCTTGTCCCATGAATAGAACTAAAGAAGCTTGAGCAGATCTTGAGGAGTTGGGCCCAAGATTGGGGGACTTTGTGTCATGTCCATGAGGAATGTGAGCAGTAAATCAAGGTTCTGCATTATTTTTTTAACAAAAATAAAGATATAGATTTCAAATCACATATAAATTATTTATTAAATCTTAATTTATGAAGTTAAAAAAATTAAATCAAAACTAGGATAATATAAGAAATTAAGGTACTAACCTTGAAATTTCTTTAAAAATAAATTAAAACTATATTAAATTTTAAATTACTAAATCAAATTTATGATTATAATTTACTAAAATTAAAGAAAAATATTTGGAAATTCTATGATAACATCACCAATCTAGAATCATTAATTCTTGTTGTTGATTCCTAAATTCCTCCCTTGTTTCCCATTTTCCTTAGCAATTCCTCATAGTCTACTCATAAATTCTTGATGGCTTTCTCCTCTATTTATAATATTTTCTCAATGTTTTCTTTTAATTATTTAATTACTAATTTTTGTATTAAATCTTTCAAGATAAATAGAAAATAGACAATATTAATTAAATATCATTTTATTTATTTTTAATATTTTATTTCTAAAATATTAATAGGATAATTCAAAAATATTTTAAAAGATAATAATTGAAATTAAATATCAATTTTAAAGAAAATTAAATAATTAAATTTTATTCAAGATACTTTTCAAACACTATTTTTAAAATTAAGATAATTATTTCATTTCATTTTTCTAATATTTTTCTCAAGAGAATAAAGCTAAAAGAAAACAATTTATTTTCTTCCACTTAAATCCTTTCAAAAATATATCCTTTATTTTATCTTGAATTATAATATTTCAATATTTTTAGTTTATTTTTAATTTCAATTTATCATTATCTAACTAGCAATGGCACCTTGGTGTGCAATGGGTAGGCCGAAGAGCTGTGGAAGGTCAATTAGGGAAAAATGTGATTTATTTTTTTCATACATTTGTGTAGTACACGAGGTCAATTTGTAGTCATTTTTATATTGATATTGTTTATATATTATTATTATTATATTAATTTTATTTTATATTAACATAGATATAGTTTTCTTTTTCCTAACCTATCTAAACATTAATTAAATTATGAATTTTTTATAAATTAATTTAATTCTATCTATATAGAAATATATTAATTATTAATTATAATAATTTCATACTTATATTTAATATTTTGTATTCTAGAATATAATATATAATAATATTAATATAATCTATATATATTATTATTTATATTTATAAATATAATTATATTATATATAATTTAATCTATATTATATAAAATATATAATATATTAATTATATTTTGTATTAAATAAAAATATAATAATTATTAATTAGTAATTATAAAAATGTTATATATATTTAATAGTTTTGTTAGAGAATATAATATATAATAATAATAAATAATATAATTATATTTATAATTATTTTTTAATTATATAAAATTTATATTACATATTACTTATGCTAATATATACTTAACTATGTAGGATATAAAGAGTTTTTTTAAAAATGATGTTGAGCGGGAGTCATTCTTGCGGTGAGCAACGGGAAAGCGAGGTTTTAAAAAATGATGTAGAGCGGGAACGTTTGGGTGGGGGCCCTTCTCCTCATGTGGACAGGGTTTTGGCTTGTGTTGATCCCTTTGCACCTAAAAACTTTATGAAGGTTCTAGTTTATAGTGACTTCCTTGTTGTTGGCTTTAGGGCCGCTCTAGGCTGCCATCAATAATATTTTTCTGATGCTATTTTAAATGATCATGCTTAGACTCTACCTGCTCTGGCCATGGTTAGGTTTTTTCCCTTTGCTCGTGCTTCCCCTGTTGTGGTTTTTGGACCAAAGATTGCAGAAAATGAGGATTTCTATGTGAAACAGGGTGTGGTCTGCAGGTTTAACAGCTTGTGGCCCTCCCTTCCTGATCTCCATGAGTGGGTTTCCATCTCTTAAAAGCTTATTGTTTCTGGGTAGATTGACCTCTATCCCAATGCTAAAGGTTTCTTCTTTGCAACCTTCGCTTCCTCCGAGGAGTGTGATAGAGTGTTGGATAAGGGGTGGATGTGGAGTATTCATTCGTTGTTCATTAAGCCTTGGTCTCACTCTTTCAATCCTCTTACATAAGCTGTTGAATATCAGACCAGTTTGGGTCTAACTATTGAATCTCCCTCTCCAATTTTGGGAGGATTCATGTTATGAAGCTATTGACAACACCATTGGTTTCTTTTTGAAGGTGGAATCTACGACTCAAGATTTTGGGCATACTATGGTGGCTCATATTTTAATCGATTTGGACATCTCCAAACCACTCCATGGTGATGTGATCTTGATGGTGGAGGACAAACCATGGACACAACTTCTATACTATGAGGGGCTCCTTTTTCGGTGTAGGAGATGTTTCTCCATTGGTCATTTGGCCTTTGGCTACCCTCATGCTCATCACAAGGGCACTACTACATGGTGGAAGGATGCTCTCTCAGACCATCTCACGATGGGAACTCCCTCTTCGAATGGTCCCTCTAGGGAGAACAATCCTTCCTTGACTGATTCTTCCAAGGAGATTGTGTCTCCCCAAGATCCTCCTTTGGCTATCCCTTCCATGGAACCATTGATTCCTTGAATTGATATCGTTATTAAGGTAGAGCCTGCCTCTCCCTTGATGAATGCCTTTGCTAGTCCTTTGAATGCTCCTGACTCCTCTTTTGTGTTGTTGGCTCCCTTATTGAGTGGTGGCTCTTTACCTATGGTGGTTGTTGAGGATCCGCTCCTCTTGCCTCATTGGATGGACTTCAATTTTGAGCCTTCCTGTTTTGTTGTGTAGAGAAAGAAGAAGGGACTCCCCAAATCGTGGCATAGGGTTTTGAGAGTTAGATTAGCCCCCTCTGATTCTAGGGTTGTCTAGACCTCATTTGTCATTCAACATACTGTTTGTATGTTGTTCATATCCTAGTTTTGTTTTGTGTGTGGCCTATATTGGCCTATTCTATTAGGCCTCAGGGGCTCCTATTTGTAAAGGGATCAACTCCCTTTTGAACTAGCTTCTTTTCTAGTTCATGTCTTATTTTGAACTAGCATCTTTTTGGCCCTGAGGGCTCTTCGTATAAAGGGTACAACACCCTATAAATGCTACTTAATCAAAAAATACGTAGGATAAAGGATGCCATAATGTTAAAACCTAAATGTGTTCATTATTAGGATCTTGGTCATAATTTTCATTTTAATAAACATACTCTAAAACCCTCGTCGAAACCATATTTTTAGACTGCAGCTCACCAAATTGGAGGAATGAAAGGTCAATACTAGCGAGGAAAATTTTGGAGGAGCGAAAACCAATAGCAACAGGGAAAGTAGTAATAAGTGGCGAGGAAAGTAGTAAAAAGTAGCAAAAAACAACCAGAAAAATGGCATAAAATGATGAACGACTGAGATTCGTTTAACTTTCTTGCAAGGGTTGTTGAGCCTTTTAAACCGTTGACGGACAAAATTTGCTTGACAATCTCAAATAAAGAGACGCCTTCAGTGTAATAATTTATCATTTAAAAAATTAATTATTGATTTTTCATATAACTAATAAATACTTTAAAATTAATAGTAATTAAAAAAAAAGTAATAGAACAAAGGGGTCATGACATACTTGTAAGGAAAGACTCTAGTGTGGAGATCGCTTTCCTAATGTCAATTCACAGGAGAGTAATGTAGGATTGCTTTTAATTTCAAATTACAGAGCATTAAGATTCACACATAAAAGAATAGACAATAATATCAACAAAGAATAGACACCAAATTTACGTGGGAAAACCCTTTCGGGAGAAAAACCCACCACCAAAGAAAAGTCACTTTATTCACAGTAAAAACAAATTACAATAAAGTTATAGATCCCTCCTTCCTGGTATTAGTTCTTTGATATTACACAACAACATTACAATCGGCCAACCACAATCAATCGCAACACTGTTACAATGTTCTTTCAACATACAGTCCACTCAACACACAATACCAATCGGTCTGTCATTCTTCTTGCTATACTCACTTTGATCCTTTGATTTCCAGGAATCTATTGTCCAAACTGATTCAGTTCACTCAACCATCCACATTATCCCACATTAGTGTGAAATATTAATAGTCATTAGTTTATAAACAAAAGCTCGAAGACTTTAGGTATCCACAAGTTATCCCTTTTGATTACCAACTCACTCATACACTTGCAGTCAAACCAACCATCGACATGGCCCCACCAAAGTGAACTCCCATTGGTGCATCGCTCAAAATGATAACTTCATAACCACCACATACAAGTTATGAATTTACCAATCCCCACGACCACTGTCGCCCAGTTGGAGAAAACTCAAACTTCATAACCACTGCATACAAGTTACGAAATTACCAATTCCCACGACAATCCAATACCATTGTCACTTAGTCGGACAAAACACAAACTTCATAACTCCCACTGCTGGTTATGAGTTTACCAAATCTTGCGACAAGCCGATACCATTGTCGCCTAGTCAGGAAGTTATGAAACTTCCAAACTTTGTGACTTAGGTTACAAGTTATAGAAATCACTGATGCCATGACAACAAAGGAGATTGGTTAGTCGAGAGGTTATGAAACTTCCAAACTTCGCGACTTAGGTTACAAACTTAGGAACTCCAGCGATTAGCCAACGATGAAGACTTGAACAAAGATACAATCCAACAAGTTGAGGCACAATTTCCAACAATACACCCCTTTTAGGTTACATATTGTCTTGATGTGTCAAAACATCATTCTTGAATAATTCTTTAAAACATATAATATCATAGTTCAAAATAAATGAGGACATAATTGTTGCATTTTAAGTCAGTATTCCCATGTAGCATTCTCTGTGTCATATTGATCCCATTGAACTTTAAATTGATCTATCATTCTACAACGTAATTGGTGTTGATACCTCTTCAAAATTTTGCTAGGCTCAACTGTTATTATTCTTAGCTCCTAGACTTGTAAGGTTTTCCAATTCAAGATATGTTTACTATTTAGTAAATACTTCTTAAGGAAGTACACATGGAATACATCATGTCCATTCAACTTAGATTTGAGGGTAAAGTTAGTTGTTAATCCACTATATATATTATCTCTTAGATTTCAAAGGGTCCAACATAGTGGGCTACTAACCTGGCCTTCTTTCTAAATGAAGTAGAAATTTAATCTTAGAAACACCTTTTTTTTTATGTGGCAGGGGTGTCCCCACGACTAAGCCCAGTGGCCCAACAACCCATACCTTGGATACCTGGGGTGAGATGGGGCGAGACTAGCCTTCTATGGGTGGACGCCATAGCCTACATACAGGCCCACTGGTCAACCATGAGAGCAGGGAGTTGAACCTGAGACCTATAGGGAGAATTAGAAAAACCTTCTTACTAATTGAAAAATTTCTCTAAGTTTTGTTTATATTTGTATAACTATTTTTCCTATTAGATTCTTCTATTAACCTTTGCCTTATAGTTTAATATGAATTTTTATATCCTTCATCATTTTAGGACCAATTATAGCTCTATCCTTTGAATCATCCCAACTGATAAGAGTTAATAAAGGAAAACTCTACTAGTTATACAAAGTTTTGAATGGAGCCATCCCCAATGTAGATTGATAAGAGTTATTAAAGGCAAACCCTACTAGTGGAATATATTCTTCCCATTTTGATTTTTGATCTATAAAACACATGCATAAAATATCTTCATCTATTTAATTTTTCCTTTTTGTTTTCCCATTTGTTTTAGGATGATATGTTGTATTGAAGTTTAATTATGTTCCCAAGGTTGAGTGTAGAATGTTCCAAAATTTTGAAGTGAATCTAACATCCCTACCTAATATGATATTTTTAGGAACCCCATGTAGCCTACATATTTCCTTTATAAGATATTTTTCTAAGGTTGGGGTTGTTAAAATTGAGATATTATGGAAAAATCATGGCACTTGGTCAATCCATGAAAAAAGGAAACATACCTAAGAAAGTTTATTTCTAGAATAGGAGTAATCCATGTGAAAAATGTAGGAATACTCTACACTAACACACCCCTTTAAGCATAGCTTAGGTGGATACAAAGAAATTAGGTTCCAACAACTAGGCCTAATGATGTACCCAAATACAATGTAATCTCTCATAAAGTGGAGAAAGGGAGAAAATAAGAAGACTAGAAAGTCCCCCCAAAGAGGATGATGTTGTTGAAGCAGAGCTCACCCCAAGAAGAGCTCATAGATGAATGAACTTTCTCTTAATAAAAGGTTTGGTGAAAATGCCAACTTGCTCAGAAGACTAGAAAAAGACTAAGTCGATGATTTGAATATGAATGCACTCCTAAATGTAATGTATATGAATCTCTACATGTTTGGTCCAGTGATGCTAGATTGGATTCCAACACATCTAAATGGTTCTTTCATTGTCACAATAAATGATTGTGGGCTACCTTAATAAAATTATGAATTCAATGAGAATCCATTGAATCCAAATAGTCTTGGTGGAAATGTTGATAGCTCCCTTATACTCTACCTCTGTGGATGATAAAGAAATGGCATTTTTCTTCTTGCTAGACCATCTGATAGGACCATAACCCGAAGAGAAATTGTACCTTGAAGTGGACTTATAATTTTGAGTATCACCAGCCCAATCTCAATCTGTGAAACTAACCAAGTCAACCTCTATACCAACTATGTAATGAATCCCAAGAATGTGAGCACCTTGAAGGTAGTGAAGGATCCTCTTAGTTTCTTTCTATTGCAACTCATGAGGCTCTGACATGAATATCAAAACCACACCAATTGCATATGATATATCAAGCCTGGTGTGAGTCACATAGATGAGAATGCTAATGAGTTGTTGATACAAAGTATAATTGACAAGTGGTGTAGTACAATCAACCTTAAGCTTGACTCTAGATAGAAAAGGAGTCAAAGATGGTTTGTAATCAGTCATGTGAAACTAATAAAATAGATCAAGTATATACTTGTGTTTTGAAAAAATGATCCGTAGGTCATGCTATGAGATCTTAATATCAAGGATGTAATGGAGAAAAACCAAGTCTATCATGTCAAATCTATCCTATAGAGTTGACTTCACTACTACAATAGTAGATGAAGAGCTCTTGATGATCAAGATTATCAAAATAAAGTATTAGTATCAATAAAGAATCATCCTACTATAAAAGATACACATTAGGATTTGAATAACATTGTGTGAAACTTGAAGCAAAGAGGAAGGAATCCACATTGACATACCAAGCACAAGAGGCCTATTTGAGGCCATATAGGGATTTCCTATGCTTGAAAAATAAGGATGAATCCTAAACAAAGATTTTTGGCTACTCCATTTAGATCTCCTCCTCAAGTTCTTCATGCAAAAATGCAATCTTCACATCCATTTGGTGCACATCCCGACCATGTGTTGTGGAAATAACAAGAGTAAGTCGGATTGAAGTCATTTTGGAAATGGGTGCAAAGGTCTCTTTGCATTCAATGCCAAAAAATTGTGAAAGTCCTTTAGCTACCAAATGTTCCTTGTAATTATCAAACAACCCATTTAAAATAAAATTGGTCCAATATATCCATCTACATCGAACCATCTTTCTTCCCTTAGGAATACATGTTAAGTCCCAAGTGTGATTTTTGATTAAGGAATCATATTCCTCATGCATAATGCTATCCCACTTAGGAATGCCTAATACCTCTCAAAATTCCTATAGATTGGAGGTGGAGACAAAGTAAGCATGTGGCTCACTCTGATAATCTAATCATGTACATTTTCCATCCATTGGGTTCCCTACTCAAGTACCTATAATGTCGAGCGTCTTTCTCAGCCAAAGAGGGTGAGAAGTGGGTGAATCAAGTGCTAAAATATCAATCTCTAAAGTAATCCCAAAAGAGAATTTTAGGATGAATCCCCATCACTTTCCCTATTGTCATAACTAGAAGAAGAAGAAAAAAACCATGCCTCAAGAATCAACTATGGATGATCTAAACAATCAAAATAATCATCTACCAAATGAATCAATAGAAGGAGAAATGTCAAGTTTTGAGTTGGTAGGAATCTCCTGAAACTTAACATTTCTCTCAATGAACAACTCATGTGTGGTAGGGTGTAGTAGGTGATAAATTTTTACACCATTAGAATAGCCTACAATGATGCAAGGTTTGGATTGAGTTTCCATTACCTTGTAATTTTGTGTTAGTATGCATGCCATGGTTGGAGATCTAAAGACCTTAAAGTGATCAACTAATGGTTTCCTATCCGTCCACGCTTCAAAGAGAGTAATTCCCTTCAAGGCTCTGTGAGGAACCATATTCTGAATGTAACAAGCACAATTGATTTCTTTTTCTCAATATTGTTGTGTAAGGCCCTTGGAGTGTATCATACATCTAGTCATCTCTTTTAAGGATATGTTCTTATGTTCTGCAACACCATCCTATTGGGGAATGTAAGGAATTTTATGATTCAAGTCTATACCCTTTGATGTACAAAACTGCTAAAATACGATGTTTGCATACTCACCCCCATTATTAGTTTGAAGAACCTTGATGGTGTTTCATAATCATTTTCAACAAGAGCCTTGAAGTCTAGATTTTTTTTGAAGAATTCATATTTCTATCAAAGGAAGTAGACCCATATGTACCTAGAAAATTCATCTATGAGGGTGAGAGCATATCGTGCCATAGTGAAATATGAATGGGGAAATTCCCCTGATACATCATTATGAACAAGCTCCAAAACTTACACATAGCCTTCCATATTTTTCCTTTATCAAAATTCTCTTCAAGATGCTTCCCAAGGGTAAAACCCTCATAAAGTCATTTAGAGAATCTAACTCTAGGCAACCCTATGACCATGTCTTGTTGACTTCACTACTCAAGGTAGTTGTAGTTAAGGTGGCCAAACCACTTATGCCATTATTTTCTAACTTCATCTGAATGAGTAAGCAAGGTTGCAGGAGAAACATTTGATGCAAAATGTGAGAAGGTGTATAACTTGGCTTGGTGATTTTCCCTTTCCAAAGCTATCAAATTTTTGCTATGTAAGTCTCTAATCTCAATTGAATATAGAGAAAATTGAACTCTCATGCCCTTTTCTATGTGAGTAATCTGATATACTAAGAGGAGATTAGATGAAAGAGAAAGTAAACTAAAACATTTGTGAATGTCCCACCTTCTATTTCAATAAACCCTCTCCTTGAAATTGATGTTGGAGTGTCATCACCCAAGATAATATAATACATGCGAGAGGGATCTAAGGAACAAAACCCAACCTGTGAGGAACCCATTTGATGTGAAGCACTCGAGTCAATAATATAAGATGGAGATGCAATATCAACTAAAGCCTTGCCCTTAGGTTTCTATTTTCCTTTATCATTTTCCTCAGTAGATTCTTGAGTGGATGAAAACTATTTGATAGATTTAGGGACCCCTATGTTATACTTATCTAGAAAACCTGAGTAAGGTGTTCTATCTATTTCTTGATACACTTGTGCTCATCAAGCCCAAGTTTCTTGCATTATAAACACTTAATTTTTTATTCCTTAGGTTTTCCTTGATTTAAAGAAGTTTCAATGTTGGTTTTAGTGGACTCAAATTTTTGATCTTTCTTAGTCTCCTTGTCCTTTTGAGTGTTTTTATTCTTTCCTTTATTGTTTGAATTATTTGTTTTCTCATTCCCAACAACAAGGGTTTGAGGTTTTGAAGACGTAATTGTGCCCATCTAAATTATCTTATCCTACTCCCTAATCAATTTGATAATAAAGCCATCTAGATAAGGCATTGAACATGTGGTTCAAGATCCCTTTTGGTGGAGTAGAAGGTAAACACAAACATAGAATATTCAAGACCTAATTTGAAGAGTATAGAAAGGACCAAACAATCATCCTTTTTCTCTATTCCACATTCTTTCAACTATAGCCTCTATGACTAATAGTATATGAGTCTCCATGAGAAAAGTGTATTGCAAGATCTTCATAATATGATAGAGAAAAAACCCTAAAATAACTTCAAGGATGTCACAACATGAATAACTGGTAAAATCAATGAAAGATTACACACGATTTGTAGGGTCAGATGATAATAATGGCATTGTAAGGGGAAGGGTTTCACATGCATGAGCTTGCAAGCAACCATATTGCAAAATGAAAGGAAGTGCATAAGGGTTACAATGAGAGTGGTAAATGACACGTATAACACTTATCACCAGATATCCCTTATGACAGAGTAAGCCCACAATAAGTTAAAGCACAAATGTAACAATAAGGCATAATTAATAATCAAGAAAGGGGCTAATCAAAGAATTAAAATAATTACAATCCTTGGCCTAAGTGACATCAATAAAGTCACACATAAAGAAATTAAAAGTATACACTTTGCCACATGGGAGTTACCCCCCATCTTTGGGTAACGCTTACCAATTAAAAGAAAAACATAGCCTCTATGACTTAAATTTAGTGAAAAAGTCTTGTGGGGTATCAAGGTTACTAGGGCTCATACTTATGAGCTTGAAATAAATTCATAGAAAATGGAGAAAGGACACAAAGAATGAAGAAAAATCATAGTTATAGCGGACACTAAAATACCCTGGTGAACTCTTGCCCACCACGACAAGAGTGCTCAAAATGTTTGCAAAAAAATGTTAAGACACAAAGAGGAAAAAGTTAGGAAGGATAAACTTGAGAAACATAAACTATGAAATAAGGTGAAGACTAGGGACAACTAGACAATCTTAAAACATTGACAAATGGGACATCACCTTGAAGGTATGGATTATTTGCTAAATATTTATTTTGTTAATACCATTTTAGGTTTATTGAAATTCTTAATTATCATCAAATTTGTCAAATTGTCTCATTTCATTTTGGGTGGTTACAAGCTCATGATCTTGAAATCCCTAAGAATTCTCACTTACATATCATGATTCAATGTATAGTTTGATTTGTTATGACTTTTAAACTTATTCTCCAATAATTGATATATTGATCAAAATTACTAATATGCATGATTGTAGTTGTAATTTTGTTTAATAAAATTGCAACTATCACAAGAATTATATTAGCACGAATACTTGCATGCCATGGATATCAAAATGTACCTCTCTTGTTAAAAAAATGAAGCATTCATCACATTTGCAAGAAGAAACTTCTCATGTAAATTGACTTGTGAGATGTACAATATTGCATATCAATTCCTTGCCTAACAAAAAAAGATGTTTCTCAATGATTTTCTTTATGCTTTCTAATTAAACTTATGGGATAAAGGTACATAAACCCATGCCAATGCTTTTTTGTAGCCTCAAAAACTTGATTCTTAATAAAGCAATTATGTGCTACACACATATAAGCCATACATCTATTCTTGAATTCGGTAATGCTTCACTTGCTTCTTAAAATGTTGAGATACTTATGGCATGTCACACCAAGGGGTTTTCAATATGATAATTCACAAGCTCATTGTTCATAGATTTTAACTAGGTGAAAGCTTCCTCAAATTGTTGTTTTTAATTTTCAATGAGGTGAATCTAGCCACATACCACTATTTTTTATTTTCAAGTCTACAGTGGTGATCCCCACCTAATATTTTAAGAGAATTAAATGTAGATTGTCTAAGTAAGAATAGATAATTACCAACACTTCAAAAAGAACAAATCTCAAACAAAAGATTAACAATAATTAAAACACACATGTAATTTAAAATTAATACATGAAAATTAAGGCAACAATATATAACGACTCTATTTATATGACTAAGTATATATTTATAAAAAAACCAACTATAAAGTTGAAATTAGATTCAAAACTTATAAGTGATCTATATTTTCATTAATAATTATTTTTCATTAAAACCTTAAAAACCTTCAACAAATAAACTATAATTATAATAATAATAATTTTTTTTTTTGATAACCTAGAGGTATCCCCCAATCCTTGCGTCTAGCCCAACGATCTCAACCACCCTTGCCCTGGTCTTACTTTTTGCCAGGGTTTGGGGGAGAAGGAGCCAAGTACCATTATCATCCGAGAGTGTGAGTTGACCTCAAAACCTATATGGGACGAACCCAAAACCCTTAACCAACCATGCTACCCATTCGGGTCTGTTATTTTCTCATTAAAATCATTAAAAATCTAGATAACAAAAAAGGATTATATTTGGTACAAGACCAAATGAAAAGATGAATATTCATTAATTGTCTTAATTCAGCGGATAACAAAAATCTACAAGGTACATAGATTTTGATTTCATATGGGTGGCAGCTATAAACGACAGGGATAAGGACCTCGAGCTGAGTTTTAAAAGGAAAAATGCAACTCTACGTACTAAAATTGACTTCGGATTTGATCCTTTGGCGGCGCAGTAAACGCTGCATTTCTCCGGATGTCTCGCGTGTTTCCGCCACCAACGCCAGTAATGCCCTTCGGCGTCGGCGACGTCTACAGTCAATTGATTAATAAATACAGTCAAATGTGCGTTCTGTCCTCCAATCTGCACTCTCGACTCTCTGCATGTTTTCCTCCAACAAATGAACACAAAAATTGCAGAAGAAGAAGAAAGAATGCAAGAAACTGGCGCCGAAAATTCAACAAGTCGGGAAGTGCTGAACAAGCTCAAGTGCGATGGAGACTTTGATCACCTCACTTACAAGCTTCTCGATCGAGTCAGGAAAAATGTACTTTCGTTCTTTGTCTTGGCTTCTTCATAAGCTCTTTCTGATATTTTGTTTTTTTCGTAATGATTGGGTATAAGTTTAACATGTGGGTTATATGAATTCAACCGAATGGTTCGTTTTCTCCTGGAAATCTATGGTCATCACACACAAAGCCGTGTTTATTTTTATATTATTATTTTGGTACAGGCTCCGTTTTTGCATGATTGTTTATTTCTGAGGTTTTGTTTAGAGAAAAGGGTAACCATGCTTAATTAGGTTTGTTTTTCCTCAAGCTGGTATATTTAAGTACTCTGGTATTACCATTTTTTGCTTGCATGAGAGGAAGACGGGAAAAACCGAAAATTCTCCTATTCTATCATTTCTTCTCAGTGATCATGTACCTGACATGATACTATAATGTGTGTATATATATTTGCATTTAATTAAATGTTTTAAGTCTTTTAAGTTCTTCTGGTTTTTGATTCTATGCTTCTGGGGGCATTGTGTGAGAGAAAACCCACATATATATACTTTCTCTAGGCATACGAAAATGATGGAGTCATTTTATAAGAATAATTTCATAGTGATTTTTTTGTATAGGTAACCATTTCCTTGGTATTTTAAACTTTTGGCCAAGATGATTTGTTTACAAGCATAATCAGAAAAAATATCTCCAAAATTCTAGGGGAGAAAATATAGTAAAGATAAACGCAGGCTTATCCCTTACAACCCGTAGCCCATTATATAGAAAATGTGATGCTAACATATTGAAACTCTGGATTTGCATTCAGTTTTTGTTATTAACTAACAACCTATAAAAATCATCATTAATTGGATAGGTAAACCATATATGGGTTATGTATTACTTTTATGAAATATAGGGTATGGAGGTAACAAGGGCAGGATTTCGTGAGATTGTGTAACCAACGCCCCTGCTAAGTTAATCATATATATAGATCAAATTGATTTAATTACTAGATTATAGCTTATGGCTGAAGGGAATTAGAGTTGAAGACAAATTCTTATTTGCTATTAATCTCTACCTAGGGCTACATTTCTCTCAACGGAATTGGCCAATGGCCATTCAGTTCAGATGAAATAATTGATTAGAACCTCAATTAGAGGAATTAGAATGGCTATAGGGATGGTAACAACCACCCACATTCAAGTTATAGGTGATTGATGTTATTGCTTGAGGAAGTTAAAGTATTTCTGACGCAAGAGAAATGAAAATGCTCTTTTGTGGTACTTGATTGAATCAGGAGATAATTTAAAATGGAAACGAATAAATATGTCTCATAATTGCTTTGTTGCATATGGGTGGAGAGGTCAGTTGTGTCTTTATTGTAGGGAAGCTCTAAGTTTAAAACCAGTAGGAAGCTCCTGTTGCATGTTTCTGGAGTTAAGTGCCATTTTGACTCTCAAAAGAGTTAACGGATTGGTATAGATCATGGCCTTAAGGACATCCATACCAAAACATCTGCAAAGTGTTGGTCGAATTTAAGCAAAGGAAAATTTGAAGTCTACTGGAGAAGGCTGTCATCAAACCATGTCTGGAGACAAACATCCATTTACATTCATTGCCGTAAAGGCATCAGTAATTTCGTACTCCAACTCATCTTCCTGATTACATAGAACAAGAAAATAACTTAATAAATAATAAGCAATCAATAAGTTTCAGTTAAGTGCTTTGTCCAACAAAAACAATGAAGGCCATATCCAATGAGGAGGGTCAATACTAAAGCTTAACATATCTTGGATAAGGATAATAAATGCCACAACTAGTTGTGTTGCAGACAGGGATAATAAATACTGAAAGGGAGTTCTTCTTGGACAATATTATTCAATGGCAGTTTTCAGTCCATCTCAAACAATAATTTTGAATAAGAGATTGGTTCCACTTTAGATTAGGATGTTCAATACAAGAGCTAGGTCCATGTCAAACAATGAAAGCAGTGTGTAATTTCACAAGTATGTCTGAGTAAAATGACAACAGCTACACTTTTCACTGAATTTAAGGCAGTTAACTCAAAAACTACATTATTCAACATTTACAGAATGGAATATGGTAAAAAAATCCATTAACATGTAAAAATACAATGGTGAACTTACCTCTCAGACTTTAACAGTGAGTCTTATTGAGTAGAAACCCTTCTGGATTGGTCTTGTCTATTATTTTGATTTTTGTATGGATTTTGAGTCATACCTCTTAATCTGTTGTGTGGATAAGTCAAAGTGTGTTAAGAATTGGTGAGGTGAAACCATTGATCAATAACAAGGCACCTAGATAAGAGAATGCATCAACAAAATCCTGAGCTGACTTTTCCTGGTGTAACCTTATGAATGCAAGAATGATTGTTAAATCGTAAGAAAAAATTGGAAACATGGTGATTTATCTTAATGAAGGGCCGATAAGTATGACTCAAAATGTTGATAATTGATTAATGGAAATCCAAGGGGCATATGGTGGTGTATGTCAACTGATGATTGGTAGAAACCCTTATCTGACCAAGAGGAATCCGCAGGCCATGGGACTAATGATGTTAAGAGATAATCAAGTTGGATGATGGCACCTTCAACAATTGTAAGAAATGTGAAAATTTTATCGCTCATAAGGTTTATGGGTGCAGCAGTCAGAAACCCTGATTCTAGGTGCAGCAGTCTGAAATACTAATTCTGAGCACTTATTTTAATTTTAATCTTTCTTAGCTTTTGCTGGGTGGCAGCATTCCTGCCTATTATTAGCAGATTTCTGGCTCCTCCTTTTGGCATTATAGGCTCTGTTTTCAAATATATATATAGGGCATTTTCCTTTTTCAATTTTTTTATATAGGTGACTGCGATTCTATTTAAGGCAGATTTCCTTGGGATAAGGGCACCTAAAATTAAGTTAAAAAAAACAAAACTATTTTATGGGCGCCTGTATATTTTTAGGACAGTTGGTATTGGAAAAACTGAAAATAAGTCTCTTTGTGAGCACCAAGTTAATGGGCTATTTATTAACCATTGGCATCACTATTTTGTACACTCAGATTTTTAGAATAATATTTGTTTTCTGAATTGTAGACGTATTCTTATTTTTGTTTATTGTTTTAGTTTTTCATACTTTCAGTTTTTTATGTGGGGAGGTTTAGGCACTCCAGCTGTGGGTGTGATTGAAGGTTAAGATAGTTGAACTTTGCTCAAACCCTAGGGTACAAAATCTGCATCATGTGCTGAATTTTAACATGGTATTGGAGCATTGTTGCTGAGATTTCCTGGATTTGTGAATGGAATTTGCTGCTGCCTGCAATAGGGAGTTGCAAAAAAATTTCAGCACCTTACTTAGTGATTGAATTATTCAAGACTTGTGAAGGGCCAACTTGTTAGGATGCTGATCTGATTTTGTTTAGCTGATTTGTTCAACTTCATCATGTTACAGGAACTGCAGACATTATTACTCTTGGTATTAGAGTGATACCCTAGAGGGAAATTCAAATTTTACTCTTTGGAAGTGCAGGTTGTAGACGATCTTGAAAGAATTTGATTTTTGAGTCTTTGTGGAAACTTGTTGACACCTCCAATTGATCCTCTTCTTAGTTGGCTAAACATAACAAGAAGATGGCCAAGGCAAAGTGTATCATCTTGGACTTTGTGAAGCATCATTTGATTCCTCATGTTGCTAAAAAGAAATCAACAAAGAAAATGTATGATTCCTTGACCACTCGTTATTAGAGTGTGAACATCTCTTGTGCTGAAAAACAAACTCAGTGCCACACGAGCAACACACACATAAAGTACCCACTTACCTGATGAAGATTACAAAACTTTGTGATCAGCTTGCAGCATTTAGGGTTAAGATGGAGGATGAAGAGTTGGTACCCATAGCTTTAAATGGGTTCTCTCCATTCTGGTAATCATTTATTTGGGATGGTTTTATTCAAGAAGAAACTAGACATGAAGCTACTTCAGTCAAATTAGAAGATAGTTAGAATAAAGCTTTCATTGGGAAGATTAAGTAAAGTAGCAAGAAAAGACTTGGGAAGAATCAGAAAGGGTAGCATCAAGTCACAACTTCTCATCAAGAGAAGAAAGATTTGAGCTGCATCAAGTGTTTCAGCTTCAAGTGCCAAAAGTTTGGCCACTATACTTCTTAGTGTCTTGAGAAGAAGGGGAAGGGCAAGCGACTATAGCAATAGAAGATGTTTTTAGGGAGTGCAAAGCTTCAACAGTGGATGGGCTTTCATCCAAGCTTGAGACTACCTTTTCCAAGGTTTCATGTTTATCCACTAACATTGTTTCTAGTGTAGGGTGGTATGTGGACAGCAGAGCATGTAGACACATAACTTTCAATAAGAAGTCTTTCAACAGACTTTAAGAGTAGAAGATTGGCATATAGGTTGAGCTTGGTGATGATACTACTTATCCTGGTATGGGGAAAGTCTCTTTCTACATTTGTTCTAGTGATATTTTGGATCTTGATGACATTCTTTATGTTCTAGGATTGACAAAGAATTTACTTTCAGTTTTAGCCATGAAAACTTAAGGTGTGTGGTTGAATTGATGAACAAGTTATCATCAGAAATTGTGGTCAAGACTTGGCCTAAGGTGTTAGTAAAGGAGACCTTTATAGGCTCATTGCTAATCCAATTAAGTAGATGGGCTTGATACATGAGAATTATAAACTGTGTGACCTTTAGCACAAGAGATTTGGGCACTTGCTCTTTGTAGCTGTACTTCTTTTGAATAATATGGCACATGGATTACTTGATTTTAAGGTTGAAAATATTGGTATGCAAGGGATGTGCACTTGGCAAGCATATCAAGACTGTTTTTCCTAGAAGTGAACACGGATCAAGAGCAATCCTTGATTTGATCCATTCAGAAGTTTGTGGATCTATATTTTCAACCTCATTGGATAGAAATATTTACTATGTTTCTTTCATTGATCATTCTTCAAGAAAAACTTGGATTTAGTTCATGAAGACCAAATATGAGGTCTTTGAGAAATTTTAAGAATTCAAAGCTCTTGTGAAAAATTAAATAGGTAGAAGGATCAAGGTGTTGAGGTTTGACAATGGAGGTGAGTACATGTTTGAGGACTTTGACGCTAAGAAGGAACTAATAGTTCCTTACATCTTGTGATGTCACAGCCTAAATGCTGCGGTGGTATGAGTTCCTTTTGGGCATGTACCCAATGTTGGGACCCACCCATGATCAAGCAACTACATGTCCATGAGTGGGTTCAATTGCAGTGGCACTTTGGTGGGAAAAAACCTCACCCTAAACATTGGTGAGTGCCATTCACTAACAGTTTGGGCTTTAGGCATAGTGGTTGCTTAGCTTGTTATCAGAGCCAAGGTCTCGAGGTTGACTCTTGTGGAGTGTGATGGGTTGTGATGTTCCAACCTAAATGTTGTGGTGGTGCGGATTCTTTTTGGGTGTGTACCTAGGGCTGGGACCCACCCACATTGGGGAACCACGTGTCCATGAGTGGGTTCATCTGTAGTGGCACTTTGGTGGGATGAAAACCTCACCCTTGATGCCAATGAGTGCCATTCACTAACAATTTGGGCTTTTGGTGTAGTGGTTGCTTAGCTTTCTTTGATACCAATGTGATGTGGCAATTGCTACTTTGTTGAAAATTGTTTGTAATCCACTAGGACAATTGTGAAATGGGCTACACACAAATTGTTGATGCAAAGCCCTCTACTGATAAAAACTAGAAATGTAATTGTAATCCAAATCAGGTCTGAACCTAATTTGCATTTTAAAATTCTGATCATTATTTCAAAATGGCATTAAGTTTGCATTCTTGCAAAGGTTTTCAGTGTTTCCAAAGGATTAATCATCATGTCATAAGCCTCTAGTTTGAATAGGGGACATTTTTTGCATTAAAATCCTTTACATTTAATCCATTTTATATTTTAATGAGGGGTTTAGGTCTTAAGTTATACTTTGCAAAGGTCAAAGGGGGGTTTTATTTTGACATATAACATTAAAAAGGCATTTTAATCCTTTTAATGTCCCTTTTCCATAAAATCCACGTGCAAATGAGCAAAGCTATAAAGTTCAACTTTGATTTTTTGAAGTTGAGAGGGAAACTCACATGGTTTTCTTTGCATACAAGAAGTTTCACTTGTTTTTTGGGCAAAAATCTGGAAACTGCACGAGTTCTGGAAGGAAAGATTCAGATTTTGAGAAGGAAACCCTTTGTTGCTGCTTGTACCATCCCTAAATGGACGCCATTATTGATGTTTGCTGCATTATAGAGGAAGATTCCAGAGTTTCTGGCGTGTTTCATGAGTTTCACTCAGCCAAAATCAAGGAACAGCTCCATGGCAACATTCTTGATCATTTTCACCCTCTATTTTCAAGGTTTGTTGCCTTCTTTGCCTCTTTTCTACGTGCTTCCTTCTTCATGGAGTTGTTCTGGCTGCATTTCAGTGATTGCAAATGCAAAATGGAGTGTTCTTTTCTTCATTCTTGCATATGAAGGTGTTTCCATCTATTTGAGGGCTTCTTGTTTTGCCACGGGCTAGGGTTTGAAAAGCATTGCATTGATGTGTTTATTCATGATTGAAGCTGCCTTTAAAACTTCTGTTGAATAAGGAGATGCAGCAATAGGTATTAAGAGAACTTTCAAGTTTAAAACCCTTGCAAGTGTAGTCATTGGATAGTGATTTTAAATCACTAAATTCTGGAACCTAGGGTTTAAAAAATGTAGCAAAAGGAGTGGCTTTGTAACAAGGGATAGTGTCTTTGTTGTTGGCATGAAGAAGATTCATTAGCATTCAGTCTCATACAATGGGCAAATTAGCATTATTTTATTGCAATTAGGGAATCATTGCCATTGAAGCCATTGTGGCAGGGTTGGCGAGACAGCATTGAAGATATGAATATTAATGTGGTTGTGCAAATGACTATGAATGATGATGTTCTTTTGACTGTGAATATTTATGGAGTCCAAGTGATTATAACAGTGGTAACCTTGAGTGATCTATCACTGCAGTAAAGGCAACATCTTGTCAAGGCATGGTAACTAATGAATATGAAGGCAGGGTCATCTTGTCTAGGGTTTCAAGGAGGCAGCAGTGAAGATAAATATCCTTAGAGTCTCCTATGGATTTAAACCCTGAGTAATGCAAGGTAGGTGGCAGCAAGAAGTTAATCCTAGGGGTTTCATGAGTTCAAAGGCTACACAGCGAGCAAGCCACACTATCAATCTTGCATGGTGCAGACTTACAATGGAGGAGTTCAAACACAGTCACTGCCCGTTCACCAAATGAGGTTTTAAGCACGTGAGAGCTTAGGTTTACAAGTCAGGGATTCATTGCCTTATCATCACGTGAAGACCATACCAATCAAATTTCTGCAGGCCATACCAATCTGGGGGAGGGGTGTTTGAAATAAAGGCAGAAATGCCTAGTGTCAGGGGCTGAAGATTGTCTCATCTGTGGCAGCTAGGTCTGAAGATGATTGCTACTGCATTTAAAGTATGGAGAAGACCATTGCAGCTGCAAATGGACTCAATAAGGGTTTGTTTCTGCTGCTATTAAGAAGTTTCTGAATATTGTCTCCTGATTATATATATATAATTGCAATATAATCTGAATACAATGCTAGATGAATTGCTTCCATAGCTGGGTGTAAATCAGATTTAAGTATATTGATTTGGCATGAAGGATGTATTGAACAATACCATGGTTATCATAATCAGATTTTAATCTCTCAGCATTTATTCCCAGTATTTTTTTTCATTGCATTTGTATGCTTAACGAATGACAATACCTGGCATTATCTATATCGAGACCTCAAACAAGCAAAGACCATACAATACATTCAAACCCAAAAGAGAATATACATCAGTTGCATTTGATAACCCATCACAAGGACATGAGGGTTATTACAATTTAAATGATATTTAATATTTGCCTTTCACTTTAATAAATGCTTTAATAAATGGGTGCTCAAAAATAATAATATTTAATGTACTTTAAGTGACCCTTTTGAGGGTCATGGCCCCATCAGACATAAAGTGAATTTAAAACTTTATAACTGCACTTTATAATTAATTATTAATAAAGTAATCACTTTATTAATAATTAAATAACATAACTCCACAAATAATCATTATTTCTCAATTTCGTCTGAACCTGGGAGTTAACCATTGTATCCACTGTGCATCCAATTGCCTTACTAAAAATAGTAAAGGTCCCTCTCTAACATCCACTAACTTACTATAAATAGTAAGTCCCTCAAAACCAAACCAGAGACCTTTGAATATCAACGCCTCAGAGCATATGAAGGGTCTTGAGAGATAAACACTTACAACTGCCACCTGAAGAGCTCCATAACACCCAAATTGGACCCTCTAATCCATCACACTAGCCTATGAGGGTCAACTTATAGGCTAATCCTTCTAACTTTGATGCTCACACAAATGGGGACATTACAGGGTTTAAGGATTAATGCAGATCTGAATGTTAATGAGGTTTTGATGTTTTAATGTACAACAGATTCAACCCCCCCTCTCAGTTGTCTTGTGCATTCAACAAAAAGAACAACTAGATTTAGGCCAAAGAGATGGAATTGATAGAAAAGAACACCCAGATTGAAGCCAAAGACAAGGAAATTGAAAAGGTGAAGATGGTGAAGGTGGCCAAGGAGAGGGAACTGATAGCAACACATCACCTCGAGCTACAGACAAAGGAAGTCTACTAGCTTCACCAACTCAGTGCTTAAACATCTACTCCGACCTCCTTTGTCCACTCGGCTCCAAGGACGTCTTCTCATCCATCCTCTCACTAGCTAGCATGTTGTATTGTTGTCTTCCAATTTTGTTTGGCAATCGTTTGGAAGACGACTTTCTTTTTGGGAGGCTGATGTAGTCGGTCAAATGCCCTAAATAAATAAAAAAATAATATTGGAGTAGCCAACAAAAGTAAATAATTGTTAGATGTTGTAGTCAAGAAGTAGTTCTCGACAATTGGAGTATAGTTGCTGATGGTTGGCAGTTCTCAACAACCAATGGCTATTCTATATATATTATGTTTGCTTACTCCATGGGGGATCGCATATACCCTTTATATTATGTAATTATTGCCTATCCGATGAATGAAGGAATACATGACATATATTATGTGCATTGTTTTGAGTAATTGATATGTTCTATTATTGCTATTATGTATTTTCGTATACTCTAGGTTAATCATTCAATTATCATTATCGAGTAAACAACCCACTTTTGTTGTCTACCATCAAAATCCTTTTGATTGAGGAAGAAATTTAAGCTATTATGATCTGTTTTTGCCACAAATATCCCACATACCAAATATTGTCTGAACTTGGCTAGTGCATGCGTGATGGCTAGTATTTCTTTGTCGTAGATAGAAAGAATCCTAACTCCTTGAGCTTCCTAATCTCAAATGCTATGGGGTGTTTGTTTTGTATCAAAACTGCTCCAATCCCCTTTCCCAAAGCATCACACTCTAAAAGAAAAGGAAGTGAGAAATTTGGAATGGCCAAAACGAGACATGAGGTCATAACCTCCTTGAGCTTATCAAAAGCTCTCTATGTTGCATCACTCTAAGTGAAGGCTCCCTTCTTCGTCAAATAAGTTAGTGGGGTGGTTAGCTATGAAAATCCCTTGATGAACCTCTTGTAATAGTTGCAAAGACCAAAAATCCCTTTCAAGTGTGTTATATTCTTACGTGGAGGCCAATCCATGATCACCTTAATCTTCTTATCATCCACGCTAACCCCTTGGGCATTAATTTTATGCTCTAAATATAATATCTGTGTCAACCCAAAATCACATTTTGATGCCTTGGCAAAGAATGATTGCTGCTCTAGAATAACAAGCACCTCATCTATGTGCCTTAAATGATCCTCACATGTCTTACTATAAATTAAGATGTCATCAAAGAAAAGTAGTACAAAATTTCTCAACTTCTTAACAAATATCTAATTCATGAAAGATTGAAATGTGTTCAATGCATTAGTCAATCCAAATGGCATGACCAAGAACTCATAATTCCCATAATGACACTTGAAAGCTGTTTTATACACATCCTCATCTGTTATACTTATTTGATGATAGTCTGATTGTAGATCAATCTTGGATAATTACATTGCATTGTGAAACTCATTTATCAACTCATCGATCTTGGGAATGGGTTAGTGGTTCTTGATTGTTTTCTTGTTGAGGGATCTATAATTGATGCACATCCTCATAGTAACATCCTTCTTTTTGACCAATACCATGAAGGAAGCAAATGGGCTAGAACTCGATCATACGTGCCCCATATCCAACAACTCCTTAATCTCCTCCTTAATTTCTTCCTTGTGCCTCCTAGGATGATGATAAAGTGTAGTGATGAATGTCTTCGGTCCTTCCTCCAATTCGATAACATGTTGAAAACCTCTATTTGGTGGCAACCAAATGAATATTATTGAAAACCTTGCTATTCTTATCCAATATGGATTGGATGCCAACATGGTAAGATCTCCCATCCTTGGATGACCCTATGTCTGTAATTTAACATTGTGTTGCCCAAAGCTTCTGCTCAATAATGTATAATTAAGTGGACAGAGGGCAGCCTTGGTGCAAACATATATCTGTCTTAAAAAATCTAAATGGGGATCCATTGATGATTCAGGCTACCCAAGGACTAACAATGCATCCAAAGATCCATTTCATAAATGAAAAAGGAAATCAAAATGCTTGCAAACCCATGCCAAAAAGTGCAGATCAACTCTGTCAAAGGCATTAGCCATGTCAAGTTTTATGGTGATCCTTTTCTTAGTCTCCTTGTTGCTGATAGCACTGCTTCATGAATAATCACAATATTTTCATATATTTTTTTACTTGGAATGGATCCTCCTTGCTTTTTACAGATAATGAGGACCAAAGATATTTTGATTCTATTGGCCAAGATTTTAGGTGTGAACTTGTAGTATGAATTGTGAGAGGAAAACACTTGAACTTGTTGAAGGAGACAACATTTTTTTCCCTAGGAATCAAGGATAAAAAGGTAGAGTTGATGGCACCAATTAGCTTATTTTTTTGTGGAAATCTTCAACCAGTTAAAGAAGATAAGCTGCAATGAGGTCAAAAAATTTACGAGAGAAATAACTAGAGAAACCATCAGGACTAGGGACCTTGTCTTTAGTTGAGCTGAAAATGGTGTCTTTGAGCTCCAACATACCACCACTTGACAAAGGATATTTTTAATGTCCTTAGTGATGACATTTGGGATGTGGTTGAGAAATAAAGCTTGAGAAGCAAGGTCTCTATCCAACTTCTTATAAAGAGCTTCATAGTGTTCATAAGCAACCTCTTTAATTTCTTCAATATTAGAGATTGTGTTGCCATTTTCCAACACAATTTCTCTAATCATGTTTCTTTGGCACTGTTGATCGGTTTTGAGGTGAAAGAATCTAGTATTAGAATCTCCCTCACAAAGGCAATCCATGTGAGATTTGACCCTGTGGTATTCTTCTTCTTGTCCAACTTTTCATGCTGGTGAGAGAGAATAGAATCTCTTTGGTTTAAGAGCTTTGGAGAGGGGCTCCGTTTCTGAAGCTCTTCAATTTCTTCAAGCCTGAGTAGAAGGGAATGCTTAGGCCTTTCAAAGATAAAATGGGATTTTATCCATTTTCTCAAATCGGATTTTAATCTGGAAATTTTTAACTTCTAGGTGTCTTGGGCATTACTAGAGAGGTACCAAGAATTCCAATTGAACTCAACTTCGGAGGAGAAACTAGTCAAATGAAACCAATTGGTGTTGTATTTAAAATGGAAAGAACCACTGTTTTTACTACAGGCACTATCCTACAACTCTTTTTCATCCTGATGATGAATCACAGAGTGTGATTCGAAACGTTGATGCAAAAATACATCACACAGTCAAATCCAGAAAAATCTTCACAATACTATGGACTGTGGAAATCTAATGACTTTGAACTATTTTATAGTTCAAAACTATGCTCTAGACAATTCGACTAGTGATATTGGGGAAGAAGGTAAGAATATCCCCTTATATTAGAAACTTGTCAAGTCTTTCAGCAATGAAGTGGCCTCCAGCTCTCTTATTTGACTAAGTGTATTTCCCTCTAGAATGCTTGATATCTTGGAGCCCAACCAAGAAAATAATGTCTTTAACATGCTCTCTACAAGGATCTTTGATTCTTGAGCCACCCCTTTTTCCAATGAAAAGATAACAAGGTTGAAATCACTTGCCAAATTTAGATTGCAAGGCTTGTATTCCTCAATGAAGGAGAAAATAGATAGTCAACATTGTCTTTTGTTGGCAGCAGAGTTGGGAGCATAAACATTCAAGTAGGTGAATGGGAATCCACCCACCTCAAAGGTTAAAAAGAGCTATTAATCACTTTGATGCCCATCAATCTCGGTAGATTGTTTGTAAACCAAGCTATGTGGAGGCCTCTAGAGGCTTTTTTTGTCACCAATAATTTCCACATCATACCTCTTTCAAATAGATTTGGAGTCAATAGCATTTTTTGATCAAGCTTGGTTTCTTGAATTCCCACCAAGGAAGGGAAATGGTCTTTAATGAGATCCTTGAGGTAGTTTTTCTTTAGGGCACCATCGAAGCCTTGATAGTTCCATGAGAGCAATATCATTTTTTACAGGGTTTCTTGCCTTTGGAGAGACCTTCTAGAATTGTTTGGGTCTTAGCTACTACATTTTTCTTTATTTCTTCAATTTCGATTTCCTGATTTGTATTCCTTTCTTCCTTGGTAGACAATTTGGTAAGAATAGGATCAGGATCAGTTCTAAGAATAATGACATCCTCAACCATTCAGTTTAGTTCACTGTATATGCTTCCTCAAGAGGTTGCTCTTTTGGGGTTAGGGTGCCCAACATTGGTTCATGAGAGGTTACTTGAATAGCTTGTTCTTGGGTCTTGGATTGAATGTATTTATCCTTTTCATAAGAAAGGGAAGCAAATTTTTTTGAGTTCTCAGGGGCATGAGAGTTAGTGAGTTTGGGTCTTCCATTCCTAGATCATTTGTTTCTCTTCTTGCTTTGACCACTCCGGAATTTGTCATTAGCAGGCGGATCCTTTCTAGCTTGAGTTTCTTGATTAAGGGGCCAAACCTTGGAGAAATGGCCATATTCATGACAAGATAGACATTTGAAAGGTAAGTGTTCATAGTCTAACACCCAAGTATGCACCCAATCCAAAATATTAATACCAATGGCTTTAGGTAGCACTTTTTTGAGACTTAGTTGCAAACATATGTGTGCAAAAGCAACATTAAGGGATTTGGGAGGAATCCAATCAACAAATTGCCAATTTTATTACCAATAAGTTCTAGTGAAGGTTTATTCTTGTGACTCAACAAAAGAAAGGAGAGCCTTACCCAAATTGGTACTGTAGACACATAAAATTGTCCTAGGCTTGCAACTCTTGATTATTCAACATTGCCCCTTTCATTCTTAATAATTAAATAATTTTTAATTATTTAATTATTTTCTAAAGTCATATATCTTCTATTTAATTAATTCATTTTTTATCTTTATTCTCCTCTTCGATTAATTAAATAAATTTTATTTATTTAATTACGTCACTAATTAAGTCCCCTTCTTTTTAAAATTAAATAAATTCTTATTTATTTAATTTTTTGTCCACATTCCTTTATAATTAAATAATTATTTTAATTATTTAATTATTCATTGGCCTCTTCTCTCATAAATTAAATAAATTTTATTTATTTAATTTGGTCCACTCTCTTGAATTTTGAATTAAATCATTATTTAATTCAAAATGATTCCTTTGTCACATTCCTCTATAATTAAATAATATCTTTATTATTTAATTATTCATTGGTCACCTAAATTATTTAATTTTTGTCCACTTTCCACTATAATTAACAAATCTAATGTTATTGTCCATCATAGTCCTCATTTGGTATCTAGACTTGGCATTGGTCATTTTCCTTAGTCAACATCTTCATTGTCACCTTAGCATTTGGCATCCTTTCTTTACCAATTTTATCACCTTGCATTAGTCATTTCCCTTAGAAAAACATCATTATCACTCTGCATTTAACAACATCATGACATCCACCACCTTGTCTTCCCTTCACCAAGATATGGATAGGCTTGCTAGTAAAATTGAATACGAATTACTCTATAGAGGTCAATACCAAGAAGCCTCAGACTTTAGGAGATAATTTATCCAAGCCGAAAATCAAGGTCCTTCATACCAACAACCCATCAGTCCTAGTCCTCCGTCCATCTACCCTCACTACCAAAATTCACTCGACATAAATCCTACCATTAATTCACAACAAACGTCCACTTATCACCCTTCTCCTAACCTTGACAAGGGAAGCCAACTGTCCAATAGTCCATTCCAAACCTCCATGTCATATTCTGACTCTTCACCTATTAATCACGTCCAAGTCTGCACCCCTTCATCAACCTATCACAACTCTTCTAATTTCAACTCTTATCCACATCAATCAACCTTTCAATAGTCATTGTCCTATTCAACCCCTCCATCATCATCACAACAACAAATCATATCACAAGTCCAAACACCATTCCAACCGCAAGACATTCAACCACAATCCTATGTGTCACCTTCATCATCATGCCCACAAAACCCATTTACCTTCCATGTCAATGCCACATCGACATGTCCACCCATATCACAACAAGAACGTAGCTTCCCAAGTCCACCTTGGCAACAACATCAAGATCCTTTAAGTCTTAATGCCACCTTTGACAAGGGGAACACTAATCTAGTCCATACACCCTTACCACCATCCAATCAAATGCCTATCTCTAATCCACCATGTCCTAGTCCTAATCCATTGGCCTCTCCACCTTCTAACCCATCAAACTATTCATTACCCCCACCATCATCTAATCCTCCATCAAATCTGATTTTAATTATTTAATTGTCCCTTTATTTTCATGTTTATTTCCTTTGTGTTTTGTTACTTCAATGGATTTTAATGTTATTGTGCTAACCCTTTAACAAATCTGATTTTCCCTTGATTACATTGGTCACCTAAATTAAATAATTTTTATTATTTAATTTCTCCAGCAACCTCTTTGTCCGTGCCAATCTTATCTTCCAAATCAAATCTTATCTCTTGACATCTCATTTAATTTCAGCCCTTGATTGAATTATTTTATAATTCAATCTTGGCCATTCATTTCTTATCATTTGCCCTAATTTTAACCTAACCCTAATTCATACTACAACATTCAATCTTGACCATTGATTCTAGGGTATTTGTCATCTTCTCATCCTGGCCACACATTCAGAATTGTAGTTTTTATAAAATGGCAATTTTGTTCTTATTTTGATATTTCATGCTCATTCTATCAACTTAGGTTATGATTATTGTCATTTGCAGTCATTGTCATTTTAGTCTAATGGGAGGTCATTTCTTTTATATAAATCCTTCAACCTTTGCATAGGGCTTTGACATTAGTCTAGGTGCTCATTGGAAATCTGAGGGCCTCATTCGATTTGCTGCAAACTAGAAGGTGTAACAAAGGTGAAGCATGGAAGATGAAGATTTAGGATAACATTGTCCCTTTATTTTCATGTTTATTTCCTTTGTGCTTTGTTACTTCAATGGATTTTAATGTTATTGTGCTAACCCTTTAACAAATCTGATTTTCCCTTGATTACATTGGTGAGCCGACATTTTGTAGAGGAATTTGTGTGTGTTCTTGTTTGCTTTCACTGTTTTGCAGGTTACAGCCAAGACGTTATACGAAATCCCGTCACCTTCATTAGAGCACAGAAAAATGGGCGAATAAAATATTTTCAAATGGTTTCTGGGTTTTGTAGATCTTGCTCTTAACTTTCCAGAACATCAAACGGTTTTAAATTTCGTTGAGATTTGAGAAAGTTATGGGCATTTTAGTGATTGCAGTTTTTTTCAATTTAATTTTTAAACCCGCGTTTTTCTTTTGTCTATAACATTCTTTTTGTGCAGAATTGTGGAAAAATTTTTCTGGGTTTTGAAGGTCTATCATTTAGCTTTCCATGGATATCTACCACTTAAAATTTTGTTAAGTTTTGAGCAAGTTATCGCTATTTTAATTTGCTGCTGTCATTAATGTTTTATCTTTTTTTTTTTTTTGTGTGTTACTAATCTTCTTTTGTAGCGTGTGGCGATCCCTATTCGTGTGTCGAAGACCATTGATTAAAGAGATTACTAATTCATTGTTTGCAGATTCGAATGTTGAAGACAAGATAAACAAACATTGTGCTTGTTTTTCTTTCATAGATTAGCAAACATTTGATTTTGGTGCATATAAAAAGAACACGTCTTCTTTGATTGATTGTGCTTGCAAGATGGTAGGTGAGTATGCTCTCACTTTGTGAAAACCTTGTGATCAGAAAATCAGACCCATTCTAATCTGTTATTTACCCTGACTTGGTATATCGGAGTATCGTCTCCCCTCGCGCTTTCGAGCGATCTTGGGTGTAAGAGAAACGGTTATCAACTCTAGAAATTGGGCCTGCCTGGGGATTTCATCACCCCAACGCGACTCAAACCGGCAACGGAGCTAAAGCCAAGCTACCCCCAACCGGTATATAAATGTAAACCTTAAGGGAAAACCTAAGGTTGCGAGTGCGGATGTGTCATACGGACAGAGTTGTACTCCCTTAAACCCTGTTGAGCTTAACCTCTTCAGGCTGGAGTGCCACCTTAATGGTGATTAATCTCTTGCCCCATGTATTGCCACTCGAACGGGGGTCCCGAACTAAAAACTCTTGTGTAGTAAGCCAAAATCCTTCTATTTGCTAGCGCAACACCGGTCGGTGTGAAGGCATCCACACCTTCGCAGTTTGTAGTAGAGGTGATCAGCTCGCCATGGGAGTTTCATGGGGGTTGGAAGCTTGGTTGGCTTGAGAAGAGAATGCACTGTAAGGGGGAGCCCCCCGTGCAGCCAAGCTTCTGAATTCACACGCTACAGATATGCGGTTACGTGGAATCTAGTGAATATTGTCATGGCCTAACCTAGGATCGTGCTTGTCTTATGTGTGTTTGTTTACACCAAAAACATTGTGCCTTTCTTGGCTTTTATGGGTATGAAGCACCCAGCTTTGCAGATTTGGTGTTTGGTGACAGCAAAGCACCATTAGCCAAGGATCAGGCTGCAGCATAGTCAGGACATAATGAGATCCTTGAAGGATAATTTGCAGATTGCACAAAATTGTCCAGAAGTTGTATGCTGATCAGAAGCGACTTGAGCGTTCTTTTGAGGTTGGGGATATGGTCTATCTCCGTTTACAACCTTATAGACAGTTTCTCTCAAGAAGAGTGGACCTTGAGAAGCTCAAACCTCTTTCTAAACATCATTTAGTCATGCAGAAAACAACATCATGACATCCACCATTAGAGCTACCTTCGCCAAGAGAGTGCAGGCTTCTTAGTAAAATTGAATACTCAAGAAGGCACTTGGGTCAATGTAAGAAGCCTTCACTTTAGGACCGTTGGATGAAGAGCCGAAAATGGTTGTCCTTCGAGGAGACCCTTCATGTCTAGTCCTCCGTCCATCTAATAGAACTACCAAAAGAATGTTGAACAAAGTGGAACCATTAATTACAACAAATGTCCTTTATCAGTGATGAGATAATGCAGCATCCTAATTTGCGATTGCTTGAGGACAAGCAATCTTGGGGAGAATTGTAATGTTCCTTCTAACGACATTTCCGCACCATTGGCCTTTCTTTGGGAACCGAAGGCTAGTCGGAAATTAAATTTAGGGTTTCCTATTTTTGAGGTCATTGCTCAGAGATGGTGGATTTAATGGCGGATTCCTTCTGGGTTTTCAGAGGGCTTCGCAGTGGTATGTTCGTCTCAGCATTCAGAGCACTTTTTAGATTTACTATTTTAGTAAATTCTATTTTACTTGCTTCCATATAGTTCAGCTCGGTTGACTTCCCGCTTGATGGGTCAATTGTTTTCAGTTTTGACTTCAGGGCCTTTGCGAAAGGATAAGTTAAGTCATTTAATTAAAAAAGTCACGTTTTAATTATTATAATTAAACGTTGACCCTTGGCTTAGACTTAATGACTTAATGTTGTTTTTAAAAGGTGGGTCCTTGAGGGTGGCGCCCTCATTGAGAAATGATTTAATATTTCCCTAAGTCAAAGCAAAGGTTTGAGGGGCGCATATTTCAAAGGATGATATTTAATTAAAATGTCAATTCTTAAAGCCTTGAAGAGAAAGTACGCCTTCTTGAGGAGATGAAGGTTTTGACCTAAAAGCAGATTTTAGGGTTCGTGAAGTCAAGCGAAAATTATAAAAAGGAGTCTTGTGCATCATTTTGGGCATCTTTTGACGACTATACTGTTATGCTGCCGAATTGGCTCTGGGACTGCTTCGAGGAATGAAGGCCTCCTAGCATTGGGCATCACTTCGTGTTTGGAAGACAACATCTAGTGGTGAATCATTGTACTGTGAGTTGCATTTAGTGTGTTTTGTTCATCAGTTCATTGCATAGTTAGATTCGAAGTTATCATTTAATAGTTTCAGCTTATTGCATTGTTTTAAGACAGCAGATTGCATGTTTGCTTCATAAATCAGAAAATACCAAAAATATCATTGTGGGTATTAGCTTATTGTCTGTGTTAGCCTTAGGCGCCCTTATGCTCCATATTGCAGATTTTAATGTTGTGAATTGAATTTTTAAAGCCAAGTCGAGTTTCTCAGCTGGGCCGTACCATCTAGGGACATTGGGATTTGTGCATAATTAATATATGGGCTTTAGATCTGTTTTCAGTGTCTCATCCTAGGCGTGTGCTTAGTTAAGAGTTAATGCATTTGATTTCTAGTTAATCGGAGGTCATTCGTGGAAGATATGAGCATTTTAGCAATTCCTTAGACTGCTGTTCTAAACATTTAATGAGCAGATTGTAATAAAATCAGAAATCTGTATCTTGATATTTGAAGGCATTTGGTTTTGGTATTACTATGCAAAGTAACGGTGGATTCCAAATGATGTAATGCTGATCCTTTAAATTCATAAGACATTGGCAGGCAAAGGCTCCTTATTTGTAAAACTGACAGTAGTACTGGCAGTTAATTCATTATTGCTGTTCTCATTTCCATTCAAAGTTATTGTAATAGTGAGATCTCCGCCCTATGGTCGCTACTATCCCATTCCGGGTTAGCAAGCACATTCTGGGTGTTGAGTAGTTTCATTTCTCAGCATCTTTCTTTCAAGCATTGTTTTGTATTCACTCCGTCATATGGTCGCCCCTCACTCCACTTTGGATTGGGTAGCACGTACTTGGCGTCGAGTTCCTTTTCCAGCATAAGCAGTTTATTTTAGATCCTCTGACCAATGCTCACCATCATCGGTGCCATTCTGGTTAGAGTTGCTTTCTTGCACGTTTTGGTTTTCTCGTCTAACCTTAACGGGTGCACTGCTTTGTAATGTAATCTGATAATTGAAAAACAAAAAAAAATTTGGCTCGGAATATTTCAAGTTAGCCATTGTATCTATTGTGCATCCAATTGCCTTACTAAAAATAGTAAAGGTACCTCTCTAACATCCACTAACTTACTATAAATAGTAAGTCCCTCAAAACCAAACCAAAGACCTTTGAATATCAATGCCTCAGAGCATATGAAGGGTCTGGAGAGATAAACACTTACAACTACCACTTGAAGAGCTCCATAACACCCAAACTGGACCCTCTAATCCACCACACTAGCCTATGAGGGTCAACTGATAGGCTAATCCTTCTAACTTTGATGCTCACACAAATGGGGACATTACAGGGTTTAAGGATTAATGCAGATCTGAATGTTAACGAGGTTTTGATGTTTTAATGTACAACAGATTCAACCCCCCCTCTCAGTTGTTTTGTGCATTCAACAAAAAGAACAACTAGATTTAGGCCAAAGAGATGGAATTGATAGAAAAGAACACCCAGATTGAAGCCAAAGACAAGGAAATTGAAAAGGTGAAGCATCAATTGAAAGAGGCTGCACACATGGTGAAGGCGGCCAAGGAGAGGGAACTGATAGCAACACATCACCTCAAGCTACAAATAGAGGAAGTCTACTAGCTTTGCCAACTTAGTGCTTAAACATCTACTCCGACCTCCTTTGTCCACTCGGCTCCAAGGATGTCTTCTCATCCATCCTCTCACTAGCTAGCATGTTGTATTGTTGTCTTCCAATTTTGTTTGGCAATCGTTTGGAATACGACTTTCTTTTTGGGAGGCTGATGTAGTCGGTCAAATGCCCTAAATAAATAAAAAATAATATTGGAGTAACCAACAAAAGTAAATAATTGTTAGATGTTGTAGTCAAGAAGTAGTTCTCAACAATTGGAGTATAGTTGCTGATGGTTGGCAGTTCTCAACAACCATTGGCTATTCTATATATATTATGTTTGCTTACTCCATGGGGGATCACATATACCCTTTATATTCTGTAATTATTGCCTATCCAATGAATGAAGGAATACATGACATATATTATGTGCATTGTTTTGAGTAATTGATATGTTTTATTATTGCTATTATGTATTTTCGTTTACTCTAGGTTAATCATTCAATTATCATTATTGAGTAAACAACCCACTTTTGTTGTCTACCATCAAAATCCTTTTGATTGAGGAAGAAATTTAAGCTATTATGATCTGTTTTCGCCACAAATATCCCACATACCAAATATTGTTTGAACTTGGCTAGTGCATGCATGATGGCTAGTATTTCTTTGTCGTAGATAGAAAAAATTCTAACTCCTTGAGCTTCCTAATCTCAAATGCTATGGGGTGTTTGTTTTGTATCAAAACCGCTCCGATCCCCTTTCCCAAAGCATCACACTCTAAAAGAAAAGGAAGTGAGAAATTTGGAATGGCCAAAACGAGACATGAGGTCATAACCTCCTTGAGCTTATCAAAATCTCTCTATGTTGCATCACTCTAAGTGAAGGCTCCCTTCTTCGTCAAATATGTTAAGTGGGGTGGTTAGCTATGAAAATCCCTTGATGAACCTCTTTTAATAGCTGCAAAGACCAAAAATCCCTTTCAAGTGTGTTATATTCTTACGTGGAGGCCAATCCATGATCACCTTAATCTTCTTATCATCCACGCTAACCCCTTGGGCATTAATTTTATGCTCTAAATATAATATCTCTGTCAACTCACATTTTGATGCCTTGGCAAAGAATGATTGCTGCTCTAGAATAACAAGCACCTCATCTATGGGCCTTAAATGATCCTCACATGTCTTACTATAAATTAAGATGTCATCAAAGAAAAGTAGTACAAAATTTCTCAACTTCTTAATAAATATCTGATTCATGCAAGATTGAAATGTGTTCAATGCATTAGTCAATCCAAATGGCATGACCAAGAACTCATAATGCCCATAATGACACTTGAAAGCTGTTTTATACACATCCTCATCCGTTATACTTATTTGATAATAGTCTGATTGTAAATCAATCTTGGATAATTACATTGCATTGTGAAACTCATTTATCAACTCATCGAACTTGGGAATGGGGTAGTGGTTCTTGATTGTTTTCTTGTTGAGGGATCTATAATTGATGCACATCCTCATAGTAACATCCTTCTTTTTGACCAATACTATGAAAGAAGCAAATGGGCTAGAGCTCGATCATATGTGCCCCATATCCAACAACTCCTTAATCTCCTCCTTAATTTCTTCCTTGTGCCTCCTAGGATGATGATAAAGTGTAGTGATGACCATCTTCGGTCCTTCCTCCAATTCAATAACATGTTGAAAACCTCTATTTGGTGGCAACCAAATGAATATTATTGAAAACCTTGCTATTCTTATCCAATATGGATTGGATGCCAACATGGTAAGATCTCCCATCCTTGGATGACCCTATGTCTGTAATTTAACATTGTGTTGCCCAAAGCTTCCGCTAAATAATGTATAAATAAGTGGACAGAGGGCAGCCTTGGTGCAAACATATATCTGTGTTAAAAAATCTAAATGGGGATCCATTGATGATTCGGGCTACCCAAGGACTAACAATGCATCCAAAGATCCATTTCATAATTGAAAAAGGAAATCAAAATGCTTGCAAACCCATGCCAAAAAGTTCAGATCAACTCTATCAAAGGCATTAGCCATGTCAAGTTTTATGGTGATCCTTTTCTTAGTCTCCTTGTTGCTGATAGCACTGCTTCATGAATAATCACAATATTTTCATATACTTTTTTACTTGGAATGGATACTCCTTGCTTTTTACAGATAATGAGGACCAAAGATATTTTGATTCTATTGGCCAAGATTTTAGATGTGAACTTGTAGTATGAATTGCGAGAGGAAAAAACTTGAACTTGTTGAAGGAGACAACATTTTTTTCCCTAGGAATCAAGGATAAAAAGGTAGAGTTGATGGCACCAATTAGCTTATTTTTTTGTGAAAATCTTCAACCAGTTAAAGAAGATAAGCTGCAATGAGGTCAAAAAATTTACGAGAGAAATAACTAGAGAAACCATCACGACTAGGGACCTTGTCTTTAGTTGAGCTGAAAATGGCGTCTTTGAGCTCCAACATGGTGACCACTTGACAAAGGATATTTTTAATGTCCTTAGTGATGACATTTGGGATGTGGTTGAGAAATAAAGCTTGAGAAGCAAGGTCTCTATCCAGCTTCTTATAAAGAGCTTCCTAGTGTTCATAAGCAACCTCTTTAATTTCTTCAATATTAGAGATTGTGTTGCCATTTTCCAACACAATTTCTCTAATCATGTTTCTTTGGCACTGTTGATCGGTTTTGAAGTGAAAGAATCTAGTATTAGAATCTTCCTCACAAAGCCAATCCATGTGAGATTTGACCCTCTGGTATTCTTCTTCCTGTCCAGCTTTTCATGCCGGTGAGAGAGAATAGAATCTCTTTGGTTTAAGAGCTTCGGAGAGGGGCTCCGTTTCTGAAGCTCTTCAATTTCTTCGAGCCTGAGTAGAAGGGAATGCTTAGGCCTTTCAAAGATAAAATGGGATTTTATCCATTTTCTTAAATCAGATTTTAATCTGGAAATTTTTAACTTCTAGGTGTCTTGGGCATTACTAGAGAGGTACCAAGAATTCCAATTGAACTCAACTTCAGAGTAGAAACTAGTCAAATGAAACCAATTGGTGTTGTATTTAAAATGGAAAGAGCACTGTTTTTACTACAGGCACTATCCAAAAGAACTATTTTATAGTTCAAAACTATGCTCTAGACAATTCGACTAGTGATATTGGGGAAGAAGGTAAGAATATCCCCTTATATTAGAAACTTGTCAAGTCTTTCAGCAATGAAGTTGTCTCCAGCTCTCTTATTTGACTAAGTGTATTTCCCTCTAGAATGCTTGATATCTTGGAGCCCAACCAAGAAAATAATGTCTTTAACATGCTCTCTACAAGGATATTTGATTCTTGAGCCACCCCTTTTTCCAATGAAAAGATAACAAGGTTGAAATCACTTGCCAAATTCAGATTGCAAGGCTTGTGTTCCTCAATGAAGGAGAAGATAGATAGTCAACATTGTCTTTTGTTGGCAGGAGAGTTGGGAGCATAAACATTCAAGTAGGTGAATGGGAATCCACTCACCTCAAAGGTTAAAAAGAGCTATTAATCACGTTGATGCATCTTGGTAGATTGTTTGTAAACCAAGCTATGTGGAGGCCTCTAGAGGCTTTTTTTGTCACCAATAATTTCCACATCATACCTCTTTCAAATAGATTTGTAGGAGTCAATAGCATTTTTTGATCAAGCTTGGTTTCTTGAATTCCCACCAAGGAAGGGCAATGGTCTTTAATGAGATCCTTGAGGTAGTTTTTCTTTAGGGCACCATCGAAGCCTTGATAGTTCCATGAGAGCAATATCATTTTTTACAGGGTTTCTTGCCTTTGGAGAGACCACCTAGAATTGTTTGGGTCTTAGCTACTACATTCTTCTTTACTTCTTCAATTCCGATTTCCTGATTTGTATTCCTTTCTTCCTTGGTAGACAATTTGGTAAGAATAGGATCAGGATCAGTTCTAAGAATAATGACATCCTCAACCATTCAGTTTAGTTAACTGTATATGCTTCCTCAAGAGGTTGCTCTTTTGGGGTTAGGGTGCCCAACATTGGTTCATGAGAGGTTACTTGAATAGCTTGTTCTTGGGTCTTGGATTGAATGTATTTATTCTTTTCATAAGAAAGGGAAGCAAATTTGTTTGAGTTCTCAGGGGCATGAGAGTTAGTGAGTTTGAGTCTTCCGCTCCTAGATCATTTGTTTCTCTTCTTGCTTTGACCACTCCGGAATTTGTCATTAGCAGGCAGATCCTTTCTAGCTTGAGTTTCTTGATTAAGGGGCCAAACCTTGGAGAAATGGCCATATTCATGACAAGATAGACATTTGAAAGGTAAGTGTTCATAGTCTAACACCCAAGTATGCACCCAATCCAAAATATTAATACCAATGGCTTTAGGTAGCACTTTTTTGAGATTTAGCTGCAGACATATGTGTGCAAAAGCAACATTAAGGGATTTGGGAGGAATCCAATCAACAAATTGCCAATTTTATTACCAATAAGTTCTAGTGAAGGATTATTCTTGTGACTCAACAGAAGAAAGGAGAGCCTTACCCAAATTGGTACTTCCTTGGGCACATCCACTTGTGGATCAAAGTGTGTAGATTGAAAGTTCAGAAACAAGGCACTAGAGCTTGTAAACTAGGGGCCACCAGTATTACAAGACTCGCCAAAACTTGCCGAGTTTGGGCGAGTCTCAACGCGAGTGACCCTAAATGAGTCTCGGAGACTCGGTTGCCGAGTACTCGCCGGACTCCCCGGACTCGGCAAATTCGCCGGACTCGCCAAGTCTCGTGCCTTAGATTCAGCCATTTTAATTAAATTTTTTTAAAAAAATTTGCAATCTTTCATTTACAATTTTTTTAATTAAATGATGTGCACCATGAAGGATTGTGTGGTTTTGAAGGTCTTCATTTGGGCTTGGTGGCGGGGGCTCCGCCCTTCGACCCCACCTTGTATCGTGACAGGGAGGGCGCCCAGGGTGTTGCCTCGGGACCTCGCGAGGGGCACTGCCCCTAGACCTCTGCAAGGGGCGCTGCCCCTTGACCCCACTAGGGGTGCTGCCCCTTGACCCTGTTGGGGCATTTCCCCCAAACCCTCATCAAACCATAGGTCTAAGCATGTTATAGGCCAATGATGAATCATGATCATAAAACCTACAAAATACATATCCCCTGTTGCAAATCTCTGCATCTTTCACAGTCAAAGCTATAATCAAGGATTATCTTGTTTCATACATTAGACAACAAAACATGCAATATTGAAGGCTTCAATAAAATTTTAATAATAAACTCACTTGAATATACACACCAATCATTGAGACGCAAGCAAATATCATGGCTACATCATCATCAAGGACCTATCTTAGATACTAGCGCATGACTTGTCATGATATTGTGATGAGTAATGCAAGCACTTCTGAGCCATAGACTTATTCTTTTAGTTTTGATATTTGTTTTGATGCCATGGATTTCATATTCCATGAGTTTTGTATACATTTGACAATATTTATATATCTGAATGTGTTATTTCCTTAAGCTAAAATTCCTGTTTATACTTATGTGATCGATGTATGTTTGTGTATGGGATCATAGTAATTTATATTTGATGATGTTATTGTGTCTTTAAGGTTTATTTATTAAAGGGTGCATGAAACAAGTTTTAAATCCTTAAAAATCTTTGAATTTCTTGGGTTTTTCTATTTGCTGAGTCTTTGCCAAGTCCGAGTCTTGTAACATTGGGGGCCACCTTGAAAAATTGCATCTTGCTTCTCTTTGGTTTCAAAAATAGCTATGAAATACCCACGGCCATAGAACAGTAGTTTGTATGTGGATATTTTGGACCTTAGATTGAGGAGATCCATTTTCTAGGGACAAGGGGCTAGGCAAAGCCCACTGAAATATCCAACTAGGGCACACTCAATTAACATGTTGATGAATTTAGTGATATTTTCAGGAGGGACCTCCATCAAAAGTGTGGAATCAAGCTTGAGAACAAAAGAATTCGAGACAACCTACCATGGGGGTGGTGTGAGCACAAATGATTGAGGATAGAGGTAGTAGAGTGGCTAGAGCAACCAAAAGTTGAAAACAATTTTAGTATATAAACTTATGATGAATTTTAAAAGATAGCTCCCTAAAATTTATAAGCTCTAACAATTTTTTATTTCTTGCATTCTTAAATCTAAGTTGGCCATACATTCTACCTTGGTATCTAGTCTACATCAGTTGCATGGAGCTCAACATGCCCTCCCTCTTATGTACCTTTGTCCTTGCAGCCTGTCAAATTTCTTGTGTTCTTGGATAAAGGCTTTAAATTCCCATTTAGCATGTTTTTAGGAAGTCCTTTTCCATTTGATAGGAAGGTCTTTCGTTGTTTATTCCTTGGTTTAATTGGATAGACAATGTCTTTTGAGGCTCTAAGATGGTTTATGATCAATAATTTTGTTTTTCTTTATCTACGAGTAACACTCTGTAACTATATTTTGAAAGAGATATTTTCAAGGAGACATAGAAAATGCCATTACGTTTTAACTTTCTTCTGCATATCTAAAGCACATGTGAGGTTCCTTAGCTCTAAAATAAAAAGTATTTAGAATTTTTGTTGTGAGATTTAGCTTACTGTTGTTGTCTACTGTGGTTTGTTTAGTATGATTGGAGTCCAAATCCAAAGCTTCTTGTAATTTTGTCTATGATTTGTATTTTCAAGGAGACATAGAAAATGCCATTACTTTTTAACTTTCTTCTGCATATCTAAAGTACATGTAAGGTTCCTTCCTTAGCTCTTAAATAAAAAGTATTTAGAATTTTTGTTGTGAGATTTAGCTTACTGTTGTTGTCTACTGTGGTTTGTTTAATAAGATTGGAGTCCAAATCCAAAGCTTCTAGTAATTTTGTCTATGATTTGTTTGTTGCTTCCTGTTTATGGCAATATGCTTAAATTGTCCTTGATATATTGATGAAATCTTTGCATCTCCTTGATTGTAATGAGCTACTGGGACTCCATGATCATGAATAGCTAGATTTTTTATGGAAGGAGATTCATTTGAATAAAGTTCTTGAAAAGTAGTATTCTTCTGAGGAGTAAATTATCCTTGAGGATATTGACAACATTTTGCTTCTCCTTGATTGTCATGAGCTACTGGTGCTCTGAAGTTCTTGAATAATTAAATCCTTTGGGGAAGGAGGTTCATTATCATGAAGGCTTTTAAAGGGGATTTCTTTTTAGGGAGTGCTTAGTTGAATCTATCCTATGTGCTTAATGTCATGTTCATAAACACTCAAGTATGCTTCAAGTGTAATTTTTTGTTGCTTTTGCTTGGTCATCTGTTTGTGGACAATACGCTATGAATATGTTACTGAGTGCTTGCAAGGTGTAGAATTTCTTTCCAAAAATGGTGAGTGAATTTCCTATTACGATCATATATAATTTGTTTACATGAAGTAAATGCAATTGATGGATTTGAACACATTTGCTAATTGATTGCATCATTTTGGTGGTTGTTAAATGCACATATTTTGCTGTCTATTGACTCTATTCTACTACCTTAAGTTTTAGTTTTCTGCCTTCCAACATAATGAAGTCCATGGACATTTCCTTCCAATTTTTGTTTGGGCATGCCTAACGTACAAAATGTGGTATTTGTATTTTACACTTCTTCCTTTGAAAAGCATCACATTCAACTATAAATTTGATTCTCATTTTCTCATTATTGGATATAGGTTTTCCTTACACCAAAATGGGCTTGAGAGAGTATTGAATGCCCCGTTTATATAATACAGTCATTTGGATGAAGCTTGAGTAATTTAATAGAAAGGTTCTTTCTTTAAATATAACCAAATAGGTTATGGGGTTCCACTGGTCATCATTTTTATTATTTAGTCTGTTTTTCCTTAACTACTTTGTTTTAGTATTTGTGGCATATTGTTGTTTGGGTTGGTTCTGCTATTGGAATAAGATTCAATGTAGGTATTTCATCTTTTTATGATAGAGTATCAACATCCACCTTTTATTTTCCCTGTTTGTACATTTTCATGAAAAGCAAAGTTATGAAGCTCATTAATGGATTTCTTTTGTTCATATGTAGTTTGTTCTTACATGTCTACTATGATAATTTACAATGAGTTTTTATAAAACTGTACCTTGGTCCTCCTTGTTTTAACACCTTACTGCATGAGTCTTTCGAAGGAATTTTTATGTCTTTGCTAGGAGTTTCATGGCAGATGAGGAATAGAAGAATATTAGTAAAAGGTAAAATGCTAATCATTTTTTTAGTGACATGCTTGATAAAAGTTTTCTTATGCAGAAACTGGCGTTTATAAATGCAGGAAGAACTGAGAAACTATTTAGTTTCAAAGGTGGAGCAAAGTTCTGTGCTTAATAAACCTGGAGCTGAGATTATGGACCCTAGACAACTTTATGGTGCCATCCTCGATGAGATCAAGTATGTTTATGTAACCTCTGTATAAGTGCATTCGTGTCTAATGACCATCAGTTGTTTCTTTGTACTGTTATTATTTAATTTATCTTTGTCTGCAATGTTTTGGATCACAATTGAAATGCTGCCTCAAGAAAGCTGAAAATCTGCATCATCTACTTTTAATTCTCTATAATAAACTTTGTGGTGCATTCTTTACTTACATTCCATATTTCATGACTTATGCTCTAGACAGTAATGAGTTATGAATCTATAGAATGGAGTTTTCTACAGTTTTTTCTTTGGGTAGAATTTTACTGGATTCTACTGCTTGATAGTTTTTGGTTCTGACTTTTTGGGTGAGCTTCTTCGTTCACCATCAAAGAAAATAAATCCGTTAGAAGCTACACCGAATGTCAGAACCAAAACTTTCATGCAGCAGAATCCAGAAAAACTTTACAACATGAACCAGTTTTCCAGGCTACGAGCAAGAATAAAGTCATTAAAAACATTAAATTTGATATTTTTTTTGAGGCAGAAATCCAGTCCTAGAGAAAATCTCTGAAGCTACATGGAAGGTGTTGGATTCAGAAGATGAACTGGGAAAAGAAATTAATGAGATATGCGAATGTTCCTATTTACAAATCTGTGAAAGAAAGCATAAGGCACTGCCATCACCAGAAGCGACTAGTTCAAATAGCCTAAATTCTTTTGATTGGGAGCTGATAGAGCCACCAGGGTTTACTCGTTCTGTGGGCCAGCAATTTGTTTGTGGTGAATTGCAGCAGAGTTTATCTCATTCCTTTGACAAGCAATTAATGGATGGAGGTGGCCAGAAACATGGTGGTAGGGAGGATAAAGAGTCGACCAGCCTTTCTTTTTCTGTTGGTAAGGATATAAATGAGCTACCAGGCTATTCTGCCACTGACCAGAAACTATTCAACGGGGAACTAGAGGGCTACTCAAATGACAACAAACCCATCGAATCATTGGGTGTGGTCCGTCTTAGTAACCATCAGAGGCCCAAGTCATGTGACCCAGTTTTACCATACAGGCATAATCATAGTGATAGTAATAGGGGTGTGGACAGGAACAAGCCAAGATTCTGGAGGAGAAGAAATTCAACTAAATTCCGGAGGAGAAGAAATTCAACTAAATTCCATTAGGGAAAAATATCATGCTTACAATCCTATCCGAACAATGGACAATTGAGTAATACTGCAATACGTGGGTAATTCAGTTCAATGAAAATACCATATTTTTTGGTTAGAACTCTGAACGACTATGTAATAAACTACTATAGTATGGAATTCAGGAAGTGCTCTTAGGATCTCCTTTTGTGCTATGGGCTGTGAAATCTATTATAATTTCCACTTAATGTTTTGTTGCCAGTATGTTTGTTTGTTTTATGCATATGTAAAAGCTTAGGCACAGAGTCTCTATCAGTTTGCAGTCTACTGTTATTATTTCAAAGGGATATCTTAGTTTATCGAATATGGATGTTTGTATGCCTGTCACTCTGGTTTTTCCATGTACAATCTTGTAGTGCGATTCAAGAGTAAATTCTACCCAATCTATAATCTGTATGAAAATTTAAAAATTAGATTTCCCATTAATTTATTGTTATCGTACTGAATGTATCAGCAATTTATAGCCATGGTGAAAAATTAGAACTGGAATTGCCTATCAATTTATATATACTAGCACTTGCATCTAAAGGAGGATTACGTCCATAGAAAACTATATATGTGTTAATATGTCAGAGAGTATGTGTTTTTGCATGGATGAACCGCAAATTCTAGTTGCATGTGACTCGATTAAACAATTAATAATAAGTGTTAAATAATGGAGTAAAATAAACTTAAACAAATCTAGATTTTTTCCTTAAAGAAATTAAGTATTATCTGATTATGAAATATTTTCATACAGATTTAAAACATAAAACAATGCATATGAAAAAAGAAAGTCAAAATGACAAAAACACTAATAGAAATAGAATGTTCCCATCCAATTGTCAAATCAATATTTTTTTTTGGCTTTTATGTGATAAGTGAGATTTTGGAGGCTTTTATCTGATATTTTGGAGGTTTTTACTATTAAATGGGAGCTGGTTTCTCATTAAATGGCAACTGAAACTTATTTTCCAACGACTCAATAGTGGTTTGCAGACGTGAGACTTGTTTCAGACTCAAATCTCACTATATGTAGCTTGTTCGCTAATTAAGGTGATTAGATATTACATTTTTCATTAAGAAACATTTCAATTGTGTACCTAATGCCTACCCTATTAATTTTTATTTATTTTTAATTAAAATATTATTTCATAATAAATAAAATATAGTATTAAAAAAATTATAATATAATTTGCAAAGAGCAATTTTTCTATTGAATACTAACTAAATGGAACATATCACTAGAGTCTACCAAATGCAAATCAATCAAATGGATATTGGATGTTTAAAAAATAAATAAAGATTACACTAATGTTATACAATAATCAAATCTTATAGATAATTTCAATTCTTTCATCATTCCCAACTCGTAAGACTTCACATTTTTTTTATACAGATTTCAACTATAAGTAAATTTTAAAAATTAATTTAATATAAATGTAATAAAATGAGGGTGATGATAATTAAATAATGATGGTGGTCTTGTAAAAAATTGGGCAATTCAAAGTAATTAGTAAAATTGAAAGATAATATGATTTATTTATTTTAAATTTCATTCGTAATGGCCATTTCGTGTAATAAAAATTGGAAGCAAAAAATTAAAGTGGAAAATACAAATGATCTATTCTAAATTGGAGAGAATAGGGCCAAAATTTATATTGACAATGACATTATATGCTCATCTTAAATAATTAAAATTTCTAATTTGAAGTGATTTTTTGTTGGGGTTAAGGAAAATCATTAAATATAGGTGAAAGAAATGTATTGAAGAACCTTAAAACTAGTCAATCTCTAAGAAAAAATACAAAAAATTACCAAATGGTGGCATATAGTCTCTAAACAACTCTTCACTCTCGTTGTATCACTAGGCCCTCTTCATTTTGTTCTATTTTAGGTTAAAACTTTGATTTGAAATTATAGGTAATTTCAATATGCTTGGTGTATACACCTAAAATCGCTTAAGACAATTAATTAATTAAATACTAGCTATTTAATTAATGAACTCCCTTTATTCATCTACTTATAAATAAATTTGCAATTTATTTTTATAGTTCACACTTTTCTAAATTCTTCATTCTAACCCACATTCTTCTAAATTTAATTAAATAAACAAATGACTATAGTTTGTTTTTATTTAATTAAATGTCTTCTCACTAAGTTTGAATAATTTCAAATTCAAAATTAGTCACGTCTACAACACTTTTTGGCCATGTCATCAAATGTCACATGTAATTAAATATGACTAATATTTAATTACATTATTTTCAACCATTTATCTTCAACAAACTTTTAACACATGGCTTATTCCTCACACACTTTATTCCTTCATCCATTCGACATGTTGCCCTTGATCAAGGGGACATCCTCCAAGATTCTTCCATCTCCACCGTTTATCCCTCATGTTTGAATCTGGATTGTCGATTGTTGCCACATCACAAGATGTTTTAAATATCCTATAAATACAACCCTTTGCTACAATATTATCACATACACACCTTTTAACAAACTTATTATGCAAGAATAACTTTGGAGCATTGGAGCATTTGGAGTTCATAGTTAGCATTGTAGTATCATATTAAATTAGAATCATGTCTTGCTTTATAGTTGCATTTTATTTTATATCGTGCCTTATAGTTGCATTTTAGTATATCATATCAATAGTTATTTGAGCATATGCAGAATCATTTTAGCTTCTTATCACAACATTTGCATCACATAAGTTAGCATCATTATCCATTTGTCAATATCACCATTATCATAGTATTATGGCTTTTATCACATAGTTTCATGTAGGAACTTAGATTTCTTGCATTTTGAACATCTCGTTTCTCAAGTTGTCATTCTAATAATTATAGTACACATATAAAATCTGAGAGCCAATATGATTTAATGAATCCTTGAGAATAGAGAACAATGGAACATTTTTGAAGATTTGTTTTGTTGCAATTAGAGTAGTTCTTTGATTCAAATCTTTAATATAATATGTCTCATTGGTGTTTGTGTGCTTTAGTATTGATTTTCTAACTCTCCCACATTTCACACACACATAAATTGGTGCCCACGGTGGGCTCAACCCCATTTTAAACAATTTTTTGGAAAAAAATTTGTAAACAGGTTGGACGTGATGTTTTAGCGCGTTCGTGAGTTCTTTTAGTGCATACAACAAATCTTTCAACGCATTCGACTTCTATTTTGGTGCATTCAACAAACCTCTCAGTGCATATGGGGTCTGTTACGATGCATACGACATTTCTTTCGGTGCATTGAGCAACTATTTTAGCGCATACAAGGAGTCTTTCAGCGCTTTCAGTCAATACTTTAGCACATACATTATTTCTTTTAGCGCATTCATTAGTTCTTGTAGCGCATGCATGAGTTATTTTAGCACATAGGATAGTTGTTTAACACATTGGAATGATTTTTTAGCGCATTGGATGATTGTTTTAGTGCATCTATTTAAATTTGCAAAATCTTAAAATCTCAAGAACTAATTGTTGTTTTCTGCTTGCAAGTGGGTGATATGCCGGTCAAAGACAAACTTATGCAACTACTAATGATTTATGCAGGGGCTGAAGTTATTTAATGCTTTCTTTTGATTAAGATAGACATCTAGCTTAATTAAAAGGTTAAAGAACACCATGTTTTCTATGCTTGATGAATGGTAGGCATATGCTCTCCCCTTGACTGGGTGACCAAAAAGCTAGAGCCATTCATTTTTATTTTGTTTTATCCATAGAGGGTCTGCCTTATGGGAAAAAGTAATCACCCAAGGGAACGACCCAACCAGTAACACATTAAAGCCAAGCGACTTCCAACTGGGATATAAATGTGGGTACTTGAGGAAAGTTCAAGTATCACGAGGATTATTCTGACAAGAAGGGCAACAATGGTCTCTTGCCGAATGGATGATCCCCCATGAACGAAATGCCTATACTAGAACCCTTTGTTATAGAAAGCCAAAATCCTTATTCTATTTATTGACGTAGAAGGTCTAACCTTTGAAGTTGTCCCACATTTTTGCAGCTTTTAGTAGAGATGAGAAGTATGCCATGGGAGATTCATGGGTATTGAAGCTTAGCTACCCCGTAGAATTGAGTGTCGTGGAGGGGAGCTAGTGGCATCAAACTTCTAATCATCCGCTAAAAGTAGGCGCAGCTGGAGTAAAATCCAAGTGGGAATCTAGTAAATATTGTCCTACACAGCCTTAAGTTGTACATGTTTGATGTGTTTTACCAATATGTTTTTAAAACAAATTTCAAACAAAACATCACACACTTGAAGTGAAAACCTTGATTCAAGAATCATCCATTTGAGTACTGAATTCCCATCATTCACAAGTTGGAAACCAAACAAAATTCACTGGTCAAAAGATTATATCCTTGGAAACACTTAGATTCACAAATTCAAAGCCAAACAACTAGATAGAGTCGCAAAAACACTGAATTTTCCAAAATTAGTGCATTCATTCTCTGTTATAGCGCATTGTTGTCATATTTTAGCGCATCTAACATCTGTTCCAGTGCATCCATACATTGTTCTGGCGCATCCACTACTTTTTCTAGCGCATCTGAGTCATATTTTAGCGCATTCACCCTCTGTTTTAGCGCATTCAGTCAGTCTTATAACGCATTTGTGCAATCTTCCAGCGCATTCATTCTCTGCTGTAGTGTAACCATGCAATATTTTAGCACTTCCAAACTCTGTTTTAGTGCATCTATTAAATGCAAAACCCGAGAGTTAAATTTATCCCCTGTTTCACAGTTTGAACCAAAATTCAGAATCTTTTTCAATCCAAAATTATTCGTCATGTACAACAGAGTCTAAACTTGTCAAAACTAACCTCTACAAGTGGAATTCTCCAAATAAAACCTAGATCTAAACATCTCAAAGTGCCTAAACCATCAAACTTATTATATATTTGATTGAGGATTTATCATTCTTTCATCACGAAACAAAGCTATATAATCAAATTAAACTTAGTTTCATCAATAGAATTTGTCATTCTATTTGACTTAGTTGTAATCCTTGGCACTCTTCTAAACAAAAATCAAAGTTTAGTCAGAGTATAACACTTGTATGCTTGTTCAAACAAAATTACAAAAGTAGAAACTCAAGGAAAAAGAACTGAAAACACAAAACATCAAAACGCAAAACATTGGAACTCAAAGCATCAAAACTCTAAACATCGAAACTCAAAATAGTGAAACACAAAACACCATGGTTGAAACTGAAGAGAATCCTTTCAATGGAATCCACAACAATGAAGGGGAAGAAATAACTAAGGAAGATATCTAAAATGTTGAACAAGATCCAAATTTTCACAAATGCTTAGAAAAGATTTTCGAAAGAAATGGGGAAAAATACCTCATAATGTTGGATAAACAAGGTGTCAAATTGCTTAATGACTTTGATGTTAACCAATTGAAAGCACCTCCCAAAAAGCCTGAAAATGATACAGAACAAGTGGTTGCCCTAACTTATCAAATGAAAAACTTCCAACAACAAATTCTTGACATGCAAAGGGGAACCTTAAAACGATACTTGATCCAAGACATTTGTCCATATCCTTTTGATCAAGATATCCACATAATTCCTTTTCCCAAACATTGCGAATTCCCAAAGTATGACAAATACAATGGTAAAACTGATCCAATAGATCATGTGAGGGAATTTAGAACCATGAGTCTTGAATTTTCTCATGAAGAAACATATTTGATGAGATTATTCCCATGTAGCTTAGGTGGACAATGCCTTGAATGGTTTTCCAAACTTGCACCACCAATCAAAACCTTCGAAGAGTTGGTAAACAAATTCATCACTCAATATTCTTATAACATTCAACATGATATAACAATGAAAGACCTTTGCAACTTGAAACAAAAAAAGGGTGTGTCATTCCTCATTTTTCTACAAAAATGGAGAAGGTTATTTGTGAGGTATTCTTGTCTATACCTGAAAAGAAAAGATGAAAATATTTATTGATAACCTAAATGAGGAGATGAGCTACAGATTAGAATTACAATGTCCACCCACATTCAAAAAATTGATTGAAAATGGGATTAAAATTGAAGAAGCTTTGGTCAAAAGAGGAGTCATAAAACTTTACAATGAAAACAACTCATCAAGCTCCTCTAACAATTATAACAATGGTGACAAACCAAAGTTTTGGAAATGAAACAAGAATATGGGTAACAATGATGGCACAATTGAAAACCAAAATGCAAAACCTGTATTCAATTTAACAACAATTGCCACCAAAACTAATCAGAACAACAATCCACCCAACAACCAAAACAATAACCAAAATTTCAACCAAAACAACAATCAAGGTAATGTTGAATCTAGAACACCATCATATCGAACATCCTCAAATCGAAGAAGGTTCACACCTTTGGGACAATCATCAGAATCAACATTAAATGAACTTCTTGAAGCTAAAGTCATAACATTACCAGGGGCAAGAAATTGGGAGCCACAAGTTAAGCCTCCATGGTGGAATGATGCACATTTCTGCAACTTTTATTGAAACAAAGGACATAAAACCAACGACTGCATGCAATGAAGCACTTGATACAAGATTTGATTGACAACAAGACAATATTTGTAGGACTCCAAACAAACAATGATCATGGAGCATTCAAGAACCCTCTACCCAACTACGAAAAAGGGGAATCTTCTTCTTCAAATACCAAGGGCAAAAATGTGAACTATATTTATGATTCTACCATTCATTGTGTTGAGGTAGTTGAACATCAAACCAAGGATATTGAAACCAAGAGCCAAAGAAGCATGGCTACAACTGAAAAATCAACATCTTGATATTGACACCACTTCACATCAAATCAATGACCTTGTGCCAATAAATTTGATCATCAACAATGTTACAAATGACAACCAAGTCAATGCCATTAAAATCAAAGAAAAACAAGACAATTCACCAATCAATGCAATCACAAGAGGACAAGCCAAGGTAACATTGAAAGGAGCTACCCCTTCCACGTCCAAAGCAACTATTGTTGTCCCTACAACTCAATATAACATCGTTGACTAGTTGCAGAAGATACCCACTCAAATATCCATATTATAGCTTCTCAAGATTTCACTAGCGCGTAAAGAAATCTTAGAACAAGCTCAAGTGGCCACCACAGTACCAAACAACTTGGAAATTTTCCAATTTTAGACTATGGTGGGACATTTGACTGCGCCACACTGCTTATCATTTTTTGAACACGACGATGTATCTATCACCCATCCACACAATGCTGCTCTCCACATTGAGGTTTTAATCCATAAACATCGTGTCAAACATGTTCTAATAGATGGAGGAGCTGGCTTAAATATCTGCACTCTAAAACTTGTCCGTGCACTCAAGTATTCTGAAAATGCTATTGATCCTAGAAGGAAAATCACAATAAAAGCATATGATGATGAAGAAAGATCCTCCCAAAGATTAATTGTCCTACCAATTCAAGTAGGTCTAGTTGTCAAAGATATAGTATGCCAAGTGTTGGACAAATAATTGACATACAACATACTCTTGGGACGTTCGTGGATCCATGAGATACAAACTATACCATCGACATATCACCAGTGTTTGAAATTTCCTTTTAATAGACAAGAGATCACTATTGCTGTTGATTCCAACAATGCCCAATATTGCAACACACTCAGAACAACACAAGACATTTTTGTACCACACAATAGGGAAGCTGCAACTCTTGGTTCATACAACAGTGAAATACAACTAAATTCCTTGTCAAAGTGGGTGGAGAAAAAGGACCAATCAAAAGATAAGGGTATTAGTGAGTCTACTCCATCGAATCACGAAAGTCAACTCAATGCTTTATCAAAATAGGTTGAAAAGATCCAATTGAAAGACAAAGGCATGGGGGAATACTCATTTGAGAAATCCTTGTGTTTATCACAACTTTCATCTTCTCCTAAGTCATATGGACAACCATCAACATCAAGACAACAATCATCACAACCAACCACACTCTTTGATGGAAAGTTTGTAAAAGTAGGCACCTTAGTGGACGAATCAAAAGACAAGGAAGTTTTGAATTGCTTGTACAAGGATGGAGAACAATCACAAGCATCCACTTCAAATGTATTGACATAGTAGTATGGCAAAGGCAAGACAATATTGGGAAAGATGGGATATGAGGGAAAAGGTCCTATTGGTAAAAAAAAGGAAGGCATCATAAAACCAATACAACCCATCACAATGAATTCTAAGGACAAGACAAGACTAGGGTACAGGGAAGAAACAAAAAAAAGAAACTAGACAACAAGTTGTCGAGAGAATCCTTCAATTGAGATATAGTTCCGAAATAGACTCCAATGAATATGAATGGGATTCCCTCTTTGAAGATTCTTGTCATGATAAGGAAATTGATGTGGTACAAAAGTATACACCAACACGTGCGGAGGGACAAAGCTCAAGTTATAGAACACTTGAAATTGGATCACAACATATCAATGACTCAAGTGAAGATGATCATACTTCGAGTGAGATAGATACTTCGGAAGAGAGTAACATCATAGACCTTGATATTGCTATCAAACACTTTGGCGACATTTCCATCATGACACTCACCTCTCTTGATCTTAGCCAATCTAAAAATTCTTTGTCGTTAATACACCCTGGACTGATTGATTGGGACCAATTTGAGCTGCTTGACATACCCATCTTTCCGAATGACGACGCCATCATAAACTTCCTTTGTTTTGATAACCCTGAAACATGTTCCATCATCAAATCTCATAACAAAATTTTAGACAAGGGGAGTGCCAAATCTTCCAACTGCAAAATGAATACCAAAAGCAGATCTAATGGTGAAAACCATTTAATGGCACTATTAGATCCAAAAAGAGTAAGAACAAAGAGCATATCTCAAGGTGAAAACCTCTCTGAGGCACCGACAGATGGAAGATTTGACACTCTCCTTGAACACTATCAAGAGAGATCTTCAGTGCTGATTGAGCCCACACAATCCATCAATGTCGGCATAGCTGAAATAATAAACACCTTGCATCTAGTGACATCCATGACAGAGGAGGAAAAACCCAGTTTCATTAAATTCTTTGAAGAGAGGCATATCAACTTTGCTTGGTCTTATGCTGACATGCCAGGCATAGATCCATAACTCATCATGCATCATTTATCATTACCACCTGGCGTAAAACCAGTAAAGGAAAAGTTGAGAAAAATGCACCCTCATATTGTCCTCTTAGTAAAAGATGAATTAAAGAAGCTACTGGATGTGGGATTTATCATACCTATTGACTATGCCGAGTGGATATCAAATATTGTGCCAGTCTCGAGACTAGACAAAAGAATTAGGATATGTACAAATTTCAGGGATCTTAACAAAGCTTGCCCAAAAGATGATTTTCCTCTACCTAACATTGACATCATTGTAGACTTGATAGTTGGACATGAAATTCTCTCAATTATGGATGGATTTTTAGGTTACAATCATAAAGATAGCACCCGAAGATCAAGATAAAACAACCTTCACATGTCCTTGGGGCACTTTCTTCTGGGATGTAATGCCTTTTGGGTTGAAAAATGTTGGAGCCACATATCAAAGAGCAATGAAAACCATCTTCCATGACATGATGCACACTTTTATGGAAGACTATGTAGATGACTTATTGGAAAAATCATTCACTAGAGAGGGACATCTAGAAATTTTAGACAAGATCTTCACTAGACTAGAGATATTCAATGTAAGGTTGGACCCCAAGAAATGTGTATTCGGCGTAACATCAGCTAAAGTTTTGGGGTATATTGTATCGACTAAAGGCATTGAGGTGGATCCTGCAAAGGTCAAAGCCATCATGGAGATGCCTCCTCCCAAAAATATCAACCAACTCAGATCATTACAAGGAAGATTACAGTCTATCAGGAGGTTCATCGCACAACTGGTTGAAAAAACTCATCCTTTCAATCATTTATTACACAAGAACATCTCTTTCAAGTGGGATGAGAAATGTGAAGCCGCCTTCAATCAACTCAAGCAATATCTGATGTCACCACCAATACTAGTACCACTAATAGAAGGAAAGCCATTAATACTTTACATTGCAACAACTGGGATATCTTTGGGAGATTTATTGGCACAAGAAGATTTTGCAGGAAAGGAAAGGGCAATCTATTATATCAACAAGACCTTGAATGGTTATGAGGTCAACTACACCTTTATTGAGAAGGCCTATTTGGCGGTAGTATTTGCTACCCAACAACTCAGACATTACAAGTTGACTCACACCATTAAACTCATACCTAAAATTGATCCCTTAAATTATCTACTCAATAAAGCTACCCTAATAGGAAGACTAGCCAAGTGGGTCATGATATTGAGTGATTTTAACATCCAGTATGTGGATAGAAAAGCAATCAAGGGTCAGGCCATAGCAGATCAACTAGCTGAAGCACCATTGCAAGACAATCATCCAATGAATATTGAATTTCTAGATGCTGATGTCCTTACAATATCTACACAACAATGGATGTTGTACTTTGATGGCTCTTATACACAACATGGATCAGGTGCATGAATCTTGTTTATCTCGCCACAAGGACATACCATTCCCAAGTCCTACAGACTGATGTTTCCTTGCACCAACAACACAGCCAAATACGAAGCATTGATCATTGGAATCAAAGTAGCAGTCGAGTGGAAGATCACAGAGTTACATGTCTATGGAGATTCACAACTAGTCATTAATCAGGTGAACGATGATTACCAAAAAAAAGATGACAAATTAATGCCATATAAAAGAATGGTTGATGAATTCAAAAATTACTTTGTGGAGATAAAATTTGAGTAGATTCCTAGAGGTGACAACAAAGTTGATGATGCCATGCCTACCATTGCTTCTCTCTTACAGATTCCTGAGAAAGGAGCCCGTTGTGAGCTCATGGTGGAACAATTGTTCAACCCATCCTATGACAACCCTGAATCCCAAGTCATCTACCATCTAGCCGAGGCTAACGATTCTACCTATGGGAAAATCTACACCTATCTAAACGACAAGACCCTCCCACCCAATTTATCTCGGAACCAAAAATGAAATTTCATCTGACAAGCAGCTCAACACACCCTAATAGCTGATGTGCTTTATCGATGAGGTCTTGATGGTACTCTCCTTTAGTGTTTGGAACATAACAAAGTTGAAACCGATTTACACGAGGTCCATGACGGTATCTGTGGCACACATTCAATAGCCTAACTTTAGCTAAGAAACTCCTGCATTTGGGGTATTATTGGCCAAATATGGAGGAGTCATTCCAATATGTCAAAAGGTGCAAAAAATTTCAAATTCATGGAAACCTGATACATGCACCAGCACAAGAGTTGCAACCTTTCGCATCAACATGGCCTTTTTGTTAGTGGGGACTGGATCTTGTCGGTAAAATACACCCATCTTCATCCAACGGACATAAGTTTATCATCACAGCCACAAAGTACTTCACGAAATGGATTGAAGCTATTCCTTTGACCACCATCACAAGAATTTTTTTTTCATCATTCATCCTAAATTACATCGTTTGTCAGTATGGCATCCCTCAATCCATTATCATGGACAACGACAGACCCTTCAAGAATCAGGATGTCCAAGAACTCTATGAGAGGTTCCATATACAACATCGATTTTCTACACCATACTATCCCCAAGGAAATGACCAAGTAGAGGCCTCAAACAAGACTATCCTAAAAATCTTGAAGAAAATCGTCAACAAGGCTAGACATGATTGGTATGTTCAACTGAACCCTGCTTTATGGGCTTACAGAACCAGTATCTGCACCCCGACAAGAGCCACACCCTATGCTCTAGTCTATGGACCGAAGGCCATTCTACCTATTGAGGTTGAGTTGCCATCACTTCCTGTGTCACTAAGGGATCATTTTAGATGAGGAGTACATAGTGTCTAGATTACATGAATTGGAATTTTTGGATGAACGTTGCCAGCATGTAGTGGATCGTTTGAAAGCATATCAGCAAAGGATATCCAAAAGTTACAATCATAGAGTAAAGCCTAGAAAATTTCAAGTAGGTGATTTAGTCCTGAAAGAAAATCCCCGTAATCAACAAGATCGAGAGAAGAAGGGGAAATTTGAACCCAACTGGCTAGGTCCTTTTGTTGTTGTATCAATCTTCAGATCAGGGACATATCAGTTGTCCACACTGGAAGGGGATTTGTTTGATGAACCCCTCAATAGCATGCATCTCAAGAAATTCTACACCTAAATCATCTAGTGCATCGGAAAGAGTCCTGAAAAAATGGTTACCTTGATGAAAACCTGGCAAACAGGTGTCTTCGTAACAACAAAAAAAATCAGAAAAAAAGAAAAATACAAAAAAAAGTGAAAAATAAAAAAATAAAAAAAATCATAAAATATGAAAAAGTGCAATAAAAACAAGTAGTGAAAACCTGGCAACAAGGGCTATTTGTGATAGGCTAGCTTGTCCATCTATTTGAGCATGTCGACCATTTGCTTTTTCCATTCACTTTTGCCATCAATCTACCTATCATCGGAAAGCTTCATGTACATATCCTGGCATCGCGGTCATGTCTCACCCTAGACTAAGGGAAAAATCTTGAACTCAATGGGGGCAATAAACTATGAGCTTGAACCAATAGACAAACAACCGTAGGACAAATGCAACAAACACAATGATCACAGTGCAACCCAACATTGAACATCAATCACAAACAGTAACACATCAACCATCCAAATCAAATAGCCAAATCAATCAAATCAAACCAAACCTTAAATGGATGATGTTCTTCTGAATCATGGCTTTATCACTGTGGCATGACTGTTCAAATGTTGAACTTTGATTTTTGATATCATATCTCTGGAGCACCTCAATGATGTATTGAACTAGAGGAGCCAGGAAGGAGTATGATTTTTCTTTGTCTATTGTCTATGAGTTTATCATTATTACTGTGCAAGTTGTCGCAGAACATGCTCTACAAAGTATCACTAATGACATTTTGAATTTGCATAGGAAAATGTTAAGTCTTGTTTGTTTACACAAGCAATACTCAAGTCATCTTGGTTTAATTATACCTAGATGCTTGTGTTAACTTGCAATATCAAAAATCATGGAAGTAGTACTCAGGTCATCATGGTAGATAAATATACCATCGATTCTTGTACTAACTTTTAACATTTTAAAGGCTCAATGATGATAAAAAACATGAAAAATTTACTGTTACGAATGACAACATCTTCATATTAGATTTGCATGGTTGAGTTAGATTGCATCCATGTTAGCTTGCATCTGTATCTATGGGATTTCCAAAGCTGCAACAATTTCACAATGATGTTATCTTTGGCACTAATGGATTGAGTACACTTGACATTAACCAAAAACACATCATTTTCATATGGTTGCACATCAGTTGCATCATCATTTACATAAATTAGAAAACATTCCCATATAGTTGCACATCAGTTGCATCATCATTTGCATAAATTAGAAAACATTATCACATCATTCATCCATCCATACATCACATCATAATATTTGCATCAGAAAACACAAAAAAGAAGTGCATTCCATCTCACTTGCATGATCCAGATCATTTCGTCAATTATTAACGGATTAAGAAATTGGTCCATTAATATGATTGAAAGACATGTCTAGCAGAGTAAGATTTCTAAGAAGAAAAAGTTGCTGAAGAACATGACTACTAAAAACATAATGCCATAGTTATGAACATCTAAAACTAGTAGTGAAGATGAATTTGTTATTACTCAAATCCAATAATGACAAAGGACGAATTGGACCAGCATAAACATCACACATCATTTGCATAATAAAATCCATCTCACATAGCATAAAACATCATCCATTAAGCATATAGAATCATTAATCATGCATTGTCATATCATCATTGAATACATCCCATAATCATCATTATATAAGAATCATCATTACATAATCATCATAATCATCATGATCATCATCATATAAACATCATAAACACATAGAACTATGCACCTTCATGTGATCATTCTATACATACATTCATTGCATCATCTATTTGCATTAGAAAAGTGAAAAAACATAAAATGCATCACATTTCATTGGCATAATATGATCCATCACATACATCATATCAACATCATTCATAAAGCATCATAGAATCATAGCACATCAGTTTCATCCATAACATATCATATCATCATCATATAGAATATCACATAGCATATATAAAATAGAAATCAAATGCATCCATCATAATCATCATGATCATCATCATATAAACATCATATAGACACATAGATCATAATCATCACCGCATATCATATAACCTAAAAATCATAATGTCAAAGTGTACAAGGATATCCAAGGGTATAAAGAGATACATCAATATAAAAAATGGTAGTGTATCATAATGTCTGAAATCAAGAGGTACATCATCAATGTCTCAAATACATCAGTGTATACATGTCCAAAGTGTATCAGAGAATCACAATAGGAGCTATGTCATACTCCCCCTAGATAGTGTCGGTATCACATGACCAGTGCCTCCCCCACTTGATGAACTTGCACCAGGATCTCTCTGATCTCTAGGAAGCAGTTGTGTCACCCCTCGGCTCATGGTCTGAGACTAGGACCTTCCTGACCGAGACTGTGCAAAACTCTCCTACCGCTCGGGAGGAATCGCATCATGATATCAAACGCTATAAAACTCAGCCTCTTGGGTAGTATGACGTATCTCCCTAAAATAGTCTGAAGCATCGATAGCCGCTGCAACTTGCTATAATCTCTCGGAGACACCCTTGGCTTGCTCCACCTGCTGTCGCAGAGTGTCTCTCTCTGCAGAAAGTGTGGCAACATGTGCCTGTATCTATCCCTGTCCCTAAGCCTGGACCTAGGTGAGTTGAGCCTATACCTGTCGATCCTACTATCTAGCAACATCCCTCTTTGTTGTTAATATAGTAATTTTCCCCTGGGCTTGTGCTAGTAAAGCCTGAACCTACTCAAGCTAACCTTGCAGTGTCTCAACCTGTACCTGTAATGCAACAATCTATGTCTGCTACTGTGGCGAGGGTAGTCGAATCTCCACACATTGCCTCTTGTGAGGCACTATCATCTCTCCAACATTGGGACCTGGCCCTCCACCCTCATCTCCTCCCCCATGACCCCCATCATCATCCCCTTCACTTTCATCTCCATCACCATCCCCGTCATCACTACTCTCCTCCTCCTCCCCTCTTTTCCGCCTCCACCCATGACCTCTTGCTCCCTCCTCCTCTAACAATGGCACTAGCTCGTTCGGGATGGTAATATGTGGGAATGGATACAAGAACATGTACTGTGCATACTCCTCTAATATCAGTGCATCGATGATCTCCAGATGCACCTCCCAAATGGCGACCTGTAATCCCTAGAAATGTTGCACGACTGCATCATAAGACAAAACAGGTCCCCACTCTGTCGAATCCACCCATCACCATGCATAATGGGTCACTCCTTAAGGCATGCCCTAAACCCTACCATACTATCTTAGTACTCTCAGTAGCAAGAATCTCTCAATAATGAATCGTGTACGGCTAATTAGGTACAAGGACTGACACAAAAATGACATCTTAGTGTCATCCTCAGGCCACTGCTCACAATCAAGATACAATCGCCATACCACATACTCAAGATCATCTAGTGTCCTCCTCCAGTACTCCAGTTTTCCCAGTCTAGGCTGAGAAAGTCGATCGACATAAATGTGTACATATGGCCTCATAGCGGGACATTGTCTCTCTCCGATTGGCTGTGCGACTGCTATATGCTCCCAGGCCCAAACCTGAAGCAATGTGACCCCAGCTGATAAACTACCCCCATGAAGATAAGCCACTTGGTGTAAGTCATGGTATAGATGAGCAAGAATACAACAACCCCATGCATATCTCGTGCCTTGAATAATCATGCTCTCTAGAATCCGCCCCCATCCAACTGAAATTTCCTTTGACCTGTGATCAGGAAAAATGAACCCGCTAATGAATTTGGCAAGAACAGAAGGTAATGTGGCATAAGCATCAACCATATCCCTCTAGGGAATCTCGTAACCACATATTTGATCATCCTTGAATACTCTGCGCAGTGCATCAGTCCTACCCTGCTCTTGAGAATCATATAACACCAACTCCCCCACAACAAGAATCTGCGGAATCCAATATACGTCCTCTGGAGTAACTGTGATCTCACCAGTAGGCAAATGAAAGGTGTTATGATCACTATGCCACCTCTCTACTAAAGTTGTCAACAAACCCCTGTTGATCCTAATTTGGGGCATATCAATCAAGGACGAAAAATCACATTGTGCAATCATGGCTACATCAGGTGTGGAATCAAATCCCACATCCTGGGAAAATGCTCTCTAATCTATAGACTCATCAAAGGCTCCTATCATCACAAAATATCACAAATCAGTGAATCAATCAACAAATCAATCAATCAAAAATCAATCATCCTATCAATCTAATAAGCTTTGGTGAGACTTTAATCAAATTTCGTGAGAATCAATCAATCAATTTAACCTCGCCTATCATGCGGTTCATCAATCAATTCAACCTCACCTATCATGAGGCTCATCAATCAATTCAACCTCGCCTATCATGAAGTTCATCAATCTATCAATTCAACTTCACCTATCATGAGGTTCATCAATCTATCAGTTCAACCTTGCTTATCATGAGGTTAATCAATCATTCAATCTTGCCTATCATGAGGTTCATTAATCATTCAACCTCGCCTATCATGAGGTTTATCAATCAATCAAACTATCATTGATCCTCGCCTATCATGAGGTCAATTATCAATATCAATCATCGAATCTCACCTATCACGAGATCAATGGACATCTAACTTATCAACATCATCAATCATCATCAAATCAAAGGTTGACACAATCAGAAATCATCAACATCAAGGGGTCCAATAAAAAAAATCATCAATCTGATTTAAGTTTCCCCAATGCGCTAAAACAGTCTTTCTATGCGCTAAAAAACCCTATGCACCAAACAAATTCATCAATGCGCTAAAATAGAGTGCTAATGCGCCAAAGTATCCAATGTGCCATTTCATTTGGTCTATGTGCCAGAACAGGGTCCTGATGCACCGATTCATCCTATGCGCTACATCATATCATCGATGCGCTAAATCAATTCACCTAAGCGCTAAATTCCCCTATTCACTATTTCGATACTTCTATGTGCTAATTCAGGTCACCTACACGCTAAATCTACCAATGCGCTAAAATAGGCATTCAATGCGCTAAACTATTTACCCTAAGCGCTAATCTATTCTATGCGCCATTACAATTCATCTATGCGCTACTGCAGTACCCATACGTGCTAAAATGTTTCAAATCGAATTCAAACAAGAAAAAGGAGCGGGAAAATGAATTGCACAAATTATAAGGGAAGTTTTCAGGGTACATACCAGAGGACTGTACGTTGCCAGGTGGTTGTGATGTCTGACCTGCTCGAACCGATGCGTGTGGTAAGGGATCACCATTTCGCCAAATTTGCACAAATCACTCACTCACTCTCAAGTTTTCAAAATGCAAATGCTCAAATGAACTTCTAATCCAACTTTTTAACCTTTTTAAGGTTAATTAAGTGGCATTTTAATGGGGTTGTTTTATTTTATTTTCAAATGGGCTTTAATTCATCAAATCATCACCAGGTGGCTTATACATCATTTTTCGGGAGATAAATCGTTTCTGAATCATAAAATTTTGAGATCATCATCAAATCATCAAAATTTTCAAAAATTCCAGAAAATCCTAAACATTCAAAAAATTCACCGATTTATCTCTCGAGGGGGCATATATTCGTCATCACCTGAAAATCAACATCTGGGGCATCAATTTTATTTATTTTTGTTGACATCAACAACAAATTTTTCTTTGAAGCAACGTGTAAACACATTACTTCATAGAGGGGAAAAATGTATACACCTAAAATTGGTCAAGACAATTAATTAATTAAATACTAGCTATTTAATTAATGAACCTCCTTATTCATCTACTTATAAATAAATTCGTAATTTATTTATATAGTTCACACTCTTCTAAATTTTTCATTCTAAACCACATTCTTCTAAATTTAATTAAATAAACAAATGACTATAGTTTGTTTTTATTTAATTAGATGTCTTCTCACTAAGTTTGAATAATTTCAAATTCAAAATTAGTCACATGTCTACAACACTTTTTGGCCATGTCATCAAATGTCACATGTAATTAAATATGATTAATATTTAATTACATTATTTTCAACCAATTATCTTCAACAAACTTTTAACACATGGCTTATTCCTCACACACTTTATTCCTTCATCCATTTGGCATGTTGCCCTTGGTCAAGGGGACATCCTCCAAGATTCTTCCATCTCCACTATTCATCCGTCATGTTTGAATTTGGACCGTCGATCGTTGCCACATCACAAGATGCTTTAAAAATCTTATAAATACAACCCTTTGCTACAACATTATCACACACACCTTTTAGCAAACTTATTATGCAGGAATAGCTTTGGAGCATTGGAGCATTTGGAGTTCATAGTTAGCATTGTAGTATCATGTTAAATTAGAATCATGTCTTGCTTTATTGTTGCATTTTATTTCATATCTTGCCTTATAGTTGCATTTTAGTTTATCATATCAATAGTTATTTGAGCATATGCAAAATCATTTTAGCTTCTTATCACAACATTTGCATCACATAAGTTAGCATCATTATCCATTTGTCAATATCACCATTATCATAGTATCATGGCTTTTATCACATAGTTTCATGTAGGAACTTAGATTTCTTGCATTTTGAACAACATCTTGTTTCTCAAGTTGTCATTCTAACAATCATAGTGCACAAATAAAATCTGAGAGCCAATATGATTTAATGAATCCTTGAGAATAGAGAACAATGAAACATTTTTGAAGATTTGTTTTGTTGCAATTAGAGTAGTTCTTTGATTCAAATCTTTAATATAATACGTCTCATTGATGTTTGTGTGCTTTAATATTGATTTGCTAACTCTCCCACATTTCACACACACACTTGGATCAAAAGAATACCCTTTGATGAGGTTAGATTGTAGTTTATTCAATCTCCTATAGATGAGTCCACTACATTAGAGGATTAAGAGACATGAATGAATATTATGGCCTTGTAGCACGCAATAAAGAAACTAAACCCTTAGGAAAAGTACTTATCTCAACCCTTCATTATTTACATTTTGAGTTAAGTTGCATATACAAAGTTACACTCTTTTAATTGATGATAAGGTTGTTTCAATCTATATTGTTGTAAGGTACCTATTTCATGGATTAGTCAAATATAAACAATTTTTCTATCCATAACGAACACAATAAGAGGCACAAGATACTAATAAAATTTTAAGAGTTGTATTGAGGAAAATCCCCAAACCTTAGTATAGAAGGCTCACATATTTTAAATTTTATTGAAGTAGTAGTTCCTTATATTAGAAATTACCACTTATTTATTTTCAATATAGGAACTAAATGAAGTAATAGATACCATTATTACATATGCTCTCTAAAATACAATTTTCTTTCAAGTGATAATTTTCATAAAGTAACAATGCAAGATATTTTTTAAATGTTGACTAACAAAAGTAATTTAGGAAAACAAGTTCAAGCAAATGAAGCTGTGAGGCCATCAAGATACAAGATTCAATGTGTTCCTAGTGTTTCTAAGTGGTCATTTGTAGCCAACTACGCTTACAAACTCTAAAACCATAATCATGGTATTGTTTTCCTATGAAGTGATCAATCATGTTTCACATTAGAACTCTCAAGCATATATTGTCACCCAAAACTATTCTTGGATACCAAAATGGATTATAATTTCCTATTCCATATATGGTGAATTTATGACAATAATGATGCTTTGGGAATATTATTAACATAAACATTAGTTATAACACCATAAGTAGATGGAGATTTGAGGCATACACATAATGGAAGAGACATTTGTCAAAACAATAGTTAAAAAGGTTGATTTTTATATCTAGCAAAGAAAGAGAGTTGATTTATAGTAATTATGAGATATATTTCCTTTGCAATAATCTTAATTTTATAACCTTAATAAAATTAAATTAGTCTAAACTCGACTTATTAATGATTGCAATACAAATTCTTATGGACTAACTAAAGTTGTGTGCATATTTTTTCTTGTAGATATGTGCACATGAATTTGTTCTTAGTCATGTCTATAGTTTGATATGTTTGCATCTTTCTTACCAATTCTTTCATGACCATCCCCTATGATAATATCTTTTAGATAACTTTAAAAAACTTCTTGTTATTAATCCTCTAAGTGGGATCTTTGAAGGTTAGATCCTAGGAAAGTGTCATTAAGAAGCCTTTCCAAAGAACAAATATCATCAAGGCTCTTAACCTATGGAGCTTACATAGAAATATTTGTGGGCCTATGCTAAATATCCCACTTTAATGATCTAAGTACTTCCATATCTTCATTGATGACCTAATTTTTTTGGATATACTACATTAAAAGAAAGGATGGATTGTTGAGGTTGAAAGGCTTCAAAGCTCTTGTGAGAGGTATCTTGAGAAGAAGATCAAATGTATTTGGTTAGGAGATGAGTATTTTAGTAGATAGTTTTAATAATCTCTTATTGATCACAACATCCCATGTAGCTTATAATTTACTACACTCCACAAAAGATGGAGTTTTCAAGAGGAATAATCAAACCATTATGGAAATGGAAAAAATGCTACATGCTAAGCAAGTGGATCTTTATTTTAGAGAAGTCATGGCCTATGCCATCTACATCATCAATTTCACACATATTTAAGTTCTCAGAGGGTGTATGCCATATGAAGATTTAATGGAGAAAAAAATAGACATTTCTCATTTTTGAATCTTTATATTTGATTCATAGACCTATATTCTTGATGAAATTCATCACAAAATAAAATAATAAGTGGCAAGTGTGTTCTAGTCATGTATAGTGAGGATTCTAACACATTTTTATATAACCCTTCATTCAATGATTATATTTCCATGAAAGATGTATTCGATGAATATATCTCTAATATGTCTATTGAATCACAATTGCATTTTATTGGCCTTAATGACTTCCACACATTTTCTATTCTATCCTCTACTACTCAACTAATGGTAAAATTTCCCTCCATTATAAATTATACAAAGGATGTTTCCACTACTTAGATTGTAGTTTTATATGTTTACTCTAGTGAGGTGTTTAAACTAGATCATCCTAAGGGGAAAATAGTTCCACATGTTTTTATTAAGAAGATTAAGTTATGAATGAAACTTTATCTATTTATCCAATCAAAACACCTAAGTGGTGTACTATTACAAGGAAGTATGTTAGTCTTAAGTTACAAGATGTTGGAGAGAGAGTAATGGTTGGGGTTGATTTGATCATGAATACATCAACCTATCATAACTTACCAAAATAATCCTACTACTTATAATCTGTTGAATGCATAAGACAATTGAGAGTGGGGGTGAATCAATTGTACCTTAAAACTTCAAAACCCTCACAAACATTTAGATCCACATTAATCCAATTAACACTTAATCTTGTTGGAATATTTTACCATGAAATCAAATAAAAAAAATTGAATCAAATCAACACCATGCACAAAGAGGCACCAAATTTACGTGGAAAACCCAAGATGGGAAAAACCATGATGAGGATTAACTCACAATATAAAGTAATATCAACAACAAATACAATGAGGCTCACTGCCAGAGGGCTCATTAACTAAGAGAAAGAAAGGCTAACTACCAAAGGCTCATTGCTAGAATAGAAAAGAAGATAGAGAGGAGTGTTACAATGAGAAATTCATCTCAAAGAAACAAAAAAATCCACCCAACATCACGAACACCTTCGTAGTATGATTGAAGAATTATAGACACCTTTTGCTCACTGCATTCAGTAATCTAACACATGAAAGCTCACACTACACTTTACAAATTTGTACCCTACAATTATGAAATTTGCATCATACTCATCTATCTTTCCTATCTTATCATCCCTCAACAACTCAAATCTTATTTATACCATCTTCAACCTTGAAACCATTCTCTAAGGTTAGCTATGCACCTCAATCGTGCAAATTCAAATAATTTTAGCACCAAAACATTTTTGCGATGGAAAGGAATGAAGGAAAACAACAACACACGTTAGCTAGGACCTAAATCCACTCATACATGCCATGCCACACTTCCATAAATTTCACAAGCAGTGTAAACACCCAAGGTCGATCATTACCCGTGTAAACACTATTAAAATTTTAAGTACACACTTCCTTTGACCCAACAACAATTTGCAAACAACAAATGTTGCTTGAACATAATTTGGAATATTCCACAAACATCCTAAAATCCAACAAACTACTTCGCCACAAATTTCACTTGAAGAATGTACACACCCAATATAGTCAAATAACTCTATCATACATTGTAACTTAAGAAACTGATTTCCAAAGTGACAAACCACGAACAACTTCATATGAAGAAAGATTCAAACACTTTCAGCATGCATTCAGATATGCAAGATCTAAAACCACTTTGCACGTAAAGAAAAAACATTTCTCCTAGAAACCTCAACAATACACAATTCACACACTGGTTAACACACCTTCTTTTGAACATCAATCCAACACACCAAATTATGAATACAACACCTTTGGACACCTTTGATCAACATATCTGAAACAAACAAGTAGATATTCAACCTAGAAGAACTGCAAAGCAAAACCAAAACACTACTCTTCAACCTAGAACACATTGTAACTCACTGTTTCCTATTTTTATCAAATTTTCTCAAAAGAACTTGGAAACCAAGCACCAAAGACACATCCTCATCATCTTTAGTACTTCTAGAACCAACTTCAACCTAGCAACTCAACCATACATCCATAGACATAAGCTTATCAAAGAAACACTAGAGGTTGACACTAGTAGCTTACTAATGACAACATAACACAACTAATCAAAGCATCATTAATGCAACAACATAGAAAACACCAAAAACTACACATACTCTTGCAACAATCTTCTTCTCATATAGTTGACACCAATGACAACATAATCTCGTTGAGATCAATGATAACACCAACTACTCATACTTGCAACAATCTCCCCCTTTGTCACTGATGGAAACACATGATGTGAAAAACCATCAACAATAAACACAATAGCTTTGCTCCATACCTATTTCTTTTTCTCTTACTCACTCTCCCCCTTTCAACTTATCTTTTTCACATGCTTCGTTATCGCCCTTGCTTTTTTACATTATTCTCTCCCCCTTTGACATGAATAGTAAAGGACAATGGATTTACATCACTTATGTTTTCCCTTTGACATCAATCAAACTTCTCACAACTTTTTTACAACTGACTTTCCTTAACTATTCAATATGCTCCCCCTTAGGAGCACATTCCATACTACACTAATCAACAACCATTGTATAATGACAACACTTACTCTTTTTGACTGCAATAGCTAATAATGTCTCTACCTACTCCCCCTGAGAGGTAGCCACCAACATCAGTCTAGACCAAAGAACAAATCTTGAAATCCACTAGATTGATGCATCTCCTTATGCATCTAGTTCAAAGGAGGGGCAATGACCCTCATCTTCTCCCAAAGATACTCAAAAGTATCCTTAGGAAGATCCTTAGTAAATATGTCAACAACCTGATCCTTTGTAGGCACATATTCAAGCTTCACTTCATTCTCTACAACCTTCTCTCTCAAAAAGTGATACCAGATTGAGATATGTTTTGTCCTTGAATGCATTACCAGATTCTTTGAAATATTGATAGCACTTGTATTATCATAAAATATAGAAATTGGTTCATCATATACCACCCTAATATCCTTCAATGCTTTCCTTATGCACAATAGTTGTGTGCAACAAGATGTTGCAATGTACTCTATCTCTGCAGTAGATAAAGATATTGAATCTTGTTTCTTGCTTAGTCATGACACCAATATGCATCCAATAAAGAATGCACCACCACTTGTAATTTTTCTATCATCCACACAACTAGCCTAATCTACATCTATGCAAGCACTCAAAGTAAAATCAATATCCTTTGGATACCATAGGCCATAATCCAGAATGCCCTTCAAGTATCTAAATATCCTTTTTACTGTTGCAACATGTGACTCTCTAGGATATTCTTGAAATCTAGCCACAAGACAAATTGCATGCATGATATTTGGTCTAGTGACAATTAGATATAGTAGTCCTCCAATCATTGATCTATACTTGCTTTGATCAACTTTAGGAGGTTCATCATTTTTGCTTGGCTTGCAACCAGTAACCATAGGGGTACACACCAGTTTAGAATCTTCCATTCCAAAATTCTTCAAAATTTCCTTGAAATAATTTGATTGTGAAATGAAAATACCTTTATCTATTTGATTTATTTGTAGTCCAAGGAAGAAATTTATCTCCCCAAACATAGACATTTCAAACTCTTTCTGTATTTCTTTTTCAAACTTCTTACACATAGCTTCATTGACCCCAAATATTATTCCATCAACATATATAACCATAATCAAGATTTGATCTTTTTCAACTTTAAAGTAAAGATTTCTATTTGTGGTACCTTTATTGAATCCTTGTTGTATTAAGTACCTATCCAACCTTGCATACCAAGCTCTAGGAGCTTGCTTCAATCTATACAATACCTTCTTCAATCTGTAGACTATATCTGGTTTGTCTAATAATTGAAATCCTTGTGATTGTTCTATGTATACCCCTTCTTCCAATTATCCATTCAAGAAAGCATAATTCACATCCATTTGATGAACTTTGAAATTCTTGTGTGCTACACAAACCAAAAACATCCTAATAGCTTCCATTATTTCCACCAGAGCAAATGTCTCCTCAAAATCTATTCCTACAACTTGTGAGTAGCCCTTACACACAAGCCTTGTTGTGTTCCTTACCACTTCTGCATTCTCATTTAGTTTGTTTTTGAATACCCACTTAGTTTCAATCACATTTTTGTTTACTAGTCTTGGGATAAGTTCCCAAGTCTGATTCTTCTCAATTTGCAACATTTCTTCTTCCATAGCCTTGATCCAATATTCATCTTTTCATGCCTCAATCACCATTTTAGGTTCAAATTTAGAAAGTAAACACAAATTTACTTGTTCTTCAACAAATTTCCTTCTTGTCAGTATACGTCTCCTCATATCTCCAATGATATTTCTTCAGAATGATTCTTGTGCACATACTTAGGAGTTTAGGAGTCTTTTCCAAAGCTTCTTCATCTTCAATCTACACTTCTTTTTCTTTAGCTTTTTCTTCTTCTCTGCAAGAAGACTCATCCGATTCATATCCATCTATCACCACTAAATTATTTTGTAAATCTTCATCAACATTGACACTTGCACTCTCAACAATATTTCTCAATCTCTTGCTGTAGCATCGGTAAGCTTTGCTTCTAGAGTAGAGTATCTAATGAAGATACCTTCATCAGACCTTGCATTAAACTTTCCTAAGTTTTTCTTCATCTCTTTTGATATAACATTTTCTTACAAACACTCTAAAGTACTTGATAGTAGGGACCCTTCCATATCATAGCTCATAGGGATTCTTTGTGCTATTTTCTCTTGCTTGAACTCTATTAAGTATATAAACAAAAATATGAATTACTTCTCTCTAGTAGACTTTCGGTAGATTTTCTTCTTTCATCATTGCACTTGCAGCTTCTTGAATAGTCCTATTCTTTCTTTCAACCACTTCATTTTGCTGAGGATTCCTAGGGGTAGACAAGTGCCTCTTTATGCCATGATTCTCACAAAATATGTTAAAATCATTAGAGGTGAACTCTCCACTTCTGTTAGACCTCAAACATTTGATTTTTATATCCATTTCATTCTCAACGATAACTTTAAATGATTTAAACTTATCTAGAGCTTCTAATTTTTCTTTGAGAAAAGTAACCCATGTCATTCTAAAATAATCATCAATCAATAGCATGAAATACTTGTCACATTGATGACTTCTTACTCTTGTAGGACCACAAAGATTTGTATGTACCAATTCCAACAGTCCGGTAGAAGATTGCTCTTTGAATTTGAAGCTTCTTCTTTCTTGCTTTCCAATTTGACACTCCTTACATACATCATTGTGTTGGAAGCTCGACACTTCTGCCCCTCAAGCAGCACTGACCATGTGATTTGTGACATGGTCTAATAGTCTCCTATGGATCCCTAATTTGGGATAGTAGCAGATTCTTGGCAGGTTGGCCTTTTGAGAATAACAACTAGCTCAACTCCCAACAAGTGGTATCAGAGTGGGGGTTGTGGGTTTGAATCTCATGGTCACACTAGGGGGGATTGTTGGAAGCTCAATGCTTCTACCCCTTCAATCAGTGTTGACCATGTGATTCGTGACATGGTCAAACAACCTCCTGTGGATCCTTAATCCAAGATAGTAGTGGATTCCTGGCAGGTTAGCCTTTTGGGAATAACAACTAGCTCAATTCCCAACACATTGATAGGCTTTATAACCTTTAGAATATCTCTCACAGCTTGAACAAAATTGATTCTTACCAGGTTATCAAAATTGATGTGACATATCCTCTTGTGCCATAACCAACTTTCATTAATTTGAATCATAAAGCAATGAACATCAACACCCTTAAGTTGATAAACATTTCCGTCTATCCTTCTTCCAACAACAATCACAGTCCCAAAGCCTTTTTTGATCTCACATCCATCATTCTAAAACATAATATTGTAGCCTTTGCTACACATTTTTCCAACACTCAAGAGGTTATGCCTCAAACTCTTAACATAGTAAACATCATCAGTATTATGCTTGCCATCAAAACTAATAGAACCTTTTCCACATATCTTAACAAATGTATCATCACCAAATCTTCACATCCTCCTTCATATTTTTCAAGTTTAAAAAAATTACTCTTGTCACCAGTCATATGATTTTAGCATCCACTGTTAATGATCCAATAGCTCTTCTCCTGTCTAGCATGAAAAATAGATACCAAAGTACCTTTAGTCTTATCCTTGGTCTCCTGAGGGATTTCCTTCACACATCTCTCATATTTAGTAGAAATAGATTCGTCTTTTAAAGCCATGAACAAGAATTCACCATCATCATCATCATCTCCATAATCAGATTCATCATCAAAAATACTTGCATCTTCTCTTACATAATAACTTTCCTTAATCATCTTACCTTTGTTTTCCTTATTTTTGTTATTCAAAGCTTTGTTTGGACATCTTGAAGCATAATAACCTATTTTTCCACAATTGAAACATTTCAGATGAAACTTACCATTGTACTTACCAATACCCTACTTCATTCACCTAAAAAAGTTGGCTTCCATATCATCAAGATCCTCCTAATCTAATTCCTTAATCTCCTTTGATTTTTCAACCTTAAAAGTAGTCTCAACTTTTGCACCACTATTTGTACCAAATTCTCTCATCTCAAAAGCAGTTAATGAACCATACACTTGATCTCTGGTATATTGATTTAGATTTTCAAATTCCTTAATAACAAAAAATTTATGACTATAAGATTTAGGAAGAGTTCTGAGAATTTTCTTTACCACTTCTGGTTCTTTGAGTTTTCCACCAAGACCTCTGATGGAACTGGCAACTTCATCTACCCTTTGCATGTAGCTTGTAATGTTTTCATCTTCAGATTTCCAAAGGTTCTCAAACATGATCTTTAGATTCTACATCTTATCTTGTTTGACCTTATCATCTCCTTTATAAATTCCTTCTAACTTTACCCAAATTTCTCTAGCAATTTTTAGATTCATAACTTTCACTAATTTAGAATTAGCAAGACCATTTAAGAGAGCATACCTTTCTTTATCATTGCTTTCATAGGCCTTTTTTTTAGCATCAGTACTTGGACCATTTACTGGCATAGTATATCCATTCTAATCGAATTCCAGACATCAAATCCTAGATAAACCAGAAAACCTTCCATCCTTAACTTCTAGAATGCATAATCCATTCCATCAAACACAAGAATCTCTTTCTTGTGTGCCATCCCAGATCTACCTCAAGCAGTTAAGCTTTCTTCCAAGGAAACTTGCTTTGATACCAATTGTTGAATGCACAAGACAACTAAGAGGGGGGTGAATCAGTTGTACCTTAAAACTTCAAAACCCTCACAAACATTCAAATCCACATTAATCTAATTAACCCTTAATCTTGTTGGAATGTTTTACCATAAAAGAAAATAATAGAAATTGAATCAAATCAACACCATGCACAAAGAGACACTAGATTTACGTGGAAAACTCAAGATGGGAAAAACCACGGTGAGGATTAACTCACAATATAAAGTAATGTCAACACCGTACAGTGGGGCTCGCCACCCAAGAGAGAGAAAGGCTCACTGCCAGAATAGAAAATAAAATAGAGAAGAATGTTACAATGAGAAATCCATCTCAAAGCAACATAAAAACCCACCAAAGCATCACCAACACCTTCCTAGACTAACTAAAGAATTGTAGACATTGTCTCCTCACTACATGTAGTAATCTAACACATGAAAACTCACACTGCACTTTACAAATTCACACCCTACAAATTTGCAATCCACATCATACTCATCTATCTTGTCTATCTTATCATCCCTCAACAAATCAACTCTTATTTATACCATCTTCAACCTCAAAACCATTCTCCAAGGTCGACTATGCACCTCAACTATGCAAATTCAAATAAGGTCAATACTAAAACATTCCCACAATGGAAAGGAATGAAGGTGGACCACAACACACATTACCTAGGACCTAAATCCACTCATACATGCCACACCACACTTCCAAATTTTTTGAAAGTAGTGTAAAAACCCAAGGTTGGTCATTACCCACATAAACACCATTGAAATTTTAAGTACACACTTCCTTTGATCCAACAAAAAATTAGGGACCAAGTTCTTGGGTGCAGTGGTACTCCCATTTGGAAACCAGACCAATCACTATGCAGAAGTTGAGGTTGCGTTTATCAGTATTAAGTTTGCACTTGACAAGTGCTACTCCAAGATTTGGGTGGAGGGAGATTCTCTCAACATCATTAACTTCCTATGTGGCATTCAAAAACCTAGATGGACAATTGATTAGTTGATCGAGGATGCTATAATGATGCTTAGATCTTGTGAGGAAACTCGTGTCTCTCATTTATATAGAGAGGGAAACTCATTGGTGGATTTTTTCGCTAATGAGGCTATCAGAATTAATGATTTTAAGGCATGGGAGGAGTACTCCCTCCTTCCCTAGGATGCTAAGATTTTATTACGAAAAGATGGATACGCATAAGGTTAACCTTTGGATTGTTTAATTCATTATTGATTGCATTGTCATCGCATGCTTTGTGGGTGTTGCTTTGTTTGCTTGCTCTCAAACAATCGTCTCTTTTTGAAGGTTTTAGTTTATGGTGAATGTGAACATGGGGGGTGACCATAGCAGGATCGATCCCCATTCCTATGCAAGGTGGAGGAAGAACCGTAAAATTTGGAGTATTTTAGAGAATGGAAATTTCACGACTTTCTTGGAAAGGCTTCACGACCATGATCCTAAGGCTTTGACAGATTTTGTCAGCTTTTGACACAATCGTAGGTTACAGGTTGGGGGATTGGACTTTGTGATTAATGAGTTGTTTATAGCTGCTATCACTGGTCTATCATTGGTGGGTCACAATTTCTTCAAGGAGAGGAAGAGTAATGAGGGTGCCATGGACCAGTTCTTTAAAGATGAGGAAGGAAAGAAGCTTATTAAGTTGCCTTATTGGGGCTATGAATGGATGTCTATGAAGAAAATTTGGGCTAATGTTGCTAAGGTGATAATGTGATATGTTACCTTAGAGGGTTGGTTTACTGCAATTTTAGGTCACCATTTCACTTTGTTGAATCATTTCAAACATGGGTTATATATCTCGTTCCCTTTCTTTCTTTTGTCTTTGTTAGAGTTGTCCGTGTATGCTCATCTAAAAAATAGGAGGGCACTTGTTCTTCATGAGGGACTGATTTTTCTCATAAAGGAGCATGTGAGAGACCTCATGCCTGCCAAGTTGATTGAAGGCAAGGAGAAGGATGTTAGTTAAAGTTCTTTCTTGACTGGTTCAGATACTAGTGCCGCTAGTGAGGAGGAATGAAATGAAGAGGAAGAGAGTGGGTCTTCATCCCCTGCAGTGACCCCTTCTAAGAAGAGAAAGCAGGGGAACCTCAAGGTGAAATGTGCTGCTAGGAAGATTTTTATACAAGAGTCAGAGTTCCATTCTACTGGAAATGACACAGATGTAGTTTTTGGGGATTCCTAGTCTAAGGGAAATGTTGTGTTTAATCGACAGGATTCTATTGTAGACGGTCGCGAGGAGGAGGGCATGCCTAATAATGTTGGGGATAAGGATGCCAAGGAAATGCCAAAAAGGACTTCCAAACGTATGGCTAAGATGAAAAAATAGGTGGTGAAGGATGATTTGAAGGGCTCCAAGGACCATAGTAAGGAGAAGGGTGTTGAGGATAGTGCTGCTGAAATAAATGACTCCCCTATTCGACAAATGCCCAATGTAGAGTTTTCTAGTGGGAAGAATATGCATGAGGAGGGGGTCAATCCAAGTACCGGTAAACCAAAGCCTCTAAAGGTGAATCCTCTCTGAGGATATCTCGTACCTCAATGATGACAACACTTCAATGTAGATTATTGCTAAATTTTTTGGATTAGATTGTGTCTGAATTTTTAGCAATAATCCAGACAATCTAATCCAACATTTTTAGCAATAATCTACATGGATTGTGGAAATATACTATCACTAACACTTCAATGTTTGAGTTTCTAGACATGGTTCGTGCAAGGGCTATTGGTACATTCAAGCTAGCAAAGTGGACACTACATGAATTTAATAGGGCGATTATCAATACCAGGGGTCTGAAAGAGAACTTACAAAATATGCCAAAGGGTTCTTCCTCAAATATTTTGATTGAAATACTTGTGGACTTAGAGTGTTCCTTTTTAGATAAATAAAATACCTATGTGAGCATTTCCTCTTTGAAATGGAGGCTAAGATTAATGATACCAATGTAGACATAAAGAAGCTTCTACTTGTCAATCACAGTTCGGTCAAAAACAGTGCCAAATCTTTGGAGGTTTTGTTTCACAAGATAAGTGAACTTAGGGAAGATCAACTTTACTTTGTTGAGCTAATGGAGAAGGACCAAGTTTCAAAGGGGAAGGGGAAGAAGGTTGGAAAGGATGAAACTAAAGGCCCTTGCACTAGAGGTAAGGGCAACCTGAGGAAAAGCTTTGAAGAGGAGAAGAAATAATTGATGGAAATGGTTGAATTGCATCATAATCAGGAACTTGATGTGGCTAACACCTTAGAGAACATGAAATAGTTTACCATTTTGTGTTTTGTTTTGTTTCTATCTTTTGATGTTGGTTTTCTATTTTTTGGCTGTTGTTTTCTTGTTGATGGTTCAATGTCTTTATCTATGAGCAAATTTTCATCCTTTTAGTTGTAAAGGGTTTTGGGTCCCTTCAAAACTTGATTTTCCCTTATAATCAAAACAAAAATTTGCAGACAACAAATGTCACGTGAAAATAATTTGGAATATTCCACAAACATCTTGAAGTCCAACAAAATCCTTCGCAACAACTTTCAGCTGAAGAATGTATGCACCCAACATAGTCAAATAACTCTGCCATACATTGTAACACAAGAAATTAATTTACAAAGCGTCAAACCATGAAAAACTTTGTCAGAAGAACCATTCAAAAACTATTATAATTCCTTCAAATCTGTAATATTTGAAACCACTATGTAGAGAAATACAGAGCAAAAAAATTTCTTGTAGGCACCTCAATAATACACAGTTCACATCCCGGTGAACACAACTTCTTCTACACATCGATCCAACACACCAAATTTTGAATACAACACCTTTGATCAACATATCTAAAACACACAAGCATGTCTTCAACCTAGAAGAACTACGTAGCAAAACTAGAATAGTGAAGCTTGAATATGTGCTTAGAAAGGAACAAATTGTTGATATATTCACTAAGGCTCTTCTTAAGGATACTTTTAAGTATCTCCGGGAGAAGTTGGGGGTTATTGCCTCTCCTTCTTTGAACTAGATGCATAAGGATATGCATTAGTCCAGTGGATCTCAAGATTCATTCTTTTTCTAGATTGATGTTGGTGGCTACCTCTCAAGGGGGTAGGTAGTGACATTGTTGATTATTGAAGTTAGAAGAGTGTGTTTTGTCATTATGTAGTGGTTTTTGATGTGGTGCAAGTTGGTGTGTGCTCCTACGGGGGAGTATTTAGAGCATTAACGGAAAGGTGTTGTAGAGTAGTAGTAAGTAGGGTGTTTGATGTCAAAGGAAGAGAATAAATAGTACCAATATTAAGTCCTTTTCCATTGATGTCAAAGGGAGAGAGAGAAACATGTGAAAAAAAATATAAGAGAGAGAGAAATTCATATGGAAAAGAAGCAAGTCATTTTGGAAGAGAGAAACAAATAAAGAAGACAAGCTATAAAGGAGAGAAAAATGTGAAGTAATATGAAGAGTTGCAGAATGCTGGTATTCAGAGCTATTGTGTCTTTGGTGGTTTTTCACATCATGTGTTCTCATCAATGATAAAGGGGGATATTGTTGCAAGTATGAGCAGTTGGTGTTGTCATTGATGTCACAAGCCCCTTTTTTCATTGTTGTTTGTAGTTGTTTGCTCCACATTTCTTCTAGGTTAAAGATCTACCTATGTGATTCATATATGTTGGTGAGAAGTGTTCAGAGGTGTTATATTCAAGAGTTGGTGTGTTGGATCATTGTACAAAAGAAATTGTGTTCACTAGTGTGTGACTGTGTATTGTAGAGGTGTTTGGGAGAAATATTTTTGCTCCTCGTTTATCCGTAGTTGTGTTTCAGGTCTTGCAATTTTGAAGGTGTGTTGATGGTGTTTGTATTCTACCTCAATCAAGAGGGTTTGAGGTTTTGTGCTTTGAAAAATGGGTTTTCAAGTAATAGTGTATGGTAGAGTTGTCTGAGTGTACTAGGTGTGTACATTCTTTAGGTGGAAGTTGTTGTGAAGGAGTTTGATGGATTTTAGGGTGATTGAGGAATGTTCTAGATCATGTTCAAGTGTGGTGTGTGGTTTTCAAGTCATCCTTGGGATTGAGGAACCATGTACTTAAAAGATTAATGGTGTTTGCATGGGTAATGACTGACCTGGTGTTTACACTACATGTGATAGATAATTATTGTTTGTGGAAGCATGTTGTAACGTGGTGTTGTTGATTTGAGTCCCAAATAAGGTTTGATGTTGTACACATTCAATTCTATCCACCACAAAAGTGTTTTTGGCGCCGACCTTATTTGAATTTGCATGTTTGAGGTGCATAGCTGACCTTGGAGAAGGTTTCAAGGTTGAAGATAGTATAAGTATGAGTTGAATTTTTGAAGGATGTTAAGATAGATGTGTGAGATGTGAATGATACAAAGTGCATAGTTGTAAAGTGCGAAATTCAAAAGTGCAGTGCGAGCTTTCAAGTGTTAGTTTACTAGATGTAGTGTGAAGAAGGTGGCTACAATTCTTCAATCAATCTACAAATGTGTTGAAGTTATTGTGGTAGAATCTTTGTTGCATTGAGATGTTTTTCTCTATGTAACATTCCTTCTCTATCTTCTTTTCTATTCTGGAAGTGAGCCCTTTGACAGTGAGCCCTATTGTATTTGGTATTGATATTACTTATATTGTGATATAATCCTCATGGTGGTTTTTTCCTTCCTGGGTTTTCCATGTAAATCTACTGTTATCTTATGTATGGTTTGTTTCAGTTTTTGTTATCTATTTTTCATGCTAATTCATCATAAAATATTTAAGGATTTAATGAATGAAAATGGATTTGAATGTTAATGAGGGTTTTGAATTTTTAAGGTACAACTGATTTACCTCCCCCTCAGTTGTCTTGTGCATTCAACATTTTTTACTATACTAGGTCATGAGAACTCATAACAAGTCATTTTAAAGCTTGTTGAGTAATTAAAATTATGCAAAACCCACTCAAAAACTTTCCCAAAGCATTAGGAACCCTTTGTAAACATTTTGGAACTAAAGAAAAGTGACATTTAACTTGCAAATTCCCACAAAAATCTGCCCAAGGCTTTCAATGTGGTTAACACCCATCTCCATGATACCCTCAATTTGTTACAAGTTAAAACAATGCAAAAATGCCTCAAAATGGCACTGGAAATTTGTTGCAAGGCTTCAGTTGTAATAACAACAAAGAAAAGGGGGTTAAATTAGTAAGAAACTTTAAATCCTTATCCATTGCAGTAGAAACCCTCTACAATGCTTGTTTGAAATTTATGGTTGTAACAATGCTTAGAAAGATCCCATAAATGGTACATAGTATGGAAGAAACAATAGATTTAATAAACCTTCCTCTTTGCCTGTGAAAAGTCAATGAAATGGTATAATATCAGCTCCCAATCAACATTGAGGACAACCAATTAAAATCACATTGTTTCCCTTTAGTTCATCGCAAGTTTCATATATTTGAAGCCTTGCAATCTATTATGTAGCGATGTCCAGCCACGTGGAATGTTAAAAGTGTAGAAAATTGGAGAGCATAAATTGATATTATATTTTCTACTTTGAGAAAAATGGATCCAAATATCCTTAAGTACATATATGGATAGGTATGTCTCTTAATGAGACACAAATCTTCATAATAAAATAAAGTTTATATTTTAACAGCCCCCCATAAATGTATTTTATCACACAACTTAACTAGATGATGGGGGCCACCTATAAAAAATAGGTTTGTTAGCTACCCATGTACAAATAAAGAATATTTAACACAAATTCCTTCTTGAAATTATAAAAACTTATCTTTCTCCTTTTGAATAGCCTTGATTACTTTTTTCCATCATTATCCATGGTAAGATGTTCTCCATAATTATATCAATAAAGAAAGTGAAGCATTTCTAATGATATTTACAATCAAGAACTTCATAGATTTAGCAATAATCTCTATGATCAACTTCAACCATGATCTTTGCGATCAATTTCAACAACAATCTTTTTGATCACTTTCAACAATAATATTTTCGATCAATTTCTTCAACGATTAGTAACAATCTTTGCAATCAAATTCAACAATGATCTTTGCGACCAAAAGCTTCAATGATCTCTATGATCAATTTTAACAATGATCTTTGCGATCAAGTATTTCAAAAAATTAGCAACAATCTTTGTGATCAATGCTACAACCATTCAACAATGATCTCTGTGATCAATACTTCAATTTTTTAGGTTCAAAATTAATCTTTGTGATAAAAAAATTCAACAATCTCTATGATAAATTTTAACAATGATCTTTGCGATCAAATGTTTCACAAATTTAGCAATGATCTTTGTGATCAATGTTACAACTATTCAACGTTGATCTTTGCGATCAATACTTCAAATTTTTAGGTTCAAAAATGATCTTTGCAATCACAACCATTTAAAAATGATCTTTACAATCAAGAGTACAACTTTTAAGTTCAACTATGATCTTTTCAATCAATGCTGCAACTATTTAGCAATAATCTTTGCGATGAACTGTGCAACTTTTACATATATGAGTGCTCCAACTTCAAATCTCGTAGGTCACTATATGGATACAACTCAAGTAGCCTTTATAGTAATCAAAATTCATAGATTAGATTATATGGTTTCTAGGATGATATCTAACCATGATTTGTAATTTTTTCTGACATGAGAATATTTATGCTTGTACAACATGCTAAACATATTTGTGACATTTTTCCAACTAGATACACCAATCCACCCACAATCCATATGTATACCATCTTTTAGAGGTTGTTTCTTCCACTTTTTGTTCCAACAAAATTTCTTTGAATGGTTCTTCAATCCATAGATACTACAAGGATGAAGATCCCTGATGGCACCTTCAAATTTTGCAAATTTGAAGCACCTATGTCCTTTCAGTTTGACGACAGAGGCTAGGTTTGCATCCTGCTAAATCTGCCCCAAAGGCCCTCTTTTTCGATTAATATTTTGCAACTCGGAGGTCATCTTGCAAACTTATATGGTAGAGTGTTTCTTGTTACATATGGTAGTGTGATTTTTCAGTTTCGTGCTTCCTAGATGAGTTCTGATGGGTTAACTAATGTATTGCTAACTGCAATCGAGCCAAATTTAGTGTTCCGAAAAGTTTCAAATTTCAAAATTCTAAAGACAACCCATTTCTTGTTTTGGTCTAAAACATCTCTAGTTCTAATTTCATCAAATAAAGAGGTCATATAATGCATTATTTTAATACTTTTTAGTTGCGGCAAACACGTCCGATGGGCTAGTTTACAAAGGAGGTACCTGAATTTTGATGGCTGGGTGAAATCTAATTTAAAACCCATGTTTTAAATACTTGATTATGGCTGCATGCAAAAAATCTCGACTCCAGGAGTCTTCGTTTGCACGCAATGACTTTTCACCGTTTGGCCAATAGACGAAATTAATTTGTACCTAATTCTAATGTTTTTAAATGTTTTAATGATTCTATTGGCAAATGAATTTTAATTATTATATTCTATTGGCAAAATGAATTAGCGTGAAGTTTTGAAGTGTTTCTCGGCGCATTTTTAATTGGGTAGATCAAGTTGCAATCAGCGATGCCTAATAAAATCTCATTGGTGTTTTGAAGAGGTTGCATTCAAATATTTCCACGTCCATATTTCAAACACTGAAATTGCTGTCTTCATAATTTTTATTGCTCATCGCCATTTTTGGATGGTTGAGCAAATACAAAGAAACGATGGTACTATGATGAGCGATGGCTTTTGTTCCATCGCTCATGGCTAATTGTGAGGCTTTTCTTCCCAGCATAATAGTGATGCACATATGTGTCGATAGTTTTCATGGGGCAGTTTAAATGATTTTTTTTTTTAAAGTTTCCTCTACTGCTCAAGTGCTTTGCCATTTGGGGGAGGTTTTCATCAATGAAGGAGCATTCCAAAACTTTGCAGCAGTAATTTCTCACGCTTTAGTGGCTATTCTAGTGCTGTTTTGAAAAATTTTGGTTCCCAAAAATTGGTAGTTGTTTTCAATGCTTGGACATCATTTCCCACTGCGTTTTGAGCATTTTTATTGCCTGTGAAGTTGAAAATGACCAAAAATCTATTCTCACAACCAAACAATATCTGCAATATTTTAATGATGTTATGGGCATTTTGAAGTGTTAGTAAGATGCAAATGAAAGGGGACAAGATTGTTGCAGACCAAATTATACAGGAAGCTAGATGCGAACCAACTATTTGACAAAATGTTAAACAGTTTGCAATGTGAAATGAAGCCTCCAGAAAGTTGAAATGCATGTCTGAGACCATGTTTTGATTGTCAGTTGGAGAGTGATTGCATATTGGTAAGAGAAAAATTAACTTAAGTGTGAAGGGGTAGTTGAGTATGTGGGTTTTGACCTAGAGTTAATATTTTTCACTTGCAAAGTTAAAATGAGGCCAGAAATATGATTTTACATGTAGGTAATTTTGTGCACAAGATTTTCAAGTGAAGGTAGATTGAAAATAGGGAAAATGAGGTGAAAAGGAATCTTCTAAATATTAGTTTGTTGCAGATCAAGGGAGCTGAGATGTTCCATGTGTCCACCTTGGATTTATTTTAGGGCTTTTCTTCTTTCTTCTCATTTCTCTTAAAATGAGAAGTTGGTTTTCATTGTAAGGGGGATTGATCTCCACATAAAAATTGTAATGCAAGGAAAAAAATTAAGTTCAAGTCTTGTTTTAGGTTGTTAAGTCTATAATTTTTGAAAGCTTTAATGTTATATGACACTATTAGCATAATTTGAATAGGATGGAAATTTTTTGAAGCCATTTCTCTCCATTGTATTATTTCCTCATGTTTTCAATGAAAATGATCAAGGATCTTTCATCTGGTCTCCATTGTATTTTCGGTGGTGTGTGTTCTTTATTAAGGCTTTGATTCAAAGATTTGGTTAAATCACCTTACTAGAAACATAGATTTGTGCAATTCATGCTTGGATTTGATAAGTAGTTATGAATTTAGAATATTGAGTGTTACTACTGTAATACAATATTGTAGTAGCTCTTTCATGTTAGAATTAAACATTTCCATGTATCATAGTTTGTAGTAAGTTTGACTCCATGCCCTGAGATAAGGCACTGGCCTTGAATTTGTGTTTGAGATTATAAGTTCTAGGATCATTCACAATCAAAGAATAATTGCCAAATTTCCATTTCAGTTGAGGTTTTATTTCCGGAAGTGCAATGTACTTCTTTATTCTCATGCTCTAAATGTTGAGTGTTGTAAAGAAGTAGCCAAGTCCTTGAAATATTCCATTTATTGAGCAATTACATGAGAATTCATCTACTATTTGCAATGTACACGGTTATTGGTTGCATAAATTCATAGGTACATTTTGTGGGATCACCCTCTCGGGTTTTGTAGAGCCTGAAGAGTAGGGGAGAAAGGTTTCATATCAATCTCTCATTTGTTGGCCAAATCTCTCTTTGACTATGAGCATAGGGCATGGTGCACCTTTAGGACTCAATGATATACAGATTTGGGAACCAATAGATTGGTGACTCTGTTGGGAACACCTCCAATATTATCCATTTGAAAAGAGTCAATAAGTTTGTTGATCTAAAGTTTTGGGTCAAATGATCCAAGGACCTGCATACTTGAAGAATAAATTTTTTGCAATGTTTCTAGTGTATTATTGAAGTCTGGTACTTTGTTGGTGGAGAGAACTTACAAATACCTAGATCTTGGAAGAAACTTTTTGCAGCTTGAAGATATTTTCCTCTTTCAAAGAGGTGGCGACTCTACATAATATTCCACATCATCAAAAGATTTGGTTGCAACAGTTCTCATGTATTTTTCTATTGAAACATTTTTGTATGAAGGTTTGCAACAAAGGTTCTAGTAAACATTGTTCCTTATCCAATACTCTAAGGTACTAGTAGAAAATGGAAATGAGAAAGTAGGATATTTTGAAAGAAATATCAAGAAGTAGATAGTTGTGGAAGGGATTAACTCATTTGTAAATATGTATGAATGTTCTAGTTCTCCCTCTACAAGCTTTAATGTCCTGCCTAAAACACAGTCATTTCCACAAAGAAAGATGTTCACTAATGAAATATATAACTCTCTGGATTTTAGTAAAATCCAAGGTTATCCACACTCAGTCCCAAGCAAAATTAATGAATACTTTCCTAGGTTTAGAGGAGGTCTCGAAGAGTTAGCATCACAATATTTACAAAGTTTCATTGATTTGATGGAGGACTATGAAATAGAAGAAGAGGATGTTATCATGAAGTTTTTTGTGAGAACTTTAGAAAATGCTATTGAATATTGGTTTTCTAGCCTACCATTGCATTCCATATGTTCATGGCATGAGCTCAAGATACTTTTCATTGACCAGTTTGAAGGAATATCAATAGACAGTGAATGCCTATTTGAGGATAGACATCTACATATCCAATAAGGATTTGAAGAGCAATCTAAAAAAAAAGGTTGAATCCATGTCACCTATTGATGCATTGTGTGATATAAATAGATTTGAGGGTGAATCCTCCTATGATTTTCATGATAGAATCATGAAAATTTTGTTTGCTATACCAATATTAAATAGACCTGATGAATTAGTATGTATTGATGTTTTCTATGAAAGACTTGAGCCATGTCTGAGTACCATGCCAGCTGACCTGGAGCACCCTAGCCTTAAGTGCATATATCAATGGCTTTTAGTGATTGAAGAAATGATAGAGCAATGTGGAAGTATTTTCCTAACTAAACTATGTGATGGTAATTTTTCCATACTTGATCAAATGGATCAAGATTCTATAGTAGAAGACAATAATAATGCATCTTGTAGTTATGAGAATGTTGTTTTTGAACAACCTTTAGAGAAAATGTATGCATATGAAGAATGTGGTCATATTAGTCAGAATGTAAGACATGATAAGATGAATGAAACATGTGAAGTCACTCCTATTTTCTTTGAAAATAAGGAAATAGAGAGCCAATTCTCTATATCAGATGAAGGTTGCAATGATGTAGATGATATTGAAAGCACATTCTCACTCATTGACAAGGAGAAAAGGTGTTATAATGAATACTTTGGTTCAGGTGCATTGATCTCATTTGAAAATGCAATAGAAGCTGAAGATTTATTTTTGGATCATTGCACTGAGTATTCTAATTTTGAAGTTTCAAGTCTTCGTGGTGACAACATTAGTTTTGTAGATGGAAGTTTGAAACCAAATGAGGAAAATTCTTGTCCAGACGATCAAAGACACTACAATTCTATTTACAGCCCCAATGACTATGAATCCTTTTGAGAGGAGGAAGTAGAATTGATCTCCCTAAGTGAAAAGTTGTCCAATGAAGATGATGACAATATTTTTCAAAGCTCACAATTGCATGATGATATTATGAAAATCTATGATGCTGTTGATAATCCTTTGAATGATCATCCCAGTTCAAATTGTGTTGATGATATAAGATTTTCAAAATATTGTATGGAAAGAGTTTGATGGTGAAAACCAAGGCGAGTTGGACATCCTATTTTCTAGCAATAAATACAATGGAACTCCAAGTTTTCTTGGATACGAGCATGATGATGGATATGAATTAAACATTCTTTTTGAAGAAGAGATTTGTAATCAGTAGTGATAAGTTACACTTGGTCATGTCAATTTTATAAGTGTTGAATGCAACATTGATGCAAGTCTTCATGGTGATACGACAAAGGAGTCTGCTAATTTGTATAATACTCTTGAGAATGGCAGTGTATCAGATGCAAATGACAAAGTGTGCAATGAATTTCAATCGGAGAAATCATCCACAAGAAGCTGCAATGAAGAAACAAATGATGTTTTTTAGTTTGATGGTGAGGAATATGACCTTACTAATTATTGTAGTAGTATGAACAAAGAAAAGGGTATGTGTGGAAGAGATTCATTGGATGAATCAGCTCAAGAAGCTGATTATGAAGAGCATGCATGTGTGGGTGATGTGAATGATGAACAAGGAACTCCTTTCTTTTTTGATATTTTACCTTCCATTCCTTTTTCTAATTTTAAAGTTATTACTGATTATTCACATGAGAATATCATGGGTGAAGCTATACATGAAAGTGAAAATTTAAAGACAAAAGTTGGTATAGATGATGAAGCTCTTTATGATAAATTTTCACTTGAAGAATGTGATTGTGTTTATCACAGATGCATGTGAGGACCTTTTTTCTAGTTGTGCAATCTATGGTCTTCCTCATGAGCAGTTTGCTTTAGATATTCATGTTGATGCAATAGGAGGTAATGCTGAGTGTGATACTTCTTGCAACACTGAATGTGTTTTGAACACTCACTACGAGGGATTTGTAGCAAAGGTAAATTCTGAGTCATATGAACCGACATTTAAAGCTTTCTTTTGTGACAATATGAAGAATGCAAATAACCTTTTCTTTGAACCTAGGATGGAAAAAACTGTTTGTGTATGGGATGCTAACATTTCTTCTGAATATCATGATTTGAATGTAGATGATGGTATTATGGATGCTGATAAATCTTGTTTTCAGAACCTTGAGGCATATAATAATGTGACTGAGCTGTGTAGTTTGGATGGTGATAAACTTTCTTGTGATGCAATCCAATTGAAGGAGATACATATATGTGAACATTCTTTGTTTACTACACAAGAGGATTGCATACTGTATGTAAGACATGACATTTTTGTTGAGCCTAATCATTATGAGGGTTTCAAATTTGATGTCTAGATGAATGATGAGAAGTCTCATAGTGACCCTTTTCAAACACACTATGAACTTTTCCACTTTCCAATCCAATTTGATAAGAAAGTTATTTTGTACGACAATGATCTTGTAAATGAGGGATATCACACCAATTGTAAGTTTTCTCTATTTCATGAGTGTGATATGTGCATGTCAGATGTTGATGGATTTCAGTTAGTGCTTGACTGCCAATATCAGATTGATAGAGTTAATGGAGGCATTATAAATCACAGTGATGTGGTTAAGCATGTCAATGGTGATATTATTTTTCAGGTTTACAATGGTAGTGTTTTCAGACTTGGCCTAGTGCAGAAAATTTAGAGAACAACGTGTTTGATAGAGGTAAACATTGGTTCTTCTTTTCATTTGATGGCCTAGGGCCATAACATGAGGTTTAAAAAATTGAATTGAGGAGAAGTTGCAGAGCCACCCAATGGATTTGGCACTTGGTTTACTCCCCAGAGATTTGGAATCTCACCATGCCCACAAGGGACATGCATCCCCAAACATGATCCATTGATGGCACCTTCAAATTTTGCAAATTTGAAGCACCTATGTCCTTTCAATTTGACGATAGAGGCTAGGTTTGCATCCTACTAAATCTGCCCTAGAGGCCCTCTTTGCCAATTAATATTTTACAACTCGGAGGTCATCTTGTAAATCTATATGGTAGAGTGTTTTCTAGTACATATGGTAGTGTTCCTGTTCAGTTTCATGCTTCCTAGATGAGTTTTGATGAGTTAATTAATGTGTTGCTAATTGCGATTGGGCCAATTTTGGTGTTTCAGAAAGTTTCAAATTTTAAAATTCTAAAGACAACCCATTTCTTTTTTGGTCTAAAACATCTCCTATTCTGATTTTATCAAAAATGGAGGTCATATGGTGCATTATTTTAATGCTTTTCAGTTGTAGCAAACATGTCCAGCAAGCCAGTTTACAAAGGAGGTACCTGAATTTTCATGGCTGGGAGAAATCTAATTTAAAACCCATGTTTTAAATAATTGATTATGGATGCACACAAAAAATCTTGACTCCAAGGATGTCTATTTGCATGTAATGAATTTTCACTATTTGGCCCGCAGGGGCAATTAAAATTTTGCCTAATTCTAATGTTTTTAAATGTTGATATTTAAAACATTTTAAAATGATTCTAGGGTATTAATATTTCAACATTTGAATGAGAATCAAAAGCGGTTTAATTATTCTTTCCTATTGGCCAATGCACTTCATAGAAAAATTTGAAAAACTTCAAATCTTTCAGGGTCATACTTTGAAGTGACAAAATAATTTCAAACCAGTGATGCAAGGGAAGAAAACGAAGAGATTTTAAGGCAAGTGTAATTAATATTTTATTGGAAAATGAGTTTTAATTCTTATATTCTATTCGCCAAAGGAATTAGCGTGAAGTTTTGAAGTTTGATGTGTTTCTCATCCCAACACATTTTTAAATGGGAAAATCAAGTTGCAATTAGCGATCTCTGATGAAATCTCATTGGTGTTTTAAAGAGGTTGCATTCAAATATTTCTACATGCACATTTCAAACACTAAAATTGCTACCTTCATAAATTTTTATCGCTCATCTCCAGTTTTAGATGGTTGAGCAAATACAAAGCAGCAATGGTACTATGATGAGTGATGGATTTTGTTCCATCCCTCATTGTTGATTGTGGGGATTTTATTCCCATCATAACAACGATGCTCATATGTGTGGCGATGGTTTTCATGGCCCGACAATTTAAATTATTGTTTTTTTTTAAGTTTCCTTTGCTGCTCATGTGCTAGATGAAAAAAATTGCTAGGTATATTGGTGGTTTAAGGCTTAATATACAAGATGAATTGGTTTTGGCTAACCCTAGGAGTGTAGAGGATTGTTATCAAATGGCTATCAGGGTCGAAGAGAAATTGAAGAGAAGGAAAGACAAAGCAATTAGAGGTAGAGGTGGTGCATCAAGAGGAAGAGGATTCATGTCTAGTTCAAAGCCAACCAATGATAATCAAGAGGATTCCATGAAAGGCCAAGAGCAATCTGATTCCAGAGGTGGATGGAGAGGCACAAGAGGCAGATTTGGAGGAGGTAGGAATTCCAACAATGCATTTTCAGGAAGATGCTACACTTGTAACCAGCCTGGACATCCATCCTTCAAGTGTCCTGAAAGGCAAGGCTCAAGCTCTCATGGTGGAGAAAGGAGGAATCAATTAGTGCATGAAGATGAAGAGAGTGTGACTTCATCTGTTATTAATCTCACATCAGAGGTTGGAGAGAGTTTGATGATTAGAAGAACACATATATGGCTAAAGAGATGAAGGAGATGAAGGAAAGCACTCTTTAGAATCAATTGCAAGGTACAAGGTAAGGTATGTAGGATGGTAGTGGACTCAAGTTCAACTGAAAACATGGTTTCTTGTGAAATGGTGAATAAACTAAATTTGAAAAGAATCCCTCATGATTTTCCCTACAAGGTCTCTTGGTTAAGCAATGGCCAATCATTGATAGTGAATGAGCAAGCTATGGTTGATTTTCAAATAGGTGAGTATAAGGACAATTTTCTTTGTGATATTTTGCCAATGGACTGTTGTCACATCCTCCTTGGTAGACCATGGCAGTATGATAGGAGTGCCATCTATGATGGGAAGGAAAAAAAATACACAATCATGAAAGGTGGACAGAGGTTTGTTTTGACTCCTTGGGTAGACAATGAGAAAGGAAAAGCAAGAGTAATAATGTGTGGAAGCAAGGATCTTATAGAGGAAAACCAATATTATGATGTTGTGAGCAATCTTAAGTCTGAAGGTTTAGGTACAGTAGGTATAAAGTCTGAAATAGGGTTAAAGGAGACAAAAACAGTGAGTGTGCATGACAGTGTGATAATAGGGAGAGTAGGATGCCCTGTGGTTGAAGGTAGGTTTGAAAAACACACAAAGTTTGTAGGCATAATAGTGCAAAATCCTAATATAACAGTGCCTAGGCATCTTGAAGGAGTAGGCAGTCAAGGACAGAGAACACAGAGCCTTAAAGACAATCATAGACATGTATATGAGAGGAAAGTGAGGTCAAATCAAATGAATGCTAACACATGTTTGTATGCAGGTGTAGGGCATGATAAACAATCATATCTTGGTCAGAAAAAGGGTGAAAGATTGATGATTGGTCTGAGAACAGAGGCAAGGAAAAATTATTGTATGCCTATAATACACCATGAAGGAAGTTTAGGAAAGTTTGTATATCCATTGTACATGCAACAGTGGGATGCATGTATGAATCAATGGAGTCATCATGAAGCATGGAGATAGTGGAATCAAGGCCAACTCATGAGGCCTGAGTTTCTTTTAGGGGGGGTGTATGGTGCAGGAGCACCTACACCACAACATTTATTTTTGATCATTTGAAAACATGATGGGTTAATGTTGATGTTCTTAGGTTTATGTTTGTCTAATAAGGTCTAAAAAGACCAGTCCTAATATAAAAAGGAGGAAGCTTGAGTTTTCTATGGGTGAAATGCTAAATTTGCACATGGAGAACTTGAGAAAGCATTTACAGGCAAGGGAAGAGAGAAAGAAGAAGAAGAGAGAAGCAAAGTTTGATAAAGAGATTGTTGAGATTAAACAAGAGATAGAAAGGATGGATAAAGAGTTCCAAGAATATATGAAGAGGATAGAACAAATGATGATGCAGGCAACAAGTTGGCACTTGAAGATAAAAAGAAGAGTTTTATGGCCTATAAGGAAGATAGTTAAAAGAAGAAATAAAATGAAGGTTTTAAGTTGAGTTTTGGTGAACTATGAATAGGGATGAGTTGCTAGTGGCATAAAAGGTATGTGCAGACCCAAACAAAAGTGTTTGATGCTTTGGATTTTTTTGGAAGGGCTGTATGTGGTGAATCTTGAAAAACCCTAGTTTATGTAGGGAAAAGGAGGGTTTGGTTGTACATCAGTCTAGAGGCCTAATTTGAGTAAAGATCATGAAATCTAAGGTTAGGAATGACAATACAACTCTGTCGAAGGAGGTTTTGTGAAAACAAGGAGGTCTAAGGGTACTTTGTTTGGAAAAGAGGGCTAATTTTGTAGCCTTTTGAGCAGGGTCACTTAATGAAACTCTACAAAGTTGCAAAAGAACCTTGTGTGAATGATTGGGGAATTATATCTGATGTTGAGTGGATGCTATGTTGATGTTGTGTTGGTATTTTTGCAGCCCTCTTGAAAAGATATGCTCTTTTTTTGATTTTTGGTGACTTTGAAGCTATAGTGTTGATATTTGAGAGAAGTTGTGTCAATTTGTATCTTGGGTTACCACCATCTCTGCATCAATTTGGGAGAGGTTTTCACCATTGAAGGAGCATAAAATAATGGTATTCACGTCCAAAACTTTGTAGGAGTAATTTCTCATGCTTTAGTGGCTATTCTAGTGTTGTTTTGAGCAATTTTGGTTCCCAATAATTGGTATAATTGACCCAACAAGTGTTTTCAATGCTTGGACATCATTTCCCACTATGTTTTGAGCATTTTTATTGCCTATGAAGGTGAAAATGACCATAAATCTATTCTCACAACCAAACAGTATTTGCAATATTTTAATGATGTTATGAGCATTTTGAAGTGTTAGTAAGATGCAAATGAAAGGGGACAGGATTGTTGCAGGCCAAAGTATATAGGAAGGTGGATGCCACCCAACTATTTGACAAAATGTTAAACAGTTTGCAATGTGAAATTAAGCCTCCATAAAGTTGAAATGTATGATTGAGACTATGTTTTGATTGTCAATTGGAGAGTAATTGCATATTGGTAAGAGAAAAATTAACTCTTGGGGCAGTTGACTATGTGGGTTTTCACCCAAAGTTAATATTTTTCACTTGCAAAGTGAAAATGAGGTCATAAAATATGATTTTACATGCGGGTAATTTTGTGCACGTGATTTTCAAGTGAAGGTAGATTGAAAATGGGGAAAATGAGGTGAAAAGGCATCTTCTAAATGTCAGTTTGTTGCAGATCAAGGGAGCTGAGATGTGCCATGTGTCCACCTTGGATTTATTTTAGGGCTTTGATGCTTTCTTCTCATTTCTCTTAAAATGAGAAGTTGGTTTTCATTGTAAGGGGAATATCTCCATATAGAATTTGTGATGCAAGGAAAAAAATTAAGTTCAATTCTTTTTTTAGGTTGTTAAGCCTATAATTTTTGAAATATTTAATGTTATATGATAGTACTAGCATAATTTGAATAGGATGGAAAAATTCTAAAACCACTTCTCTCAATTGTATTATTTGCACAGGTTTTCAATGAAAATATTCAAGGATCTTTCATCTAGTCTCCATTGTATTTCCAGTGGTGTGTGTTCTTTATTAAGGATCTGATTCAAAGAATTGGTTAAATCACTTTAATAGAAACATAGATTATTGCAACTCATGCTTAGATTTTTGATAAGTAGTTCTTAATTCAAAATATTGAGTGTTAGTATTGTAATGCAATATTGTAGTAGCTCTTTCATGCTAGAATTAAACATTGTCATGCATCATAGTTTGCAGTAAGTTTGAATCCACACCCTGAGATAAAGCACTAGCCTTGCATGTGTGTATGAGATTATAAGTTCTAGGATCATTCACAATCAAATAACAATTTCCAAATTTCCATTTCAGTTGAGGTTTTATTTCCAAAAGTGTAATGTACTTTTGTATTCTCATGCTCTAAATGTTGATTGTTTTAAAGGAGTAGCCAACCCCTTGAAATATTCCATTTATTGAGAAATTACATGAGAATTCATTTGCTATTTGCAATGTACATGGTTATTGGCTTCATAAATTCATAGGTACATTGTGTGGGATCACCCTTCCAGGTTTTGTAAAACCCAAAGAGTAGGGGAGAAAGGTTTCATATAAATCTCCCATTCATTGGCCAAATCTCTCTTTGACTCTGAGCATAAGGCATGGTGCACCTTTATGACTCAATGATATGCAGATTTGGGAACCAACAATCCCAACACATCTCTTTTTTATGTCCATGCCTATGACAGTGAGAACATTGTATGCTTTATATTTATTGAAATAAGTTGTTTGAACTTGTAACATCTATATTATCATTTTTATTTCCACTAACATATCCAAGGCCTTCATTCATTGGCCTTACTATTGGCTCAATGGGCTCTATAATTCCTTGTCAACATTTTCCCAAACCTTTTCCTTCGTATCCCATTCTTTTTTATTATCATAAATTCAACATTATTTGAAGAACATCCTTTCTCATTATCCTCACAACTAGCAATATTTGTAGATTCAATAATATTGTTGTCTTCCTTACACTTTTCATCAAGAGAGGCTTTAGCTATATCACATTTATCAAACAATGAATCTAATGAATAAAATAAATCACTTGTATCACATGATACATTACATAAGCTTCAAGTAATTCACTGAATAAAATATTTTCTTCTCTCAATTTTGATATATCTTCCATTTGTGACCTATTTTCTACTTCTAATTCTTCATTTTTATTTCTATTTTCCTCAACTTCTTCTTCCAAATTATTTTTCATATATATTAAGTTTTTATTTGCTTTCCTTTATCTTTTACCAACCTTTCCCATTGGAAAATAATTTCCTTATATAGCTATAATTTAACCCCAAATGAACACTTTTGTAATACTTAATGACAATTGATTTGAGTGGTTTCAAACACCTTCACTCTTCTATCATTTCAAATGATGTACCACTTAATTTTTATCTCTTCAAACTTAGACTTTAACATATATTGTAAACTTAAACAAAAATTGTGATTTAAAAAATAAAAATTGATCACCTTTCTTTGTTCAAATGCTAACAATAGATGTCAATGGAATTTCTTCTAAAGCTACAATCTCTTCAAAATCTATGATCTACTTTCACTTCTTCATAATGATCTTTCTTTTCAATTATATACACACTCTTACAATCTTATTTGTCTTCTTCCCTTTCTACAGTTTCCCTCTGATTGACGGATTCTCCTTCCTTTAGATTGATGGGTTTTACTCTACAAATTGCAATAACCTCTTTGATCTCTTGTGAATTCCATCCTAGATTCTTTATTTTCCTTTAGAGCTTTAATACAACTTATGATATCTCAAATTTGTGGTTATCGCTTTAATAACGAACTACAATGACTTCCATTAAATTAATTTTTGATTTACTTAGAAAATTGTAATTCATTGTTTTATGAGATAAAACTAGGAGTAACCAGAAAAACTATGATCCTCTTATTAATATCGATCCCCTTTGTTTGGTGAATTTTTTTCATGATTTCCCTAGTAGTTTAGTGGATCTTCTTTGGTGACTTTGTTCTAGAACATAAAAACTGTAATCCAATTTAGTAGCTTTATTTTCTTTGTTTTGTTGCAACAACTTATCCTTTCCTTAGTGGAAACTATTTTTCTATGGAATCCCCTTCTATAAACTTCAAATGTGTTGTTGGGATCGATCTTGAGGCATTTGAAAACTAAATTATATTTTTATTTCAAATGGTACGCCTCCTCTATGAATTTCACACCTCCTCTATAAACTATGGCATAGTCTTCATAATGCTTCATGCCTTTATTTGATTATACAAATTTTAACACCAATTTTGTAGTAGATTTCAATGCTTTCATGGAGATTCATGTACTTAGAAAACAAGCCATTTTTTTTCTAAATGTCTTTGCGATCATCATGTCACCTCATTTTATTACAGGTGAGAATTTTGAAGTCATATGTCATTCCTCACGTGCACCTTGAATATGCATAGCCACCATATCTTTAAGCTATTCACACAAACACAAAATTTGAATTGCTCTGATACCATGTAGAAAATTGGAGAGCATAAATTGATATCATAATTTCTACTTCGAGAAAAATGGATCCAAAGATCCTTAAGTACATATATGGATAGGTATGTCTCTTAATGAGACATGACTCTTCATAATTAAATAAAGTTTATATTTTAACAAAAAGGAGGTGTGATAAATAAGTTTTAAACCTATTACAACAACACATGAGTGATAGATAACAAGGTCAGTGATAAGGATAAAAAAAAAAGAAATGTATTTTGCAATAGTTTCCTCTATTGCAACAATGCTTTGAGTTCTCCTTTCCACCATGTGTTGAAGCAAAATCTCTCCACATGGACACAGTTTCCTTTTGACTTGGGAAGTGCCTTTATATCCCATCAAATTAATAATAAAAGAATTTTATCATCTATCTTTACAAAAAATAGTGTCAAATATAGTGCTAACTAAAAGTTTTAATGAAATAGCATTAAAACCTTATAAAAATTGATTAAATCTTTCCATTTTTTTTAATTGAAAAATATTGGAAGAAGAATTACAAATTAAATAAATATCAGTCCAACAAAGGGACTGAAGAAAGAAGGACAACTAAAAGGATCAACATCACTAGATGAAGCATACATAGTCAGCTATGAAAACCAATAACACTATCCCAATTGAGAAATTACAACCAACAATACAATATTCACCACTAGTGACAAAGCTCAACTTAAGGAAAAACACTTCCATTTTATGTGTTTGTCTTCAGAGGGAAAGTAGAAATATTTTAAGACAATTGTCTCACAATCCGTAGCATATTTAAAACATACAAAATGTTCTAAATAATTTCAAAATAATCAATATAGTGAAATTGACATCTTAAATTTATTCACAAGCCAAACAATGATATTGACGCCACAAGAGCACATGACCTCCAAGAGAAATAAAAAACTTGTAGAGAGCCATAACTAATTATTTAGATCATTGTGCAATTGTTGATAATTGTACAACAAATATATTTTTTATACCTCCTTTGTAAACTAGGCCTCCCAATTTGGCACTTAATTTTATTTTTGTTTGGGCCTTGAAACTCCTATGGTCACAAAAATGAAGATATAGGCATTTGAGGATAAAATAACACCTAGAAAATTGTCAAAAATGAGCCATTTGAAACTTTCTATGGGACCCTTTGGACCCACTCCAAAATGACAACACATTAAAACTTGTCTCAAAACTTGTCCAAGAGTCACAAAATCAGGTTTGCACACTCATGATGAATTACCAAAACTTTTTTCAAGTGGAAATTTCATGACGACTCATAGATTGATATATTTTAATGTCAGAAGTTTAAGGATAGTTGGTTGCCACAATATTCAGAAACAAGGTTTTGTAGTCAATATGAGGAAAGCTGAGCACTAGAAATGAAGGAAATTTCTAGGTGCTAACAGAATGTTGTGCTTCAAAATTGAATAAGGAGAGAATTCACACCATGAAAGAAAGACATGCACACCATCATATAGCTGGAGAAACCATAAAAGAGAAGAAAGCTCCAATAAGATTACAATTTCTTTCCTCATTCCACTATATTAGAGATATTACAAGCATTGTATCACCCCAATAGTATGTTTTCACTTATGTAACTATTATTATAATTTAAATGATTGTATGATATTTTTATTGCCACTTACAATTATTAGTAATTTTTTTTAAGCTATCAAAATGACCCAATCATAATTTCTATGGGATAAAAATGTCTTACAAACTTCAAAAAAATCAAGGCAATGCCAATAGCTTTGTGCACTTTGGAAACAACTTTAGTAGCATCCTTCGTGGAACCATAACTTATTTGGACTTGAAACATGGTGTTATTATCTGAAATTACATATAATTTTGAGAGAAATCTAAACATGCAAACATATTTAATCTTTGATGCCTTGACCATTTATTTCAACCATGTACTAGAACTACACATTTATGGCATTACCCTCATGGTCCAAATGTCAAAACAAGACTAGTTATGGATCAACTACACAAGTAATGAGAAGCGACTTTGCATGTAGTATTGGGTTTTTCTCAATTTAATTCTTGAGCTAAAGGCCTTATAAAAAATGTTAGTGAAATCTGTGGGCCCCTTAAAATAGTCCTAATTCTTTATAAGTGTAAGGAAAAAATCATCCAAAAAATTCTTATTTTTAATCTATTACATGTTGCAAGGAAAGGATGTGACCTTTACCAACTCTTTGAAGTCTAATCAACTCAAATATAGCCAAAAGCTTATGTGGCAAGTACATAGATAGTTGGTGCATGAAAACAACACAACCAAATTAATCTAAAGAGTCCAATGCTAACAAAAATTTTAATCTATGTTAAGCCTAAACAAGTGTTTAGGAGATTTATGTATATAACACTATGGAAAATGCCAAATATCTACTTGAATCTATTGGGGCTCTTTAATGCAAAAGGCGAATTCCACCTCAGCACAAACCTACATGTGGGGTTAGATTGGAAATAATTTTGTAGGCCCATGACAAATAAAATGTCACAACAACTATTTAATTTGTTCCAAGAAAAGGTTAGAAATGAATCAAGAGGTTTGAAAACTCTATGTAAACGGAAAATTCGAGATAGGCTTACTTGAAGACTTTAAAGTGATTATCCAACTAAATAACATAAGCACTCCTCATAAACCAATAACTAAAAATTTAAAAACATGAAAACTTGATAAAAATTGTTAAGAAGAAACAAAAAAACTCTTTCAATCAAATTATGAACCTCAATAAACTTAATACCAAAAAAAATGAAAATACTTAATACAAATAATTAAAAACTACTCTCATAAAATATTACCTATTTAATAAACTATCATCATATAATTTTCATTTCATTTTACATACAAATTCTTTAACATATAATGATAAAAAAATCAATTTAAAAATTAGAAGCATTACTTTGATATGATCTACCTTAAAATTATTGTAGGCAAACGGTAAAGGTAAGAAAGAAAAAAAGAACAAAAATCAAGGTCGTACAAAAAAAAAAAATCATAAATTCCTAGAAAGCACTATGAAAGCTTTTCTATATGCCTTGGTACAATATATTCTCAATCCTCCACATGATTTTTAAGACCTCATCCACTACCTAGGAAAATGTGTGGGGCCATGTGTTCCCTCTATGTTTCTATTGACTTGTGGGCCATAATAAATTTAAAGTTTGTTCCCTTGTTTGTGAGCATATAAACATTAGTACAACATATGAAACAAAGGTAGTGATTTTACAAGTGTCCTTTATTAAAGTTTCTCCCTTTTTCTTCACCACTTAAAGAAAAGGTCATATGAAGACAAACATATGATATAGCAAGGAAAAAAGGACTTTGTACAATGAAAGTGTGTTGTCCAAATTGGATGGATGGATACACACATTGTATCATTATCTTTGATTTTGTACAAATTGTATTGTCCCAATTGGATAGATGGATACACATATTGTAACATTATCTTTGATTTATACAAATTGTATTGTCCCTATTGGATGGGTGGATACACACATTGTATCATTATCTTTGATTTTTTAGTTTGAATGGGACCAACTAAATTGTTGGCTTATTGCTAAATGTGTAGAATGTTATCATTCTTGTTCTCCTCATTAATAACTATTTGTGTAGACTAATATTTTCTAGTTCATTAGGATAGGGGTAGCTTTTTTGATAGTTTTTAATTGTTAATTGATTATTTATGTAATGGTGAAAATTGTATATTTTGTATATTTTGTTGTGATAATTTATTTTGATTAAGTTATCTTTTATGTAATGATTAGTATACAAATAGTGTGTTTTTATATTAAGAATTAGCATATTCTTTGAATTTAGTTTCATTCTACAAGTTCATACAACTTAAGGATCTATATTGATTCTCGATTTAATTTTTCTCTATATCTTAGATTGATTATGTGATGCAAAGTTGAAATCAAATTTGATTCTACAACAAAAATTTGATATAAGGTGATGAATAGGGAAATCAAAGATCAAAATTGATTCCTAGAGATGCGTGGAGTCAAAATCAGTCTAACTTTAGGGAAAATGCTAATTTATATGATAGAAGTCAAATCCTATCTTTAAAAAAATTCAAATTCAAATTGGGCATCTCTCATCCTTTCTAACTAGTCATTACGTCCCTACTTGAAGCACAAAACATTTCAAATTATATTCTAAGATGTTCTATAATGACAAAACCTAATTTATTTTAGCACATCTAGAGTCAAGACAAGAGAAGATCCATCTAGCCCTCATTCACAACTTGTTACGTTATTCAAGGAGCATATTTGAGCATTCATTGTTACATCATCTACATACTTAGCAAACAAATTGGCATGTTGCATGCTCACTTATTGTCTTTGATATTTATGCACAAGTGGTTAAATTAGTTGGCGTAGGGGTTTGACTAAGGTAAAATACACTAGGTAACTAGCAAAATTTTGAATGGTTTTTGTAGACACCACACCCTTGATAGAATTATGTATTAAGAAAGTGAGGTGAACTAACTTTCATATCATAGAACCAACTAGACCTTGAGTTTGCATAGTATAGGTCAATTCTAGAAAATTGATTTGGATCTATTTCCTATTGCAATTCTAGCCAAGATTGAAGCATTCTTTATTTTACTAATAGTTAGAGAATCAATGAATCAAATATAATATCAGTGCATCATTTTGGATCACAAATTGATAATTTTTAGTTCAAAACCATCAAGTTTTACATAGAGCTAAGTAAACCTAATCTATTTTAGCATTTGCAAAGTGAGCATGTCTATTTTTAATTTGTACTATATTAGCTCATAGATTCTAAGGTAGATATGATTATTTCATAATTTATTTATTTACCCATAGGTTTTTGGCCTTAGGGTTATTTTTAATTTATTTTACAAATCTAAAACTATTTGAATTTTTGAAAGGTATACCAATACCTTTCCCTTAGGTTATCTTTTGTTATCCTTCTAGGATTTGTATACTATGTTGGTGCCAAAGTCTCATTGATATCATCCTTTCCCTCTTAGAAGATGTACTTATCACAATCCTAATATGGCTTCTCATTTAGCTGATCAAGATATTCCTATTGGTTTTATGGTGATCATCATGAAGGGAATGATTTTGATCATGAGGTAGATATTACTAAGATATTTTTGTCAATAAACAAATTATTTTTCAAGAGCTTACTAATACCACACTCCACACTATTGTTTGATTCTCTTCATAATGTTTTACTTGGTACACCACTTATTTTTTATATGCTTAAGGGTATTGGGGATAAGTTTACGTCTTCTATATCTTTATATAGTTCATATTCCCCTCTTCCTACCCATCCTTCTCCTACCATTATCTACCCTCCCACAAGTATAAGGTTCCTCATACATCTTTTACCATGATGGCTACCTCTCATATTCCTTCATCTTGTGTCCTTACTATTGCACCATCTCTCTCACATGTAGTGTCATCCCTTTTATTATCCTAATAGTATTCCACTTGTTTCATACCCCACTAGTGTTATTCCTACATCTCATTCTATTAGTGTCACACCATTTTTCTCATATATTGTCTCTTCTCTATATTCTCATGTTATCTCTTTGTATCCTATGCCCCATCCTCTTTGTAGTGCATCTACTTTTCCCATACTACGATCAATCCTATGGTCAACTAGCCATAACTCTTTTTGTCATTTCCACATGAATTTCTAACATTGTGCAATGTTAAAAATTGCCTACTTTATAATTTCTACCTCATTTTTTATACTCATTCTACTACCCACTCCCTTATGTATTGAAATGAAGAAAAAGTGAAACCCTAGGGATCCTCTCACCCTAGGATTTCAATGGTGTGGTTGCTTTTTTTATAACATTTCATTTAAGATTTGAGGTAGCAGGGGTTCGTTGATTTGGAAAAGATATAGGAATGACTTACAACCTGAAAGGTGAGTCAACTTGTCCTTGACCAAACTTGGAATGGAATTGTGGGTGAAATGCAATGAAATGACTAGGCTAATGATGCAAATAACTATTCTAATGCAAAAAAAAAAAGATTGAGAAAGTCATGGAGAACTTTAGACTTCAAAAATGGACTAAGTAGAGTATTGTGCACTTGTTATATGAATTTGGAGCTGATTTCTAAGGACCAAGATCGACTATGTCCCAATAGATGAATTTTGGATCTGATTTCACAATCCTCTAATACCATATCCAAGCCTTCTTTTTCCACATGTCACTATTGAATCTTCATCGGATGTAGAGATAACCAAGTTTCCATAAGTTGTCAAAGTGTAGGTTTTATGCAACAATCAACATTTGATCTTAAAGCCTATCCAATCTTCTTTAGATCTAAAACTTGCACATTCAAAGAGAGGAGAAAGGTTGTACGATTTAGGGTCTTGCCTTAATTAGTCAAACCTTGTGTTAGTGTTTCCACTTCCAAAATGGTAATGTCAATGATAGAGAGCTTATCCTTTTGAGGGATAGAGGCTAAATGATAAATAAATGATGAATAAATAATGGACTACAACTCATCACCCAAAAATAGCTTCCTTAAAGGAATGAAGTCATACAATATCTCAAGGCTTGATTTGCTTGAAGACTTACAAGGATTAGATCTCACAAAAAATATGATAACATAAACATGAACAAATTCACATACACTTTGACATGATGCTTGGATCTTGAATTGCTGCAATAAATTTTCTCTTGATTGTTCAATTATTCACTTTAATGCTAGATACATTTCAAATGATTAAATGACTATGTATTATACACAATTACTCTAATTTCCCAAAAAATAAATCTCGATAGCTAACTTTGGACATTTAAAATTCAAATAATAAAATGTCGACCCCAACATATTCAATTTTGGAGGCAAAAATAGGGGAACTTGGTCACCTTAGACAACTAGGTCCTAGCCCTATTTTGCAAGACTTAAGGTGTTAGGGACAAAATATTAGATGAGTGCTTTGGTATTCTACATGCAATTTGTCAATAAATGTTAAAATGGGCCACAAAATGTATAATTTAGGAAATTAGGTGTACAATTAGGTCCATGCACTTAGGGGGAGCAAAACATAGTGTGAAATTGTCAAGGGTGAAAATTTATGACAATATAGGTATATTTTAGAGTCATTTTCCTTGAATTTCAACCTTATCTCAATTTTTAGACTCATTTCTAATTACCCTTAAGCTACTAGTATCATAAAATCATAGAATATATTAAGAAAAAAAAAATGCAAACTAAAATATGCTTAGATGTGAAATAATTATATCAAATAAGTCACTTCTATTCAATAATGAACATAATTAATTTATAGAGAGGTAAGATGAATATTTGTTATGCCCCTTTTGATTTAAATTATGTGCAATACAAAGAAAGTAATTATACAAGTATCTCATTAGCTAGGTTCTAGAGGTATACTAACAACTATCATGTGTGTATGGTGTGTTGATTATGAAAATGGGGTGATGATAAATATCAAAAACATATGGTCCTAGTTGTATTCTAAGAACATGTAGCACAAATGTCACCATGTGCTAGATGTACATGGTACAAGTTGTGTTATCATATTATATGGTATAGATGCTTCTAAGTGGCACATGTGTGTGGTGGAATATCACATGGATTAGCATAGTCCATATATTACACACATATGGTCTAAATAAACACTAGAATATATAGAATTAAAATTCATGCATGAGAAATAATGCATGGTGGTAGACAAGAAATTTGCATGGATACATAAGGATAGTGTTGTGTATTGATGTATGAGTATCGTGTTGCATACATTGAGTGAAGTTAAGTATGTTGATGATGTTGGTGAAGAGGAAATGCAATGTTGCACTCAAATTATTCATCATCCCTTGAATAGTGATTGTCCCCATTATGTCAGTAGCAATATGAGGGAAATACACATTAAGTTACTAAAGAGTGTACCATTAATATTGATCAATATATTTCCCAATGTTTTCTACTTGAAAGATTTGATGATTGTTATGGTGGTGTTAATGATGTCATCCCTCATGAATAGTTGTGAATGTATTAGATCCAATTCTATTGTATTTTGGATAGTTATGGGTGTAATAATAGAAATTTCATACTCTATAACTTGTATTATCATGTTTTCCACTTAGTTAGGTGCTCCCACTTGTGTTCCATTTTATAACAGTTCTAGCCATTATTTCTCCTTTGTTTGGGCTTTGCTTTTTCTCTACACACAACCTATCCATATTGAGCCTTTTATTTTCACTATGTACTTTTGTGGCCTCTTCAAATGTGTTTTAGACCCTTGGATTATTCTTATCCTTATTCTTCCCATTTGATCCTTATCCCACCCAATTAGAATTTAATTTTTGTCATATCTTTTTTTTTGTACCACTCTATAGGCCCTTTTCTCACCTCCCATGGGCTATTTTTGTGTGAAACCACTTTATTTAGCATATTTCTTCCTCATCTTACTTCTCTATAAATTTAGGTCATTAACATTCAATGCCAAGCACCTCCCCTCTAAGCTACATCTCCCTTCCTTATGGTGAAGCCATTGTAAATGTTTTATTTGGGCCCTAATTTCATTTCTTAACTATAAGGAAGGTTTTAGAATGAATACTGGGTATTGAAATCCTTGAATTTGAGTTCTTGAATTATAGTTTTTGTAATTCTCTCTCCTTTTCCTTCCTGCCCTTCCATTATTCTATTTTTTTCCTTTCCATAGCCATAGGGTCCAATATACCTGCCCATATTTATAAAATTATTTCCTTTCCAATATCCCAAGCCTTATTTTTTACCCGTGCATTTTGTATTCATATATTTTTACTATTTATTTCCATTTTCATATTACATATGGTTTTATCCTTATTATCAGGTTTTGTGTATTTTCATTCTTCCTAAACACTTTATTGTCTTATTGAAATTTTTATAGAGCCATGTTACAATTGTGTTGCATAAGTTAGTTTATGTGGATTTGTCTTATAAAACCCATAAGGGGAATGATTGAGGAAAACTCTATAATTCTTTATTTTATAAGTTTCTGGGTTTTATTTTTATTTCTAAGTTGATATAAATAGGTGCCTATATTGATAAATCATTTATCTAGGAGAAAGATATTATAAAAATATGGAGTTGTAGTATGAAAGGAAGATATGATGTGGAAACACTTCCTACAACAATCTATGAGAGAACATGTATAGAAAATATAATCTAAAATGGTTCATGCAAAAATAGTAACACAGTAATAGATAAAGGGAAAACCATTTCAAAATAAAAATCCCACACCCGAAAACATGAAACACTCATATTAACAACAATAATGGGTTCACAAAAAATATTAAAACACATTGTTTTATAGGAGTATCAAAAAATAATAATTTTGAATTAGTTTTGAAAACATAACAATACCGACAAGTTCACCATGTCATACTCCAACCCAAACACCCAATAAATAAATGAATCACAAATAAGAATCCATCCAATGGTTTTGGAAAACCATGTACCAACATGCATGAAGTATAGAACCCAAACTTTGATGAGAAAAATTCCAAAGATTCCCTTGGTATTACTCCTCTAGGATATTTAAATTATTCTCTTATACCTATCATATGCATCATAGCATGTAATAGTTGACCTCCCAATGTATTTGCCCCACTTTTTCTCCATTATCCATTCACAATACTTTATGATATGCATCATAGATTTTTATAATTAATTTTTTACTAATTCATTATACACTTTAAAAGAATATAAGTTCTATTAGATTCTTTTATTTGGTGAATTTGACATTTTTACACTTCCTCCTTTTCACCCTAAGCCTTAGTTACCTTCCCTTCTTCACATTTCTTCCTTACCCTTTACCTTCTTAGAATAGTTTCTATGAATCTCTCTACCCTCCATTTGAGGATCTTAGATCCCTATTGTTTCAAGTATCTTTCCAACATACCCATCTTCATACTCTATATTTTCTCAATCTTCTATTATCTTCCCTTTCTTCCTCTAACATCCTTGATTATTTTACCTGATTTCCAAAAAAAATGTCTTTCTTTATTCTCATCCATTTAATCTTGAATACCTATCCTCTTTTATTCCTTGTGAATAGAAAATTCCTCAAGCTCCCTTTAGGTGATTTTGTTTTGCTAAGTGTCAACCTGCGCTTCATATGTTAGAAATGTTGCCCTTAGTTTTTCGTCAAGCCTCTTTTTGCTAAATTTTGTCAACTGCCACCACGTGTCCACAGGCGCTCCACACATGATTGCTTCCTTCGCTTTTCTACCAAGTCTCGCCATGCTTCCACGTGTCTATGCCATGGGATTTTCATAGGTGCTTCCCTTCACTTTTTCGTCAAGCCTCGTTTGCGTGCCATGTAGCTTTCATTTGCATGCATATTATGGTGAACCCCATAGTCGACGCCGATAGTAAGGAATGTTGCCACGTGTCTTCCCAGTGCAAGCTTTCATCACAGAAGGGGAGGAATCAACGAGTGAGTTGTGACCTGCCACCATGTGTCCTTTCAACGGGAGTTCTACCGAAGGGAAGGATAGAGTGAGTAACAAGCCGTGGCATGTTGCCATGTGTTCTAACTCCCTCCTCTAGGAAGCGACACTTGTCTGCATGGTATTTTTATGGACCACTTCCATCATTCACAGGGCATGCATCTAGTTGGGCCAGGAGTGACTACATGTTATGGCCCAAATATTTTCTATTACCATGACTGAGGGGAATCATTGTTACAAAATATTGCTTGAGATACAAAATATTTTCTGTTACTAGCCCACCATCCGGTGGGATTGCTAGCTATATATACTACTTCTTCCTTCAGAAGAAGGGTTTAGAAGACACAAAAAAATACAGAAAGACACCAGGCGTTTAATATTGCTTTTAGATTATTGTATGAGACTATCAGACTATTCCATTGTTTGACCTTTCTATTTTTCTTAAGCTATTTGATAAAACATAGATATTGTGCCATTGTTGTCCTGAATTGTTTATTTGTAGAACTTCTATGATTTTAATGCAATTTTGTTGGTTTAGATCATGAATTTGACTCCTCTTTTCAGTGAATGTGTATGAGAATTATTTTATGTCATTGAATGAATTGTTTAGGCTTCTAGTTCTAAATTATGTTATTCTAGGACATAGCAGATTGTTGAAAGAGCCCTTAAATTGTACTCAAAAGATAGATTTACCCTGCCTTATATCTAAATCTTGGTGCATTGCCTTAATTAGACCTTTATTTTTTATATCTGCTTCACTTTCCCATTCCAAAACCGCAATTACAGAAGAAGCCGACTTCTTTAAAAACCTGAAGGTTACTCAGTTTAGCACAATTGGTCCCTCCATTAACTAAGTTTCCCATAAAGACTATTACCTTGCCAATTTTTGGCATTAATAGTTTCTTTTTTTTGGCACACCCAGTGGGACTTGCTTAAATGAATCTAAATTCAAAGAGCATGTATGAGCCATCAGCCTGTTACTAGGTGCCAAACAGTGAATAACCTTGGGCTATTAGTGTCGCTATTAGGAATAGTACAAGCCACCACCCAATTAGTGAATGTTCTACTTCCTCCACCCCTCTCACTGGCCATTTTTCCCGCTGGCAACAAAAATTATGTGGCATGGGATGCCGAAAGTCCTCTTGTAGTGCTAGTAGCACCCGTTGTTTGGGCCCCTATTCCAGTCTCTACTACAAAATCCATACCTAAGTTCACCAGAGATGGCTCAAGAACGATGTCTGAACATCTATAAGATGTTGCAGACGTATGTATGGTACATGGAGTTATAGACCAAAACATAGCACTAAGGTTCCTCACCACCTTTTTTAGAGGTAAGGCATTGGATTGGTATCGCACACTATAGGTTAATACTATTTGTACCTAGGATTAGCTTGGAGACCCTTTCTATGAAAGATTCTCAAATGATGGAGATAGGTCTTCGCAATATCATCAGTTTTCGGTCATAAAGTGGGACCCATATGAAGCCATGACTGATTTCAACGCTCGGTTCCACATAACTTGGAAAAGAATCTAGGTCGATATCCACCTGCCGACCGAGTTGGTGTTCATGTTCTACCTAAAATATATCAACCTCGATATTTCGATGATGATCCAGTCTCTTGGTGGAACCATGCTACCAGATGCATACAACATCGTAGTCAAAGCTAAGAACAATCTGATAGACACCAGGAAGTTTCCGCCTTGGTCCACCATGCCTATATTCCTTGAAGTACTAGCTTTTTCCTAGGAAATGCCATCTACTAGTACATCCGCACCTCCCCAATCCATGTACACATATCTGAATGTGTCATAGATTGTTGCTTCTACATCTGGCTCTTCAAAGGAAGAGATGAGCGAGTTCAAGGAAATGTTGCAGACCATCGCCAACGAAATAACTATCATCAAGCAGAACCAGGTCATGCCTCTGAAGCCAACTTATTAGAATTATCAAGGAGGGAGGTCTTCTTACCAACAAAACCATTTCCAAGGAGGTGCTTGCACTAGTTCATAGGCGCCAACAACTAATCAAATAGTACCAGTGCCTTCTCCACTACAGAGTGCCAACCAAAGCTCAAACAAAGAACTGACAATGGGGCAAAACAATCTAGTTGATGACACCAACCCTTGGTGCTTCCCTTGTGGTGAATCACATATGCCACAAAACTACCCTTGTGGAAATCTACAACAAAAGGTGGTGGAGCAACACAGTCAAGGCATGACATCGAACCATGGAGGTTACATATATATCTCTTCGAAAATCGAAAACATGGTGCTTACTGCCCAAATGCAGGGGATGTCCTTGGAGCAAGAAACGAATATTGCTCTCGATCGTGTGCTCTTCTCATGGATGGAAGAAGAAGAAGAGGCGGTGTTTGCAAATGATGCATCCACATTGAAAACCCCACAAGTACAGTCTTATTACAACACTCGCTCAAAGAGGAGATTCACAAGTGAATCAATCATTTTGCAACTAGTGAGTCTGCAACCCAAAAGTGTTTCTGATTAGACGCCCAGTACCTCTGTAGTGGCACAACAAGGTCTGTTGTGAAGGGAAATTGTTATAACAAGAGCTAAGGAGCAGAAGCTTCCAAGTCCTCCACCCTTCAATGTGGTGGAACAATTGAAGAAATCATCCACTAATGTGTCCCTGTGGGATATCTTAGCTATTCTGGAGTAGAAAACATTGCTACAAAAGGCTCTCCAGGAGGATCCAATCATTGAGCCAGCAAAGCGATCACTCAAAGGAAAGGTTGTTGATCAATCACCTCCTACCAAAGTTCTCATGAATAACATAGAGGAAGCCCCTATTGAGGTTAAAGACAAGCCAAAACTGAAACCCTTCTTCCTAAACCTCATTATGGGAGAGAAATTATTGCACAATGCCATGATTGACTCTGGTGCTAGCACTATAGTCATGCACAAACATATAGCTGAAGCCCTAGGACTTAGCTATGAGACTTTAAAGAAGGGGGTTATGCAACTTTATGGGAACAAAGTCGAAACTATAGGTGTCATCAAAGACCTCCCCTTGAATCTATTCTCCTACCCTAGCGTCACAATTCCACAAGATACTGTGATCATAGATGTGCCCCCTATGTTCGGTCTCTGCCTGTCTCAATAATTCACTTAAAAAATAGGAGGGTATCTTTCTCTAGAATGGTCACACTTAATCCTAAGGACCAAGCATGGAGCTAAAATAAAAAATAGTGTCCAAAGCTCTGCATTTGGTACATGTGGCTAATGAAGCTATGATCAATTTTGAGGTTGATCATACCTCTTTCACTAAAGGGGGGACATATTGCACCGAGTTGCTAGAAGATGAAAAAGTGACTGGAGATTAGATTGATCAGGAAGAAGCTCTCTTGAGAAATATATAGATACTGGCCCTTTTGGCAACTATCATGCTACCGGGCTAGGCACCTATGTCATTTATGAGAAGATCAAGTGCTTAGAAAGGTCGTGAAGGAACTTGAAAGTAACCAAGCGTCAGAACTATGGACGCTGCACTTTGATTGAGCAAGATGCAAGGTGGGTGCAAGAGCTGGGATATGTTTGATATCCCCACACAATGAAAATACACTTCGGTCTTTCTGCTTCTAGTTTTCTTGTTCAAACAATGAAGTTGAATATGAAGGCCTAGTGCAAGGTCTGAGCCTTGTTGAGTAGATGGGCATTAAGAAATTAATGGTGTTTGGAGATTCTGAACTAGTGGTCAACCAAGTTTGAGGGATTTCCACAACCAATAATTTCAGCATGAGATCCTACAGACATAGAGTCTAGGACATGATAGAAGGTTTTGAAGCCTTTATTAGAACTATGAAATTTTGAAAATTTTATAGTCAATTTTATTCATGAGTTTCCAAAATGAATCCTCATCACAAGCATAAAATCCCTTCCTCGTGTTGCCTTGCTTATATTTTGTCATATGATCCATTTGAATCCATCTAGTCTTTGGTCTTTCATTATACTATCCATATCAGCATGATAGAGTGAATGTCTCCTCGACCTGTGTATTTTTCACTAATTCTTGTTGCAGGCTTTCGGCAGGATATATCTTGCGTTTCGGTACCCGAAAAGACACATATCGACATAAGAATCATATTCGGGTGAAGGAAATAGCGAAATATTTTTGTCTTGTCGAAAGGGCATATGCTAGGCTCTATCGGTGAAGGCTATGGGTTTTGGCATCATGTCCTAGCGAGTCTCTTTTGTCACACCGACCCGCGATTAAAGGAACATATCGGTATGAGTTTGAGCTATCGGGATGAGGTCTTGGTGAGAGACCTTCGGTCTCGCCAACATTGCATATGGATTCAATTCGGCCAAACAGATCATCTTCGGTGGGAAGTCATAGTGACTTCAAGGTGTCTCACCGACTTGTGCAAAGAGCTTTCAGTATGAGCATTGAGTTTGCGGCAGGAGGTCATAGCGAAAAGGTTGGGTCTTGCCGACAATGTTAAAAATGGATTTCTCTCGGTGTGAGAATGGCCTTTTCTTGGCGATCATATGTGCTCGAGGTACTTTAGTGAGACTATGCTATCTTCGGTGAGTGGTCACAACAATATGGATTTGTCTCACCAATTAGGCATAGGGTTTCTTTCGAATGGCTTTTGGCGAGAATTTTGTTTTCTCTTGGCGAAATGGTGTGTGCTTGGATGGAACTTTTGGTATAACAATATAGTCTACGGGAGGTCTTCCCAACAGTTGCATGTTATAGCGACATACATAGACATGAACTTGTTGGCAAGTTAACCCTTATGTCACAGCGACTCAAGATGAATGAAGATTCTAGGTGAAACAAAGAACGATTTGCATAACATCTCCCCGAGTGTGATTGGTTACAACGACATACATGGGACAAAGGGGTTTCTATCGGTGTGAGAAGACTAATGTCTTGGCGATATATTGTGGCTTGAGGCTTTCAACAGAACAAAGTGAATTCTCTATAGGGTTACACCGATGTCGTGTGGTTATAGTGAAGGAACAGAAGAATATTCTTTGACTTCGATGTAACAAGCAAGGTGTTATGGCGACATACAGGTAGTGAAGGACTTTCGGTGAAATGAAGTGAAGTCTGCAAGAGGTCTTCCCGATGTGATAAAGCTATGGTGACAATGGATAAAACAAAAGGAGCACATCCGTGAGAGATGTCCTTATGTTTCACCGATTGGAAATGAACATAGCAGAAATGTGATCTCGGTGAACATATTGTATCCAGTATGATATTTCTCTGACAGTAAGATATCACGGCGAATCACAGAAGACCAAAGGAATGATCAGTGATATATTGCCTTCGGCATACCTACGCGGATGTCTTGGTGAATGGATGGAAAATGAAAGCAGAGTTTGAACATTGTGGCCAACTTGATTGGAGCCCGATTTCTTTGGTGGCTGACATGATTTTGAAGCAATTTGTTTCTTGATTGCTAGTGTATATATATGCACCCCGATTGTAATTGAATATCATCAGATTTTTAGATTAGAAGTAGTAGATTAGGAATGAACACAGTAGAATAAAGTTTTCATTCTGGAGACTATGTGCATGTTTTAAATGGCGAATCCAATGAAAGTCAGCTGGTGTGGTAGTTTATGTCTGGTGTCAATTGTATGTTGGACTTATTGAAAAGTATTGCTGAAGTTGTCTCCATTTTGATTCTTTCTAGTTGTTTAAATTGACATAACAAGTTTATGTTCAGTTTTTCAGTGCACATTGGATGTATTTGTGTGATTAATCAATTGGTTCTCTCAAGTAGAGATTAAATCCTTTTCGTTGATCACAGTAATCAGGAAGACTCATCTGGATTATTAAAGTAGAGCTTAGTGGTCATAATCCTGCATTGTTTATACAAGCTATGAATAGATCATATGCCTGCAATTTGATTTTCTGCTATAATAAGTTGCTCACTTTTGTTTCATTTGACTCCGCATACCCAACAAGGCACTGGTCTCTGCATTTCATCATTTTGAATTCACTTAATCTCTTTACATTTGTTAATTAAGCATTTTAGCATTTAGATCAGAAGATTGCTTTCAAGTTTGATTCCACTTGTTCACTGTCATCTGCCATCATGGACAAAGCATTTTAGAAAGATGATCATAAGTAAAGTCTACTTTATTCAGTTAGGTACACCCACCTAGGTTTAGCAGCACCTGAAGCGTAGAATGTTGAGGTCTCTTGACCTTGTCTGTTACCCTAAAATGTATCAAGAGATTGGCAGCTTCTTGAGACATTTAGCCTGTGTTTTTGAGAGCTAACAAATTGGAAACTCTACTAGGGATTACATCAGAAAATTTAGTTGAAGACCATCATATAGAGTCATTGAAGAAAAGGTTATAATTTTAGAAAGAGTGATTCTGCTGGGAAAAGATCAGAAATAATGATTTTCCTACTTTTGGAAAAGTAGGTGGCAACTTTGAAAGAATTATTGCAGCTATTCAAACATGAATGGGGGAAGATCTTAGTTCAAGGGAGGTCATGCTAGAGCTCCTCATGGTCAGTAGTATATGCCATATCATCATACACAACACTATGGTCTGATGTACCAACATCAGTACCCACCTAGTGCCCCCCCTCTCCAGCATACAACTATGATCAGACAGTTTGATTTGTCAAGGATTCAATTATCCCCTTATCCAATGGATGGCAGTTGGAGAGGTATTGTTCCAAGGTTTACAGGGAGTGATGCATTCACTGCTGAAGATCATTTAAGAAATTTCAATGCTTTCATCCAAGATTTGGATGTGCCCTATGAAGATTTACGCATGAGGCTATTCATGATATCATTTGTTGAAGACGCTAGGGATTGGTTCAACAGCCTACCAACTGTCTCTATTGATTCTCTCCAAGGATTTCAAGATCAATTCCTCAAGAAATTTGGGAATATAGGTGCGTCAGATGCTGCTCTTCATGAATTAATGCACATTCAGAAAGATCAAAGTGATACAATTTATGATTTCAATTAGAGGTTCACTAAGTTGCAAAATAAAATACCTCTTGGATCAAAGTTGTCAGATTCTGTAGCACTGAGTATTTATTTGAATGAATTTGATCCTAAGGTAGGGTATGAATTGAGAAATAAATTCCTAAGAGATTTGGCTGAAGCACAGAAGATGGCACAAACAATTGAAAACAATAGGAAGGCTACTGGGATAATCAGTAAAAGAGATATTCCTAAGGTTTCTTAGCAAATCAACACATATAGGAATGAAAGGCTGAGGTTGCATGACATGCCTTATAAAATAGACTAGAAGGATAGCAAGCCTGTAACAGTTAGGCCTGGAAACAAGGAAGCTCCAGATCCATTGACAAAGGGAACCTATATGGTAAGTAACAATTGCTTCTGTGAATTTTGTGATATGCCACATTCCCTAGATTACTGTGTTGTAGCCCAAAGAATGCAAGAAGCGGGAATGCAGATGGAAAACAATAAAGAAGATCACACAGTATATTTGGCTTCAAATACTTTTCACCAAGTTGAGGAAGATGAAGGTGCAAGGCGTCTTCCTTGCACAACAGATTGTCACAGAGAGAGTAGTGTTTGTTGTGAGGAATCCAGTGAATATTCTGATGTTGATGATGAACCTAAGGATTTTGATCTACAGTCAATGGATTCTTCTACTTCTTATGAGGATCTGGATGAGGAGGCAATGGGAGATGTTGATTCATCAGATAGTAAGTATACAATACCTCTGGCTACATTTGAAAGTTATGAAGATACATTTGATCATGATGAGGTTTGTACATTTGAAAGTGATTTCCAAATTTTTTCAAACTCATTGTATGATGAAGAGTTAAATGAAGATCAAATGATTTTTTGCCAAGGTGTGTCAATGAGTAAGTTTTAGATATTTTCAAATCCATTCTATGAAAAGTAGGAAATAATTTTAGACAAGCAAAATGATGGAATAAATAACTGCACTGATGATGTTTCTGATTTCCCATTCTCTTATGGTATTGGATTTCTGTTTGATGATGACAAAAATGAAGAGTGCAATTGTACTGATGAAAATATAGAGACTTGTTCACTTAGTTGTGAGCAGATTGCAGATTTGTTTACTTCTGAATACTAGGGATGTGCACATGAAGATGATCTTGAAGTTCTGTCTCCAACTTACTTTTGTTTTGACAGTGAAAAATCTTTGTGTAAAGGTTCTTATGACTCCTTGTGTATTTCTTGGAGTGATGGTGATACTTTTGGTATTGATTAAAAGTCTGTTTCTATTCAGGATGAGGTATGTGATCTTGAAATTTCTAATCCATGTGAAGAAGAGATTTGTTTGCATACGAAGTATGATAGAGGTCCATATTTGAGTAATTCATATATGCTTGATATTGAAAATATGAGTCATGATCCAGTGTTGTATCCAAATGGTAGTGTCAAAGAGGTGCAAATGATTTCAGATATGTTTGTTTCAGATAGCAGTGATATGACAAAGTTTTTTGTTTTTCAAGAGAAGCACTTTGATTGTGAAATTTTTATACAGCTGGGAGAGTGTTTTATAATACATAATAGTGAGAGAGATAATGAGGAATTTTGTATTTCATGTGCATGCATTTTGAATGTTAAGATTAACAGGGTTTGTCCCATGATGATGAAAATTTTGAATTACAGAATGGTGTAGGGATTTTGGGCCAAACCAAGCATGATGATTTTCTAAAAACTTGCAATAATAGTGACAGGAAAGATTGCATATGTGTCTTCAAGAGAAATCTGATGAATTCAAGACAAAACCAAGTATTTGATAGGGGAAAGTGTGATTTGAGTTTCAGATTGTAATAGCTCAGAACAGGTGAATTGGAAACACAGAGGATTAAGGGTTTCCAGTGCATGGACAACTCTTGATGGTCCTCTTTAAAATTATTTTCCATGCACAATAGTTTGGGTTTTCATCCATTTCCATTTCACTCTCATTTTCCATTCATCTCCATCTTGCATTCACCTTCCATTCATTTCCATTGCCTTTCACTTCATTTCTGCTCACTAGTTCATCATTTCATGCTTGGTCTAGTCTGCTCACCCATAGATTCTGGATCCATGTAATGATCTTACTATCATTCATCGCTAGACGGAGCCACTATTAGAACTATGAAATTTTGAAAATTTTACACTCAATTTTATTCACGAGTTTCCAAAATGAATCCTCATCATAAGCATAAAATCCCTTCCTCGTGTTTCCTTGCTTATATTCTGTCATATGATCCATTTGAATCCATCTAGTCTTTGGTATTTCATTATATTATCCATATCGGCATGAAAGAATGAATGTCTCCCCAACCTGTGTATTTTTCACTAATTCTTGTTGCAGGCTTTCAGTAGGATATATCTTGCATTTCGGCAACAGAAAAGACACATATCGGCATAAGAATCATATTCGGGTGAAGTAAATAGCGAAATATTTTTGTCTTTTCGAAAGAGCATATGCCAGGCTCTATCAGCAAAGGCTATGGGTTTCAGCATCATGTCCTAGCGAGTCTCTTTTGTCACATCGACCGATGATTAAAGGAACATATCGGTATGAGTTTGAGCTATCAGGATGAGGTCTCGGCGAGAGACCTTCGGTCTCGCTGACATCGCATATGGATTCACTTCGGCCAAACAGATCATCTTTGGTGGGAAGTCATAGCGACTTCAAGGTGTCTCACCAACTTGTGCAAAGAGCTTTCAGTATGAGCATTGAGTTTGCGGCAGGAGGTCATAGCGAAAAGGTTGGGTCTTGCCGACAATGTTCAAAATAGATTTCTCTTGGTGTGAGAATGGCCATTTCTTGGCGATCATATGTGCTCGAGGTACTTCGGTGAGACTATGGTGTCTTCGGTGAGTGGTCACAGCGATATGCATTTGTCTCACCGACGAGGCATAGGGTTTCTTTCAAATGGCTTTCGGCGAGAATTTTGTTTTCTCTTGGTGAAATGGCGTGTGCTTGGATGGAACTTTTGGTATAACAATATAGTCTACGGGAGGTCTTCCCGATAGTTGCATGTTATAGGGACATACATAGACATGAACTTGTCGGAAAGTTAACCCTTATGTCACAGCAACTCAAGACGAATGAAGATTCTAGGTGAAACAAAGAACGATCTGCATAACATCTCCCTGAGTGTGATTGGTTATAGCGACATACATGGGACAAAGGGGTTTCTGTCAGTGTGAGAAGACTAATGTCTTGGCGATATATTGTGGCTCGAGGCTTTCGATAAAACAAAGTGAATTCTCTATAGGGTTTCACCGATGTCGTGTGGTCATAGCAAAGGAATAGAAGAATATTCTTTGACTTCAGTGTAACAAGCAAGGTGTTATGGTGACATACGGGTAGTGAAGGACTTTCAGTGAAATGAAGTGAAGTTTGCAAGAGGTCTTCTCGATGTGATAAAGCTACGGCGAAAATGGATAAAACAAAAGGAGCACATTGGTGAGAGATGTCCTTATGTCTCACTGATTGGAAACGAACATAGCAGAAATGTGATCTCGGTGAACATATTGTATCCAGTATGATATTTCTCCAATAGTAAGATATCACGACGAATCACAAAAGACCAAAGGAACGATCAACGATATATTGCCTTTGGCATACCTATGCGGATGTCTTGGCGAATGGATGGTGAATGAAAGCAGAGTTTGAACATTGTGGCCGACTTGATTGGATCCCAATTTCTTCAGTGGCCGACATGATTTTGAAGCAATTTGTTTCTTGATTGCTGGTGTATATATATGCACCCCGATTGTAATTGAATATCATCAAATTTTTAGATTAGAAGTAGTAGATTAGGAATGAACACAGTAGAATAAAGTTTTCATTCTGGAGACTATGTGCATGTTTTAAATGGAAAATCCAATGAAAGTTAGCTGGTGTGGCAGTTTATGTCTGGTGTCAATTGTATGTTGGACTTATTGAAAAGTATTGTTGAAGCTATCTCCATTTTGATTCTTTCTGGTTGTTTAAATTGACATAACAAGTTTATGTTCAGTTTGTTAGTGCACATTTCATGTATTTGTGTGATTAATCAATTAGTTCTCTCAAGTAGAGATTAAATCCTTTTCGTTGATCATAGTAATCAGGAAGACTCATCTGGATTATTAAAGTAGAGCTTAGTGGTCATAATCCTATATTATTTATACAAGCTATGAACAGATCATATGCTTGCAATTTGATTTTCTGCTAGAATAAGTTGCTCACTTCTGTTTCATTTGACTCCGCATACCCAACAAGGCACTGGTCTCTGCATTTCATCATTTTGAATTCACTTAATCTCTTTACATTTGTTAATTAAGCATTTTAGCATTTAGATCAGAAGATTGCTTTCAAGTTTGATTCCACTTGTTCACTGTCATCTTCCATCATGGACAAAGCATTTCAAAAAGATAATCATAAGTAAAGTCTGCTTCATTCAGTTAGGTACACTCGCCTAGGTTTAGCAACACCTGATGTGTAGAAGGTTGAGGTCTCTTGACCTTGTCTGTTACCCTAAAATGTATTGAGAGATTGGCAGCTTCTTGAGGCATTCAACTTGCGTTTTTGAGAGCTAACAGCCTTCAACATTCATATAGTTTCCAAAGAATAAAATGTTGATGTAGATCGCATGGCCGCAATCAAATCTCAATTTGAACCTGCCTCTGACCTAATGCAAATTCGTCAACCAACTCCAACCAAAGATTTTTGAAGCCTATAATGGACAAATCATTCAGCTAAAGCCTAATAAGCTTCTGAGGGCCTGGTCACTCTCAAAAACCTATTTGATTGTGATGATGCAAGAAATGACAAAAGGAATTTTGTAGTGGACAAAAGTGACTATGTGGACCTTTAGGTCGAAGATGGAAGAAAGCTCAAAGTCGGGAAAGATGTTTTGCATCATGATAAAGAAAGGCTCATTATCTTCTATGAGAAGTATGAAGGAGTAGTGGCATGGTCATATTATGGCCTTAAGGAATATGATTCCAACATCATCCAACATACAATAGAGCTGACAGAAGATGCAAAACCAATCTACTAAAAACAAAGGCCAGTTAATTCAAAGATTGAAGCCATGATGGCAGAAGAACTAACAAAGTTAATTTAGTCTCAGATTGTCTTCTCAATCAAGAACATCACATGGGTATCCTATTGGATGTTGTGGTTGTGTTGCTGATATGTCATTTTCAGTGATGTCAACACTATTGGCATTAATGTCTTAAAGGTTGTATATGTCGAGGATATTGAGAAAATTGTAATAAAATGAGTTACAGGTTGTCAGTGATGCATTGAAGTTCAATATGTTGGTGAGCTTAGTATATTGATGATCAGAGGTTGTGGATTGAAGGGTGTTTTGACAAGTATATCTAGTTTATCCATGTCAAGTTTTAGAGATCTGCGTGAATATTTGATCGAGTTATCAGTATCTGTGTTCTGACATTTTTTTGTTGCTTCAGTTGGTGTTCCTGAATTAAGATGGTGTTATTTTAGTAATTTGAGTCATTGTGGATGCTTCTATGGTGATTCATGATGCTTGTAAATGTTTCTATATTGTGCTCTATTTGTGAAGCATGTCTGCATCAATTGTTGTGCTCACGATTGGTGATTTTCTTTTGCGTGTTCATGTTTTCATGTTCATGGCCGATAGGGTGATTGTAGTGTGTTGTGGATCTTTGAGGAGTAATTTTTGAAGGTGGTTCATGTTCGAGGATGTTGTTTTGGTTCTTTACTATGTTGTGGCCGACATTGGTTGATTCACATTGATAATTGTTATTGATTTGGGTCGACAAGTTTGCACATGTTTTATTATTTTGTTGAAGCCGACATGTAGCAATGTAATCTCTTGTTGCAGATATATATAAGTGACTTTTTATTTCATTTGATGGCATGAGATATGCGAATAATGTCCTAATTAATCATTTGAAGGTAGAAGTAAAGTGTGAAGAAGAGTAAGCAAAGTGTGAAGAAGAGAGAGTAGAGTTTATTTGCTTAACCGAAACTGTAATAAGGAATTAGTAGATGCTATTTTCTCAGTTCAAAATCCTATGGATGTAATCCAAATTTTTCTGTAAGATAGTGTGTCTTCCTTTGGGCAATAAGCCTTGTTGTATTTGAGCAGTGAGGTCTAGGTAGTGTGCCTGAATGCATGTGCATTCCCCACATTATTTTTCTTATACTTTAATAGGGTATAATCTTGTGGACTGAGCTCCACCATGGTTTTTCCCCTAACAGGGTTTCCACATAAAAAATATTGGTGTTATGTGTGTTTTTGATGTGTTAATGATTTATGCTTTCATGGTTACTATTCGGATCTAAGAATAAGTTTAATAAGTTTAAATTTTTGTGACAACTGATTCACCCCCCCTCTCAGTTGTATGCCCTTGTGTTGCCAACAATTGGTATTAAAGCAGGTTCCTTGGAAGAAGTTTAATAGCTTGAGGTGATCTGGGATGGCGACATATAAGAAGGATAGTTTGAGATTTTATGGAACTAATTATTCTCTGTGGAAGACTTGAATGGAGTGTCATCTGAGATGCATTGGTGAACCCTACTGGAATATTACAAGGAATAGGTATGTCATTCCTTAGAATGGTCCTTCTACTGCTATTGAGATTAAGGATGTTGAGTACAATATCAGGGCTAAGGAAGCATTGTTGAGTGCTCTCATTGATTCTGAGATGACAAATGTGATGGATCTGAAGACTGCTTATGAGATTTGGAAGAAGTTTGAAACTTTGTATGAAGGAGATGCTCATGTGAAGATTGCTAAGTTGCAAAGTATGAAAGGGAAATATGAAATGTTGAGAATGGGTGATGATGAGAACATTAATTCTTTTATGCAGAGAGTGAATGAACTTGTGTGTAGTATCAGATGTGTTGATGGAACATTGGAAGAATCAAAGATTGTTGCTAAAGTGCTTAGATCCTTTCCTATTGCATACAAAGTTAAAGCTACTGCTATTGAGGAGCTCCAGACTGTGACAAATGTAACCAAAGACATGTTGATTGGTAATTTTACTGCTTTTGAGTTAAGTGAGTTTGGTGATGCTCTTCTTAAGATTAAATCTGCATTCAAAGCTACTATATCCAGAAAAGATAAGCAAAGATATGATTCGGGTGAAAGTTCTTCTAGAAAGGTGTTCAAGTATGAAGAGGAAATGAGAGAGATTGGAAAATATAGAAAATTGGATGAGCTTGAAGCACTTATTTGCAAAGGGAAGCGAGAGGAGAAGGTAAGTATAAAGGGAAATTTCCTATTAAATGTTTTTCTTGCAGTAAGATAGGTCATTTTGCATCAAGGTGTCTAGAAAGAGTTCCTAAGCCAAGACCTAACAATCCTAGATTCTAAATAAAGTGTTATTATGCTGCTGATGAATGTGTGATAGATGATGAATCTGATAAAGGAAATGTAAGTGAGGACGAATGGGTATTTATTGCTATCAAGGAAAATGATCTGGTGCCTACTGAATCTGCTAGTTGTACAAATGTGGAGAAAGCCCTAGTTGCTCGAGTTGAAGAGAAAGATGAATGGGTGATTGATAGTGGATGCTCTCCTCACATGATAGGTGATAAAAGTAAGTTTGTGAGATTGGAAAAGTATGATGGTGGTGTTGTAATATTTGGTGATGAAAAATCTGGTGTGATCCGTGGCAAAGGATCCATTTCTCTTGATGGTAAGCATAATATTGATGATGTTATATATGTGGAAGGTTTTCATGCATAATCTCTTAAGTGTTGGACAAATGGTTGACAAGGGTTACAATATTCAATTCAAGAATGGAAAGTGCAGAATATTGGGGAGTTCCAAAAATGTGATTGCTTCTGGTATAAAAACAAAAGGTAATATCTTTCACTTGAATGCTACTAGTAAAAGTTGTTTGATTGCTCAAGTTGATGAAAGTTGGTTGTAGCATAGGAAAATGTGTCATGTAAAATTTGAAAATATTATCAAGATAAGTTCTACTCAGGCTGTGAGAGATCTTCCTAAGTTGATGAAACCTACTAATACTATATGCAAGGAATGTCAGTTTGGGAAGCAAACTAGAATTTCATTCTGAAGTAAACAACAATGTTCAAATGAAGTATTGGAACTTGTGCATACTGATTTGTGTGGTCCTTCTAGAGTCATAAGCTTACAAGGATACATGTATTTCATGTTACTTATTGATGATTATTCTAGAATGATGTGGGTTACTTTCTTAAGGGAAAAATATGAAGCCCTGGAGAAATTCAATATTTTTAAGGCTATGGTTGAGATAGAGACAGGTCTGAAGATTAAATGTTTGAGATTAGATAAAGGAGGTGAATTCTCTTTCGATGAGTTTAATTCTATTTTTGAAGAGCATGGAATAAAGAGACAATTATCTACCTCACAGACCCCTCAACAAAATGGATTTGTGGAGAGGAAGAACATGACAATTGAATAAGCTTCTAGGACTATCATGTTGGAAGGAAATTTTCCTCATATCTACTAGAGAGAAGTTGTGAGTACTTCTATTTACACACTCAACCGGGTACAAGTCAAAGGTGATACCGGTAAGACTCCTTATGAGCTATGGTATGGTCATAAGCCTACTGTTACATACTTCAAAATATTTGGGAGTAAATGCTTTATCAAAAGAGATGAAGATGTAGGAAAATTTGATGCTAGAAGTGATGAAGGTATATTTCTTGGTTATTCTACTAAAAGCAAGGCCTACCGATGCTACAATAAGAGATTGAGGAAAATAGTTGAAAGTGAAAATGTCAAGGTTGATGAAGACATAGCTAGACCATCTAGAACCTATGGATATGATTCAGATGATTAGAATGATAGTTCAGATAAAGGAAAGAAAGTTTAGACTTCAAATCAAGTTCATATCATTCTGGTGAATTAGGAAAATCAAGAGGAAGGAACCAGTGAAAGTGCAGAAGTGAGATCACAAGAGCTTGAAGTTCAAGAACATCCTAAGACTCCAAGGTATGTAAGACTAAACCATTCAGAAGATTAGATTATTGGTGATAAGAATAAAGGTGTTCAAACAAGGAGAAGAATTGCAGAAGAATATTGTTTGATTTCAAAGACTAAGCCTAATAGTGTCAATGAAGCATGTAAAGATGAATATTGGATGGAAGCAATCAAGGAGGAACTATTGCAGATTGAGAAGAATGATACATGGATTCTTGTTCCTAGACCTAAGGACAAAAATGTAATTGGAATTAAATGGGTCTTTAGAAAAAAACTGTACGAGCAAGGTGAAGTGGTTAGAAACAAAGCAAGATTGGTATGTAAAGGATATTCTCAGATGGAAGGAATTGAATTTGAAGAAATTTTTTCTCCTATTGCTAGGATTCAAGCTATGAGACTATTTATTGCTTATTCTACTTACAAAATTTCAAGGTTTATTAGATGGATGTAAAGTTAGCATTTCTAAATGGTGAACTAGAAGAGGAAGTGTATATTGAGCAACCTGCTGGATTTCAATTGACTGATAAGGGAGATATGGTTTGTCAGTTGAAGAAATCATTGCATGTGTTGGTATGTGGCAATTGATCATGCTATACTATACACCCCAACATGTGTCCTTGCCGAGGTGCTTGCTTCAAGCCATATAAACTTTTCTTCAATTTGCACACTAGTTTCTCCTTACCTTTGACTTCAAATCCTTATGGTTGTTCCATATATATTTCCTCTTCCAAATCACCATAGAGAAAGGTTGTTTTAACATCAAGCTATTCTAAATGAAAATATTTAGCATCCACAATACTTGAAACAATATGAATATAAGTCATTTTAACAATGGGAGAAAAAATCTCATCAAAATTAATACCCTTTTTCTGTGCAAATCCCTTTACAACTAATCTAGCTTTAAATCTCTTCTTACCTCCATCCTCCTCTTTCAGCCTATAAACCCATTTGTTTGGTAAATCTTTTTTACTTGCAGGCAACTTGCATAATTCCCAAGTCTGATTTTTCAGCAAGGATTCCATTTCTTCTTCCATTCCATGCTCCCACTGAACCTTGGTATCCACTTGCATAACTTCAGCATAATATTTTGGTTCACTAGCATCAGTTAACAAAATAGTATACAAAGAGGGAGAGAATCTTTCTGGAGGTCTACTTATCCTTGAAGATCATTTAACATTCACAAGAGTTTGTGGTATTTGTTGTTGTTGTTGTTGCCCAGCATGAGGAACCACTGAAACATCATTGTTTGGAATATCATCCAACATTGCATAATCACTTTCTTTCTTCTCATGCTACAACAACATATCTTTGTACAAAACTTTCTCATTGAATATGACATCCCTACTTCTCACAATTTTTTGATTTTCAAAATCCCAAAGCCTATAACCAAATTCATCAATGCCATATCCAACAAATATACATTTCTTTGATTTTGCATCAAGCTTGGTTCCATTTTTAGAATCTACACGTGCAAATGCTTCACAACCGAAGGTTTTGAGAAAATAATAACTCACCTTCTTACCTTTCCATGCTTCATCTGGAATACCACAACCCAACGGATTAGAGGGACCTCTATTAATTAAATAAATAACATGTTTATAGTCTCTGCCCACATTTTTAAAGGAAACCCAACATGCAATCTCATAGTCTGTGCATCCTCCATTATTGTTCTATTCATGCACTCAACCACTCCATTTTCCTGTGGAGTCCTTGGAACCATTTTCTGCCTACGAATACCATTAGAGGAACAATAATCTTCAAACTCTTTGCTGCAATACTCACCACCATTATCAGATCTGAGACATTTTAGCTTTTTACCCGTCTCATTCTCAACCAAGCTTCTCCATTTTTTAAAAGTTTCAAATACATCAGATTTCTGCCTAAGGAAATAAGTCCATACCTTCCTAGTTGCATCATCAATAAATGTAACATAATACAAAGAGCCACCGAGAGAAGATACCTGAGCTGGTCCCCATACATCCATATGCACAAGCTCCATTTTCTCATCTTTCTTTTGCTTCCCATCCTTGAGAAAACTTACTCTCTTTTGTTTTCCATACACACAACTTTCACATAAATCTATATTAACACATTTTAGACCTGGTAAAACATTAGTTGAATGAAGTACTTTCATACCTTTTGCACTCATATGCCCAAGTCTATTATGCCACAGTGTTGATTCAGAGTCCACAACAACTGTATGATCTTCTACCTGCTGAACTACAAGAACTGTTCTTGAACATTGACCTTTTTCTGTAACAATTAAAGTAGAAGGAACATTATGACCTATACAAAGATATAAGGTGCCTACTTTCACACATTTTGCTACCACTAAGGTACCCTTTGTGACCTTCCAATTTTTATCACTAAATGTAACAACACAACCTTCATCATCTAGTTGCCCTGCTGAAATTAAATTTCTGCTTAACTTTGGAACATGCCTTACCTCATGTAGTCCAATGATTCCCATTCTACAACTTAATCTTGATTCTTCCCTTTCCAACAATCTGACAGGGTTCGTTATCTCCTAAATAAACTAGCCCAAAATCCCCTTGGACATAATCAAGAAAATAACTTCTATGGGGGGTAGCATGAAATGAAGCCCCTAAATCTAACACCCAAGAATCATTAGCATTATCAAGGGAAATAATCAAAGCATCCTCATTAGATTTATTACTTACCACATTTTCCTCTTTACTTCCTTCCTTTTTGTCTCCTTATTTATTTTTCTGAGACCAACAATCTTTCTTTAAATGACCCGGCTTACCACAGTACCAACAATCCCTCTTGTCTCTAGATTGGGATGTTTTGTCCTTTGATTTTCCTTGTGACTTCCCATGATTTCTGGAATTGTTTCCTCTCGCCTTTGTTCTACCCTTGCTTTTTGCATTTAAAACACTGCCTGATGTGGATGTTCCACTTGAGCTTTTCCTACGAATTTCCTCACTCAAAATAACACCAACATCATCAAATTTCAATGTATTCAAACCAGAAACATAATTGCTAACAACCATTACCAAGCTATTCCAACTTTCAGACAAAGAACACAGAATCAAAAGTGCCCTAACTTCTTCATAAAAGTTTACTTTTACAGAAGTTAATTGACTGGTGACCGTATTAAACTCATTTAAATGATCAACAATGGACCCACCTTCTACCATTTTCATATTAAATAAATGCTTCATAAGAAATACCTTATTCGAAGTGGAAGGATTTTTATATAACTTCGTCAGGGTTTCCATCAACTCTTGAGTTGTCTTTTCTATTGTAATATTGAACGCCACCGATTGTGCTAGGCATAAATGAATACTACCAAGAGCCTTTCTATCCAAAATATCCCAGTCCTCATCAGACATTGCTATGGGTTTCTTGGTTTTCCCTTCCAATGGCTGCCATAAATCCTTCTGATAGAGATAGTCCTCCATCTGCATCTTCCATAATTGATAGTTTTTCCCATTAAACTTCTCAACCTTCTTACCCTCATCTTCCATTACTCCCACTCAACCGTGAGATCTTCCTACAAACAATAATCAAAACACAACCCACTTTGATACCACTTGTTAGGGTTAGTAATGGCATATATCTAACAATTAAATGTAGATTTAATTAATAAATAGAGAAACTAAAACACAGATAGAATAAATTATAACACAGAGAATTTAACGTGGTTCACCCAATCTGGGCTACATCCACCAACCACAACCATCCAATGATTTTATTATCTAGTGCAAAACCCTATTACAATCTTGCAAATAATCACGCTTTTCATCATACTGTAACCCACATCTGAACCCCTTTTTAACAAGCTTAGAAGCTTCCAGATTAGGGTGTACAGTATAGCATGATCAGTCACCACATACCAACAATCTCCCACTTGGAGACTGATTAGGCTCCACGCCAACACAACATGGACTCAAGCAAGCCCCAAGAGCATGGTATGCCAGATTGGACAAGTATTTGTTGAAGCTTGGATTTAACAAAGGTACAACTGATAGTAATTTGTATTTCAAGATTGATCATGATAAAGATTTGATTGTTGAAGTCTTTGTTGATGATATCATTTTTGGAGGAGATAATAATTTGTGCATGAAGTTTGCTGATGAGATGCAAAATGAGTTTGAGATGTTTATGATTGGAGAAATGAAATTATTTTTGGGATTGCAAATTACTCAGCTAGATAAAGGGATCTTTATATCTCAGTCCAAGTATGTGAAAGAATTGCTAAATAAGTTTGGTATGGAAGATTCAAAGCCAGTTGGTACACCTATGGTGACTAGATGTACTTGTTGACACAAGATGATGATTCTCTGAAGGAAAATCAGACTAGATACAAATCCATGATTGGTGGATTGCTTTATTTGACTCAAATTGGACATGATATCATGAATTTTGTATGCATTGTTGCAAGATTTCAAGCTAATCCTAAGGAATCTCATGTGACTATTGTAAAGAGGAATTTCAGATACTTGAAGGGAACAATTGACTTTGGTCTGTGGCATCCTAAAGATGATGACCTTACTTTGAGTGCTTTTACTGATGCTGATTGGGCAGGAGATGTGAATGACAAAAAGAGTACTAGTGGTGGTGTATTTTTCTTGGGAAAGAAGCTAATTTCATGGTTAAGTAAGAAGCAGCATGCCATTTCTTTATCTATTGCAGAGGAAAAATATATTGTTGTTGCTAACATTTGTACTCAAGTATTATGGATGAAGTAGATGTTGAAAGATATCAGAGTTGTGTATGATGAACCTATTGCTATATTCTTTGATAATTCAAGTGCAATTAACATTTCTAAGAATCCAATGTTTCATTCAAAAACCAAGCATATATCTACCAAGTTTCACTTTTTAAGAGAGAAGGTGAGTGAAAAGGAAGTCAGATTGGAGTATGTGCCTACTAAGGAACAGATTGCAGATATCTTTACGAAGCCTTTGCCTAAGGATGCTTTTGAGTATCTTAGAGGGAAGCTAGGGGTGATTACCCCTCATAATCAAAGCTAAGATGCATTGAATTGCATCAGTCTGTGCATTTCATAGTCATATCTTGATCCAGTTTGATGTTGTGGTGGCTGCTACTTAAGGGGAGTAGTTAGATGTTTAGATATGTGGTTTAGAGATTGTGTGGAGAAAGATAATGAGTATATTTGTCATTGATGTCAAAGGGGGAGAAGAGTCATGTGAAAAACTATGGGGAGAAGAGTCATATGAAAGAGTTGAGGAGAAAAGAGTCAGAATCTAAGGGGGAGAAAGTGTTAAGAGAAGCTACATTGATGGTGTTTTTCACATAATGTGTTGCCATCAATTCCAAAGGGAGAGATTGTTGGATGTTGTGGTTGTCATTGATGTCAACACTATTGGCATTAATGTCTTAAAGGTTGTATATGTCAAGGATATTGAGAAAATTTTAATAAAATGAGTTGCAGGTTGTCAGTGATGTAGTGAAGTTCAGTATGTTGGTGAGCTTAGTATATTGATGATCAGAGGTTATGGATTAAAGGGTTTTTTGACAATGTATATCTAGTTTATCCACATCAGGTTTCAGAGATACGCGTTTGATTTGATTGAGTTATCAGTATCTATGTTCTGACAGTTTTTCTATTGCTTCAGTTGGTGTTCTTGAATTAAGATGGTGTGATTCTAGTAAGTTGAGTTGTTGTGGATGCTTTTGTGGTGATTCATGATTCTTGTGAATGTTTCTATATTGTGCTCTATCTACGTTGCATGTCCACATCGATTGTTGTGCTCACGATTGGTGATTCTTTTACGTGTTCATGTTTTTCATGTTCATGGCCGATAGGGTGATTGTAGCATGTTGTGGATCTTTGAGGTATAATTTTTGAAGGTGTTTCATGTTTGAGGATGTTTTTTTGGGTTTTTACTATGTTGTGGCCGACATTGGTTGATTCACATTGATAATTGTTATTGATTTGGGCCGACATGTTGTGATGTATCTCTTGTTGCAAACATATATAAGAGATTGTTTATTTCATTTGATGGCATGAGATATGCGAATAATTTCCTAATCATTCGAAAGCAAAAGCATAGTGTGAAGAAGAGTGAGCAAAGTGTGAAGAAGAGAGAGTAGAGTTTATGCGCTTAACCAGAATTGTAATTAGGCATTAGTAGATGCTATTTTCTCAATTCAAAATCCTGTGGATGTAATCCAAATGTTTATGTAAGATAGTGTGTCTTCCTTTGGGCAGTAATCCTTGTATTTGAGCAGTGAGTTCTAGGCAGTGTGTCTGAATGCATGTGCATTCCCCACATTATTTTTCTTATACTTTTTAACAGTGTATAATCTTGTGGACTGACCTCCACCGTGGTTTTTCCCCTAACAAAGTTGCCACGTATAAAAAATATTGGTGTTATGTGTGTTTTTGATGTGTTAATGATTTATGGTTACTATTCAAATCTGAGAATAAGTTTAATAAGTTTAAATTTATGTGACAACTAATTCACCCCCCTCCCAGTTGTCTTCCCTTGTGTTTCCAACATATCCAACCTGGTGCCAGTTCAAAAGAAGAATGGGGATATCCACTTATGCATTGACTTTCGGGATCTGAACAAAGCATCCCTAAAGGACATTATCCACTGCTTTCTATGGAGACAATCTTGCAAACAATGGTAAGTTTGGAAATGTTTTCTTTGTTGGATGGCTTCTTTGGTTACAATTAGATTTGAGTTAAAGAAGAAGACACACACAATGAAATGTTCACTACCAAGTGGGGAACATTCACATATGCAAAAATGCCTTCCATCCTTTCAAATGCGGGAGCCACTTTCCAGCGGGCAATGGATATCGCTTTTAGGGAATTGATTAACAAGATTATCTTGATTTATTTTGATGATATGACCATTTTATCCAAACGTAAGGATGATCATTTTGATCACCTTGAGATGTTTTTCAAAAAATGCCAACAGTTCAGGTTATCCCTAAACTTGAAAAATGTGTCTTCATAGTGCCACAAGGCAAGCTATTGGGACATGTAGTGTCGAAGGAAGGAATTGCAATTGATCCCGAGTGGGTGAAAGCAATCAAAGAACTTCCCTTACCGGTCAACAAGAAAGGAGTCCAATATTTCCTAGGGAAGGTAAATTTTGTGAGCAAATTCATTTCAGATTTTGTAGGGATAATTAGACCAATCACCTTGATGCTAAAAAAGGATCAATTATTTAAATAGAATAAATAAGCTAGAGATTCCTTTGAGAAGGTTAAGGATACTATTTCTTCAGCTCCTACATTGGTCAATCCAGACCTATCGAAGGACTTCATAATGTATGCATTCAGTAGAAAGTCAAGCACTAATATCATCTTAGCTCAAAAAGATGATGAAGGCAAGGGAGCACATTTGATAGAATTTCACTCTCAGACCCTAAAGGAATATGAGACAAACTAAAACTTCATCGACAGGCAAGCCTTCACAATAGTCAAGGGACTCAAGAAGTTCTGACACCTAATATCTTGAAATAAAGTGATTATTTATGTCGCGCATTCTAGTGTGTGTGAATACATCATGGAAGGGGAAATCACTAAAAAGAGGGCTAATTGGATCACTAAGATCCTTGAATATGACATTGAGGTCAAGCATACAAAAACTATCTGAGGAAGAGGATTGTACAAATATCTGGCACACGACAAGGAAATGACAACTGAAGAAGAGAAACTAGAGTTGGTTCTAACGAATGAGTCCAAATCCAAAGGTTGTTGGCTAGTGGGCAGAGTAAGATTCATGCACACAAGAAAATATATGCTTGACCTTCCTTCTCAAAAGAGAAGATTCTACCAACTGCAAAATAGTGGATTTGCATTCATCGAAGGGGTCCTTTTCAAGAGGAACTTCAATGGTGTTCTATTACGGTGTGTCACCACAGAGCAAGCGAAGTGGATTCTCAACACTTTCCACAGTAGTCCCGTGGGTAGGCATTTCTCTACAAAGACCACTGCCATCAAAATCATGTGTGTTGGGTACTTCTAGCCTACACTGTTTAATGACTCATACTCTATGGTAAAATCTTGCAAGGAATGCCAATTCTTCATAGGGAGAAGAAAAAATTCTGCAATGCCGCTCAATCCAATAGTGGTTGATGAGCCTTTCGCACAATGGGGCCTTGATTTCATTGGAATGATCAATCCCACCTCAAGTGTCAGACACAAATGGTTCCTAATGGCCACATACTACTTTATCAGGTGGATTGAAGCCATGCCCTTGGAGAATGCAACAGAGGCAGAGATAGTGGATTTCCTTAAGGAATTGGTGACAAGATTTAGCCCTCCCAAAACCATCATCTCTGACAATGCCAAGGCTTTCCTAGGCTCTAAGGTATGTCAATTCACACTCATGCATGGCATATTCTTAAAAATATCATCAAACTACTAACCACAGGGTAATGGCCTGGTGGAGTCGATTAATAATAATTTAGTTTGACTCATCAAAAGAATTGGTTTAGAACACTAGCTAGAATGGCATAAAAACCTTTGAGTGACACTCTAGGCAGACCGCATAACTCCTAAGAAAGTCCTCAAGAGTTTTCTGTATGAGCTAGTGTATGGAAAAGAAGCGCTATTTCCTATCTCCATGGAGATTCCAGCATTGCAATTGCTCAAATCTCTTGAGGCAGAGAAAAATGGCACCATGGAGGTTCGGTTGGCTGAGTTGCTAGAAGTGCAGGAAAAAAGGGAAAAGGCCTTGAAAGCTGTGTCCAACCACTAGTAGGTGGTTAAAAGATGGTTTGAAAGGAAAACTTCAGACCAAGGTCTAAAATGCAGAGACCTAGTGGTAAAATTTAATGAAAGGGCTGCAAAGCCAGGTCAACACAGGAAGTTTGATAGCCTCTGGGAAGGCCCCTTCAAGATAATTCAATGCAGACAACATAACACATTCGAATTAGAAACCATGGATCAAGAAGCATGGGGAATTTCGGTCAACGAGATTCATCTAAAATTATTCAATTAGGCTTCAAAATTGTTCTTCTGTTGTAAATATGTGAATAATGTAATTATTTTTCCCTTGTTTTTTTGTCGGCTGATCTTTCAATAATTAATTCTACAGTGCAAGGAAGTAGAAACAAATGGAACCCATTATTGCAAAGTGCAGAGAGATAAAAGCAACCCATGAAGCAAAGGAATGACACCCATATGCGGAATTGAAAAAGGTAGATGAAGAAGTTAAAGAAGTTATAATAGGCATAAATATGGCTCCCATGAGTCATTTTGTATGGTGAACTTGGAAGGAGGAAGTGGTGAGGATGAATTCAAGTGGGAATAAAATATAACCCCATTTTCTCTATGTTTTTCCATGCCCTATCATTGTTCTTACACGTACAGGTTGTATGAACCCTTTCATGGTCTGAGACCGATTGGGCATGAAAGTGCCTTGAGTTTACTACATTTTTCAATTTGTTTCATTCAATTTCATCAAGAATGGAGGGAGATATTGTATTTCCTTTACAAACAGCCAAAAACCCTAGATAGGGTAACAGTGGGTGACTAAAATGATGTTTTCTCAGATTTCATCCAAGGGAAAATTCTAAAAATTTGTGAAATGATGTAATTTTGTGTATGTTTCCATGTGGAAAAGTTTTAGGGCTTGAGATTGAAGTTTTCTTATGTAATTTTGATTCCCTAGGACTGTATTTATGCATGTTTAGACTGGCACCAAAGAATAAACAAAAGGGTTTTGTTGTTTTTATTGTTTAATATAACATCCATCATAAGTGGAAGTGTTTGGGAATAGTGTCAAGGTGTCTTGGGAACCCTTTTCAATTTGGGTTTTGTCAAACTAATCAAGATTGGAGTGTATATATTCATTAAATTGTCATGACTATGTTTCCTCTATGGCAGACTAGTAAAGAAGGTTAGGTAAAGGTTTTGAATGCTTATTTGTAGAATCTAGTGACCACTATTAGTGTAAATGTTTGGAGTTGACATTAAGATGTGTTGTGAACCTTCTTCAAAGTTGGGATTTGATGAAATGAAAGGTGTTGAGCCCATTTGGTCTACTGCCCTGTTATGACAGAGTTGACTACTGAAGTAAAACTATGTTTGGCAAGATTTGTAGTGCTTCTTATTGTATGGTCTTAAAACCCTTGAAGGTCATTTATGTGAGTCTCGTGAATGCCTCTAAATCAATGATGAAGTTTAGTGTGTTCCAATTGGTGTGAGGGTCAAAGTTGGCAAGTTTTGAACCATTTCAAGAAGTCTAATTAGGCCTAAAATATAGAATTACCAACCCATTGTTGGGGTGTTGTTACAAAACAACTTGTGAAGGAAAGTTGGATTGTTGAAGTGTCTAAGTGGTTGATAGGGTATTGAAGGATTGCATTAGTCATTGTTACCTTGTGTAAGGTCAGCCAAGTGTCAAATAGCGTGTTATGTTGTTGATTCCTTATGTTGAGTTGTTGCCATGTAAGCCCCAAGAATGCCAAGAAGCATGAAAAGTGAGAACACTACCTTGAGATTTGTTGAGTAACTAAGAAGTTTGTGTTTGTCCTCCTACCTCTACATCAAGAACCTCCAAGAATAGTTCCCCAACCTGACATAGTATTACATGTATGACTCTTACCACATTACAAAAAATGGAACTGACTTCCCCCACCTTATCGGTCTATCGGTGGAGCTATGAGGGGAGTTCCCCTGATATAGTAATGTTAGGACGATAGTGTCCCTATTTAAAATGATGGAAATGGCTCACATCTCTCAGAATAATTTCTCTTGCAACAATCTTGGAGATGAATTTAGATGCAGTGTGGCAATCAAAACATACTTGAAGGTTCTTAACAACTCTAATAGTTGTACTAGGGGCCATGTTTAACAAACCAAATGCAATTGCTAACTTTTTACTATGGTGGTAGATAAATGATTCTTTATACCCTGCTACCTTCATTTTCCAAGCCAATTTCTCCTACTATGCATAGCTCTACCATGTTTGTGGATGTGATCTATCTCCTACACAAAAAACATGTACCAGTTTACAACCTTCAATCCAACTACATTTAGGTATCTTTTTAATTCCTCTATCTTTCATCAATCTCTTTACTATTTGAACCTCGTACAAATGTTTTAGAGAAGAACATAAGTTGCAGCAATTTTAGGATCTGACTAAAATAGCAGTGTATTTGGAAATACTCAGCCTATATTCATATATGATCCACATGTACCATAGATTTAACTAGCATCTTAGTAATAATGTTTAGGGTGTCCTCAATATAGCTAGCACAAGCATGAAGGTCAACCATGCACACCTAATGATCAACTATATATGTAAATTGTGATGCAATAAGGGCTACTGACGTGTGAAGTATGTGCAACCCTCATCCACTAAACCTGCATGATTGCATGCACCTAGAACCCAATCAAAGCTTACAATATTAGGATGTGTTCCAGAGTGCTTCATTAATTAAAATATTTTGAGAGGTTCCTTGCAGAATCTATTTTGTGCATATTCTACAGCCAATCATTTCATTCCATGAGATGACATCTCTTTGAGGCATTCTGTCAAACAATTTAGGTGTTTTGTCTATGATTCCACATCTTACATATATGTCTACCAGAGAATATCCAACTATAACATCCAAGTATATTTTTAATTCCTCTATCTTTCATCAATCTCTTTACTATTTGAACCTCATACAAATGTTTTAGAGAAGAAAATAAGTTGCAACATTTTTAGGATCCAACTAAAAAAGTAGTGTTGCTAGAAATACTCAGCCTATATTCACTATCGACCTAACATTACTACATTAGGGGAACTCCCCTCATAGCTCCACCAATAGATCGATAAAATCATATCGACGACACTAGAACATATCAGCGGAATATAACACAACTTCCCACTGATGGGATGATAGCATGCTTAACCATGAAAAGTGCAATCATTTTTTGCATTTTTTGTTTGAGTTGTGGCTTTTGTTATTCTCTCTTATTTCCTTACATGACAAGAATCTTTGTTAAATTCTTCAGAATGAAGGTCCCTTGTTGTCCAGTTGATGAGGTTCCATAAGCACGACTGGGTTGTGATTCTCATCCTTCTAGAAAGTATTGGCATACTTAACCTCATAGATCCATTCAATCACTTTGTGGGGAAAACTATGTTGAATGACCTGATGTATCCTCTCAAAGAAAACATAGTCCCATTTTGGGCCATTCCAGTAAGTGTTGGAATCATTTCCTGTATATCCTTTCCATGCTTTAATTTGTAGTAATAACAAATTTTCATAAGAAATATTTTACTGCATTTATTGCTACACATTTCTTCTTACAGGACACTGAATCATTTTTTTATATTTAGTGTTTTCTTAAGCTGATGAATAAAGAATCCACTTACATCTGCTATAGATATTTGCAGTTCCATTTCTGACAAGAAGGATGTTAACTGGTATCAGATACTTGCAGTAGTTGTACCATCCATTGTAATTTGTATCTACTATTTTTTTCACAGAAATATTAATGAGTTACACCATGCTATTCTAGGTAACATTCTTTTTTTCTTTGCATTTTGTCTTTGTATAAATGGTTTTCTATTTTAGTTGATTTAGGATAGCTACTAATAAATTTAAATTCTTGATCTAAGTCTATGACAGGTTTTTTGTTCTCAGTATTTGTAACTGTTGTTGTAACTAATGTTGTGAAAGATGCAGTTGACCAACCTCACCCTGACTTTTTTTGGCAGTGTTTTCCAAATGGCATATCAATTGAGAACAACTTATCAACCTATAGTGCTAAACTTTAGTCTTAACTTTTTTTCTCTTCCTGATTAATGATAATTTTGGTGGCAAGCTCTTTATTTATTGTTATTATTATTTTATCATTGATGATTCAAATTATCCTTCTAACTATTATGAGGTTGTTCTAGAAATTTGATAACATTATAGGAAGGTTTGAGTGTCATGGAAATGAACATGTCATAAGGGATGGTCACAAAATCTTTCCCAGTGGACATACCTCATGTAAGTGCAACATCCTATACTTTTTATTAAAATAATCAAGGGAGGTTTCCCTTTATTTATAACCTGTGGAAAATTTACAAGGTGTGGAATATACAAGAATACTTGCATTCATACAGAAATCAACTATTAGATCAATTATTCAATAACATGCTATCTTAATCAAACAACACCATGCACAAAAATAATGACAAATTTTCTCCTTTATTGTTACATTACAAAATATTAAATAGCCACTTGGAATAATGCACATAATAGAGTGGAGGTAGACTTGTTTCATAAACCATCATACAATATAACCTTGTAGAAATAAACCAAAGAAGCCACAATATTAACTCTCAAAAGATACATCTCTTTTGTGACATAAAATACCTTGCAAGACATCTTCAGTCTATTGCAAATAAATGTAGGTATTCCGTTAAAAACTCAGAAACTCTCAATAGCTCTTCTCTTTGCTATTTGAGAAAAAGATTGTTTACAATGATAAAAGATCCCTATTTATAACTCCCTGGTAGTTATAATCTACCTACATAACTAACTCTCACATCTGCCTAGGAAACCCTAAATTACCAAGTTACCACTTAAAGCACTTTGAAATTAGAAAGTGGGACCACTTGACTTAAGTGACGACTTAAAGTCACTTCAAAAATATAATCCCATGATGGGATCTATAACCTCAATGTGAAAATATAATGTGATCCACATTTCATTCCTCATCAATGGCTTCAATCCTTCTTGAAGGTTTTAGTCCACTTGTAGAAGACTTCCATTTGTTGATGGCTTTGCCCATTGCAGTGAGATCAAGTGGCTTGAAATTTCTTGACTGAAAGTTGAAGCATGAGATGGTCATTTTGCAGCTTCTTTGTTCCTAATTCTTCCACTTGAGCCTCTAGTTTAACTATGTTTGAAGATAGATGACATGCTTCCTTTATGAATACTTTTTCAATGATCACATTAATTCAAAGATTTTGAGAGGTTCCTTACAAAATCCATTTTTTGCACATTCTGCAGTTAATCATTTCATTCCATGAGATGACATCTCTTTGAGGCATTTTTTCAAACAATTCAGGTGTTTTGTCTACGATTCCACATCTTGCATATATGTCTACCAAAGCATATCCAACTATAACATCTGACAAAAAATTCCCCTACCATTATGCTTTGGTGCATGTTCATAGCCTATCCCAAAGCTCCCATTTTGGCATAGGCAGGGAGGACTCTAGCAAAAAAAATGGTTGTATACCTGCCAATTGCATTCGTTTGAAAGTTTTGAAGGCCTTTTCAACAAACAATTTTATGCAAAACCTACAATCATTGCATTCCATGAGATGACATCTCTTTGAGGCATTCTGTCAAATAGTTCACGTTCCTTGCTTGTGCTTCCACATTTTGCATGCATATCTACTGGAGCATTTCCAACCATAATATCTGAAAAAAATCCACCTTCTATTATGCTTTGATGGATGTACATACCCTGTCCAAAGCTCCCATTTTATTACAGGCAAGGAGCATGCTAGAAAAGGTTATGGAATCTGGCTTTACACTTGCCAATTGCATTTGCTTGAAAGTTTCTAAAGCCTTTTCAACAAATCCATTTTGTGCATATCCTGCAATATTGCAATCCATAGACAACATTTCTTATAGGGATACTACCGTGTATTTTCTATGTGCATTGATGGATATTCATATCTTGTTTCAAAGCTCCCATTTTGGCACATGTAGGGAGGATGTTGGCAAAGGTTGTGGAATTTGGCTTTACACCTGCGAATTATATTTGCTTGAAATTTTTTAAAGCCTTTCCACCAAATTCATTTTGTGCATATCTATTGTAGATTTCCTTAAGCTATATGACAAAGGTGTAAATACAATTTAAGATTAATTGATAAGATGAGACATGTAATGCCGATTTGATTTACATTTTACTTAAGATATAATTTTGTTGCGTTGCTGAATTTCATAGTTCAATAATTAGGATTCCCAATGATCTTGTATACCCAAAGTGTATGTATAGAAATAAATTAGGTAGTCATGTCAATTAGTTTGACAATTTGAATGATCTTGAGTTCATAAGTACATAGTGATAAGTTTTGACAAATAATATAATTTCTTGTTGCATTTATCACATAATCAAAGGCCTCTTTTGATTGTAGCAGAAGATGTAGAGAGTGAAGCATTTTCTACTTTGATATTTGAAATTAATGATTATTTTACTAAATTGATAATATTTGAAGTTTTTTTTTCTTTCTTAGATGTTGAGTCTAATTAATAAGTTTAATTTTGTGTTACAACTTGCAGGTGAGTATGTTAATATGATAAAGGCTAGCATTGTTGATCCTCTAAAAGTTATCAAAATTGCATTAGTTGATGTAGAAAGGTAAAACTATTTATCTTTATTATAATTAGTGGAACTTGCAGCTACAATATCTGATAAAAATCTACTTCCAAATATGCTTTTGATGGATGTTCATATCCTCATCCAAAGCTCTAATTCACACACAAGAAAGAATGACACTTTCAAGCATATCAATTACAAATTTACAATCAATAATCAAGTTATTGATTAGTTGTTCAGGAATAAGGAAGTTGTATATCACTAATTGAATATTGTCTATTTGTTTGTTGTCTTGCATGAATTCATCTTTTTAAAAATTGTAAGAGATAACTAGGAAACATTATATCTAGCGCCTAAGTTTAGGGTGCCATAGTTGGAAAAGGAAAAGAAAATGTTTGAATTTTATCCTCTGTATTATTTGACTTTTATGAGTTTTTGATGTGCAAAATTTGAAACCTTATTTTCAGGTTGCAGCTCCAAATTGGAGAAGTGAAAGGTGAATACCAATGAGGAAGAGTTTGGAGGAGTCGAAACCAATAGCAGCGGGAAAGTTGTGGATTTACAAGGAGATTAAATGGGTCAAGCCCCTATAGGAGGTCGTTGCCCTTCCAAAAGGACTGTAGTAAAGGAAGGAGAAAATAGTATAAGTATATGAAAATATGATTATTTTGTTTATATAGTGTCTGTAAGTTGTACAATGTCATTGAGACATTGAATGTAACCAATGAGATTTTGATTTTCCAATGAGGCTTAATGAAGTAAATTTTCAGAGTGGTTTTTTCTCCACTCATAAATACTATGTTGTGGCTCCTCTTGATTTGTAATTTGTTTGTGTTTGTGTTTGATCAATCATATTTGTTCAAGCATTTTAGTCTTCATTTCATGGTGCTTCTTCAACATTTGAATATCTATGATACTTGAATTTTATATGCATAAATTTGTGAGGATTAAGTAAGTTAGATTTGATTTGTAATGACTAAATATATGACTAAAGTAATGACTTAATTAATAACGAAATACATGACTAAATATATGGCTAAATATATGACTAAATTAATGATTAAATCTATGACTAAATTAATGACTAAATATATGACTAAATATATGACTAAATAAATGACTACCATGACTAAATTAATGACTAAACATATGACTAAATATATGACTAAATCAATGACTAAATCAATGACTAAATCAATGACCAAATCAATGACTAAATAAATGACTAAAATAGTTTAGTCATAAATTTGGTCGAGTTATAAATGACTACAAATAAACTACTAATAGTCACATGACTAAAATTAGTCATTTATATGCAATTTTTAGTAGTTTATTTAGTCATATATTGTTGTTTGTGTACTAGTGTATGGCTCTGCGAAGCTGTCTCTCTAAAAAGTGAATTTCATTAAAATATCTTCCTGGGAAAAAAATCAAATGGCTGGACTTTTGGCGCCAAAACAAAGGGAAATTTACACTTTCTATAACATTCTAGGGTGGTTATTGGTGTAAAATAAAAAGGGTTAAGTGGAGGTTTTAGGGTGGCTCCATTAGTGCAAATTGTGGCTCTGAATAATAGATTTGATTTTCAAAGTTGATTTTTTTGTAATGAATCAAGCCCATGTGGCTATAGCACTGTAATCTCTAAATCTATAATTTCATTTTATGAAAGTAATTCAAAGTTATTTTTTGTCCTGCATCTTCTGTGTTGATACCTATTGTTGTGTTGTGTGGGTTTTGGGCAGTGTAGCCCTTGTCATGGTCATCCCCTACAAAATGTATTCTTGATAGGAAATCAACAATAACATTTAATTTGATATGTTTACCAATTATTGTTACACTAAATTCTTATTAAATATGTAATAATATAATAATTCTTCGATTCACCATAGGTTTCTTCACCAATTATTTAATTTCTAAGTGATCTATATAAAATATTACCTTATATCATATAATGTAGTGGCATAATTTATTGATAGCATATAATTTAGTTACAAATTATCTTTCAATTGTATAATTTAGTACATGTTAAATTCTTTCTACCATAGTATACAAAATAAATTCCTCCATATATTTGTCCTAAAATTACTCCTATGAACATAATTAGAACCATGTTTATGTATATATAAGGGCAAGTTGCAATTAGTCCCTCTTAAGATTGAAGAAAATGTTTTTTTTTTTTTTTAATCATGTCAAAATAATATTTATAATTATTATTCCATGAACATTTAGTGTATTTCTAGAGAATAAAAAATACAGACATGATCATATTGTTGTAATTTACTATAAACTAACTATAATATCCTATATGACCAAGGAAAATTTTGGCATTTATTTACATCTTAGGATGAGATAGTTGTGTTAAGACCTTGATTTTATTTAGATAAACTTTTACACCTTCAATTGAAATGTAGTGTCCCAAAATAATTCCTTGTTCCATCACTATTATGCATTTTTTATGGTTGAGGGACAATATATGTTTCCCACAAGGAATTTGTCCAAATTATTGAGGGTTTTCTCAAAAGAGCTTCCATGAATGGTAAAATCATCCGTATACACTTCCACACTTTATTCCACTAGTTTAGCATGGAAAGTACAACCCATCAGAAAGTGGTTAATAAATTGCACAACTTAAAGGGAAGAAATATATAAAAAAGTTCCCTAGGGAACAAAAAATATATTTTTATCTTAATATTCAAGAGCCTCTTGAATTTTTTTATAACTATTGAAATCCATTAAATAAAAAAAAAATATTTATTTCTATTAAAGTTATCTAGAACTTAATTAGTTAATGGTAAAGGAAAGTTTATCTACAAGTTGTCTTATTTAGTTCCATTATATCCATGCAAATCTTCCATTTACTACTATTTTTAGGGGTAATGAAAAGTGGTGGCTCCATTAGCTATCTAAAATAGGATAAATGAATCCTACTTGTAGAATTTTTTTATTTTAGTCTTAACAATTTCTTTGATTTCAAGGTTTATTCTATGTTAAGGTTGTTTGATAGGTCTCACATCTTTTGTGTAGACGTGGTCAGTAAAAATGTCTAGGGCAATTAATTTTATATATTTGTATTTTCAAGTGAAAATTTTCATATGTGAAATTAGGATGTTGAATAGAAGTTCTTGTTAGTCTAGTAACTAATTTCTTATATTTAAAGCTTCTCATGTAGCACAATCATGGTTTTTTTTGTTTCTACATGGATTGAATAAATTGATTTATTTTCTCGTCTAAATTTTTAAATGGAAATATTGGAGCTATAGAATATGGAAATTATTTATGCCTTTGTAAAAATTATCATCTATTTTGGAATAATATTTTCTAAGGATTATAATGGCCTCTCTTGTTTTACCCTAAAAGTAATTCATCACTCTATTATAACTCTTGGCTCTATCCTACAAGAGGAGATAAAAAAGCACAAGAAAACTATTGATCATAGTTCTAGCCACCAGAAGTAGGATTTATTTAAGTTTCTCATGGAGGATTGTGAAAACCTTTCTAATTAGGATGTTCTTTTTTTTTTTAGTTTTTAATTTTATAAAATTACTCTATTGAGACATTGTTGTTAGTTTGTTGTCACTGGTCTATTAATGACCAGTGACCCTAGTTTCCTTTTTGTTTTAAATAATCTACCCTTGAGGTCATTTTTGTCTAGGTACAAAACCTTGTAAATGTTGCTTAATCAAAAGAATTTTCTAAGGGTTAATAGAAAACTATTAAGAAGTCTCTACAATTGTCTTGATCAAAGTTAGCATTGCTTTTTTGTATGAGTGAGTTAATATCCTTATGTTCCTTGTCATTATACAATTCTATATAATACTCTAGTTCCTCAAAAATGTATTTTATAGCGACCATGGCTAAAGAAATAATAATTTATGTATGACCATCATTGTCTAGTTCATCGATGCATAATTAATTATCAAGGTCTAATGAGGGTTTTGTAGGTGGATACAAAGATATATTTTTGAGATTAATTTTGTTGGAGATGGTCATATCTCTTGAACTATAGCCTATGAAGAAGCAATAGTTGATAACCATGATCTACCCAAAATTATTGGATACTATTCTTAGTGGTTTATGGTTGAAGTATCATAGACATCTTCAACTACAACCTTGGGAATAATAACTAATTGATCATTCATTTGGAATATGGTGCTATTGGGTTGTAAAATAGTGAGAGGTATTTTTTTTAGTACATATATTGACATAACATTAATATTAGGTCCTCGATAAATCAACACATTTTGCAATCTTTTTTTCCTATAATTACTAGGATCATAGGACCACCTAAATTACCATATTTTTGTGGAAACAATTTTCTTGAGAGAAGGTCAACTAATTGACCTTTGTCATGAATGGTGTTAGGATATTTATTCTTCCTTATTGGTGTTCTGATCCTATTTTATTATCTATTTTAAATTAATATTTTTTTATCATCTAGTTTAAATTAATTTTTTTTTATATCTTATAATGATGAAATTTTGATATTTAGCCTTTTAATTTCTTACATGAGTTATGACTCATTGGGAGACACCAAGTTTTAAGATTTCATACTATTCTTAACATCTCTATAAATTTTGCATTCTTTGGAATAACTCTAATATAAGGCACCTTAGTGGTTTTAACTTTGTTTTCAAGAATCTCCTCCTCAAGAATGATGTCAACTATAATTGGAGGAGATGATTTTGGTAAATTATTTCTTGACATGTTTTAATGGTTTTGTAGTGAATGACATTAACACTAGCTATTTTTTATTAATCTATATTATAGATAGGTGTAGCTTGTTTATTATTTTTTTGGAGTATACATAGGTTTTGAAAAAAGTTGTGGTTGGGTTATTGGCTTAATGTGAGGTTGATTTTGTGTGTTAGGAGGGGAAAGTAGTTTTTTATTTATTTTTGAAACCATGTTAGTCTTTGGTAAGGTTGATTGTAATGTGAATTCTATTGAGTTTAATTGTTCAGAGGGAACCATTATTGTTGATGTTAGTTAGTTCGTTGATTACTATACTAGGTCCAATGTTTACATTCTTAGGGTCCCCATTTTTGTGGTATTTTTTGTTAATTTCATAGTATAGAACAAGTATTAGCATTCATAGGTGGGCACCATTAGGATTGACCTAGAAATTAGTTATAATAAAAAATTCCACCATACCTTTATTCCATACAATTAAGTTCCTCTTCTATTGAAGGATTTTCTTCTTGAATTTTTTAATGAAATTGAGTAGTTCACACTATTCCATTGGATGGTTCTCACAAAAATGACAAATATCTATTTTATCTAGATGAAACTCTTTTAAGAGGTGTTTATTTTGACATCTTAGAAAATACATAGATGTTATAAATATATATTTTTTGGCTAAACCTCATCTATAATGGTATTTAATTGGGCCATAATATTATTTTTTAATTTGTGATTTCCTCCATCAACTACTATATTTTGAAACATGCTAAAATTTCCTAATTCCTCCCCTTTTCCTAGATTAATTTTTACACAACTCTAATATGTTAGGGAGACTATGATTTTTTACATCACCCTTTCCTATAAGGTAAATCAATTTTTAGGATTATTCTTCTAGACCTCTCTAAAATATGATTTTGTTGAGTTATAAAATTAATACATATCCACACCATCATAAAACAAAGAGGAAGTGATCTAGGTAATCCTCCATAGTTCCATTCTCTCTTTGATTCATTTAAACAATGATCCTCCTTCTTGTCCTTGACTAAACAATAATTTTAATACTTATCAAAAACCATATTTTCTATTTTTTTCCATATTCTAATATATATTAAACTGTTTACAAAGATTTTAGCACCCAAATGCTTTCTTACACTTCTAGGGTTTTTCACCTAAAAGGAGAAAGATGGGCCAAAATGGGCAATGTATACATTCAAAACTAATGCAAGGATGGATGAAGTATGCCTAAATACAATGTCTAAATGTAATAAACTGATAAAAGAAATGATTTATTAATGCAAAACCTAAGAAATGCAAGTTGTTTGAAAACATAGTGATGTATGCAAAATGACCTAGGAATGCAAGTAAACAATAACATAATTAAACAAGATTGGAGAGGTGCACCTAGAGATTGAAGTGTGATGCAGAGAGGCTCTGGAATCCTATATATTTTGTTGTTCAAGCCAACTGGGACACTTACGCCAAGCTAGGCGACTTAGTCCTATTTTGAGGATATTCTATCAGAACAGGTTTTTGCCAAATGGGTACTCAGAAATGTAAAAATAACTTTTCAGGCTTGGTAGTGGGACTAATTCGCCATAGATGGAAACTTAGTCCACTTGGGAATCCTAAGAAATTTGAGGCAGGAATTTGTAGCTTTTAGTCTGCACTTCCTTTCTTGATAGGTGTCTGGTTCAGATTCTATAGAAAATGGGTTGAAAGAGGTCTCCAAGCTTCAATTAGGGCTTTGTTGACTTGAATGACTTTGATGGATTGTTGACCACTTTTTAACACTTTCCTCTTTGACAAATATGCATACAAAACCTACAAACACACATGCAAAGAGGGGGAAAAAAGGGTTAAGGGTTAGAGAATAGGGGTTTGCCTTGGTCAAACCCCAATTTGGTAATCAAACCCTAGAAAATGAAATGAAATAGAAAGAGAATGGTGAATGAACAACATGCAATGTCATAACTCACCAAACCCTTGATGTAGAAATCTGAAGATATGCAACAAGATGCTCCAATGGATGCTTGATGATACCTTGAATGCTTGAGAATTATGAATGAAAGTAAGCTAATGTGTGAATGAATGCACTAAACTAATTGGGGGTGAAAATGAGAGAAAAAACCTTTATTTATTCTTTATTTTACAATATTTCCCAAAAATAACACATCACAAGCTGACCTCAAGGTTAAGAGAATAAAATCCCACCAGAAAATTAAAATTATTTTGATTTTTGTGCCTAGTGGGATTAAGTCACCCCAGGTGGTGATTTGGTCCCACCAGGGAAATTTTACTAGGTGTCGGGGATTGAAGTGTATTTAATAAAGTTTAATGGGAATATTTTCAAAAATACACTTAAGGCCAAAAAGTGCATTAAGGGGTCATTTAAACATAAGAAAGGGTTGAATTAGTGAGGACAAGTCTAGAAAAGCATGAGAGTTTGTTATAACTCTTTACAACACTTTGAAATAAGACTTGGTAAGTGATAAGAAGAGGTTATTTAAGTAAATTATAATGAAAGGGTCCTAGAAAAGTGTGAAAGTGGGTTACAACACTTCACAAACACTTTTACAAGACATCCTAGAATTATTAATGATTCACAAGGGTTCAAGACCTAATGTGAATGTGTTGGCCACATTACAACATTAAATCTTGGCAAAATCAAGCCAAAGTTCACTAGGAGGGCCTAAACATGAGAAAAAGTAGAAGGGTTACTTTTTTCGTGTCCACATAAGCCAAGTCCCACAAACCAATGCATGGCTAAGTCCTTCACTAGAAAGAAAAAATAAAGAGTTAACCATAAAGAAACAATAAAGAGTTTATTATAAAGAAAAAATAAAGAGTTAACTATAGATTGAATTTTTGTGTACTTGGTGAATAATCTATAAAATCCAATCTAAGTACTATGTAAATTGCATAATCAAATTTCTAACACTACAAGAATCATTAAAAATAGAGATCTAGGAAAAAAATTATTGTCCTAGAAGAGAAATAAGAGATATAAATTCTATGCATGATAAAATGTACCAAAAATAAAATCTAGAAAAAATACCAACACCAATATAAATTTCTCAAAACCATCTTCTTAATCATTCTTCATTTTCAAAAATATAACTTTGCATGCCCAAATTATTCCAAAAAAAGCTTAGGTTATGAAAAGAAAAATAGGGCAAGGTGGCCCTATGGTGATTCCATAGCAGCACTTCAAGGGTGGTTAAACTAGTAGAAGTGGATCTTTGACTAAGTGATAGTGGAGAGATAGTAGTTCTCAGGATAAGATTGTACAATGGGATAAAATGGCTCCCATAGATGGAATAATGACATATTTTGGTGGTAACACTAGGGAATTGTCACGAGGTTCATAAAACCCCTGCTATGAGTGTGACCAAGGGTTGTATTCTAATAGCATAAAGGGCCCTTGATAAACCCTAATGTTGGAAATAAAAAAAGGTGTCACAAATTTTTTTTTATCGATTGCCTTTTTTAAGCCCTACCTCTCCAGAAAAGCTCATCATATTTTTAAATATTTCACCAAATTGCAAAAAAAGTCACTAAAAAAACTAGAGTATTATGCAAGGATGATGTAGAGCACACAAAGTGTACAATGACCATACAACATAGTATGGGATTGGTATAGATATACAAATTTTATACAATTGCATGCAGTTTTTTGTCTTAATTTTAGTGCTACCATGAAAATTCCTTTAAAAAATGACCTTTGATTTCAATGTTTGGTTAGGTGATAATAGGGTTTTAGGATGTTTTAGATGTAATGTTGAGGTTCATTTTTCTCCAAGAGGCTTCCTATAATACACTAAAGTAAAAAAATCTCAAAATTTGAGAAGGGGTTTGTTGATTTTGAGCTTTAATACCATGTTGTAGTAATGGTGAACCCATAGATACATCAATCAATCTATAAAAAAAAACTAAAGAAACCTTCCAATGATGAGAGCTGCAATAAAAAATGATGTATTGCCTTACAAAAAGTAATTATAGTAAGAATATAATGAAAAGAAATAACCTTGCTATATTCGCAAGGGTAAAATCCATAAATCAAACAAGATTATGCCAAGTGTCTAAATCCTATGAATTGAGACAAAAAATATAAATTAAACTAAGTAAGCTTAATGCTAAGGTATAAATAGGTCCCAAGTCTAACTAGGTAGATAAAGTACCACGATCACACCAACAAGATATTTATTAGAATTTAATTCTACTTAAGTAAGATGTGTAGGTTGTACATGCATTCAATGAAATTTGATAAATACTATCAACAATTTAATTAATCCATATAATTAAATTATTCAAGATGTGATATGAATTTGGAGGAAAATTAAATATGGAAAGAATAAATATAATAAAAATAAAAATAATGCCTATTTAAATACAAATTATATATGTACCTACAGTTTATTAAAATAATTAAATATTTTAATATTGTGGTTTAAATCTTGCCAAAATTTTAAATATTAATTCAAAATTGATGTTTAATTTGTGACCTAATTTTTTTTATAATTATTTAGATCAATGTTGCACTTTATTGATAATTTTAAATTTGTAATTGGGTATGTTTTGTCATTTTTTTCAATTTAACTTTGGTGATGTTAAGATGAAATCAATTTTAAATATGAGTTCCTATAATAGTAATAACATGATTAGGTACTTAATTTAATGGTTAAACCTAGTTTACATCATTGATCTATGAAAAAATGACCTTCATGTTGAAAACCAAAGGGGGGCATACCCATGAGTTTCCTTCCTTGAGGCATCATGAGGAGTGATGCCACTTTTCAATTAGATTGCCATAATCTTTATAGGGTGAATGGAAATAGATTATGTGTCACCTATTCATTATGAATTATCTTCCTTCATGCAATACAATGTACTCTACAATGTGTTTCTTGTGTGATGAATTGAGTGTGCACAATGCAGTACTCTATGAAGAGTAGCGAAAGAATTCTAGAGAAAATTATATTTTAAAAATATTTTAAAAATTATGTCCATGTGTAAGTATTGTCATGAAAGAAGTTTTTATAGGGTATGCCTACGCTATGAGTCCATAAATATATAGATTCTAATAGATCTAGTATTATATGAGTAACTTCCTAAGGCTAACCACTTATTAATGCATCATAGGCTATGTATGATTGATGGCTTCCTAAGGCTAGGTTTCAAAAAACCCTAAGGGTTTTCCAATATATTCGAGCGTACATGGAAGTATAAGATCATATGCATATTTTTATTTGATGGCATTGATTTAAAAGGAAACTATTCTCTCCTTCACTAGAAACCTATATGGGAAATTCAACTATGCCTTGAATGATAGATCTTCTATGCTTATTTTAAAACCCATGAGATATGATTTATCATCTTAAAAAAAACCCCATGAGAAATGGGAAAATATTAGTGTTGGTAATAGTGTAACCTCTTTTATTTGACCAAGATCCCCAAAAGGGCGAGGTGAGAGCATATGATGGATAGTCATAAAAGTTTTGAGAGGTTATATATATATACACACACACACACACACATACATATACATATACATATATACATATATACATATATGTATGTGTGTGTATATATATATATGTATATACATACATATATATATATATGTACATACATATATATACACACATGTATATATATATATATATGGATATATATATGTGTGTGTGTGTGTGAATAACAAAAATATGAAAAAATATATTGCATGTAATTGACAAATTTGCATAAATAAAATGTTGGCCTCTTCAAGAAAGCAACCTAATTTGAGAAATGCTCAATATAATATAATTTATGGGAACTAAAACAATAACTATAATCTATATTTATATTGATTATAATCAAGCTAACTAATATTTTCCAAGCATGTGTGATAATTCAAAATAATTCGGGGGAGGACCTACAAAGCATATTCCTTGAAATAATTTATAATAATAAATAAAGAGTTGGGACTAAGGGGTTTAACAAATGATTTAAGATATACTTCCTAGGAAAAATCCTTACATGCAATCCTTAAATTGTTAACAATCAAGTGTGGCATCCCACATATTTGATAGGCGTTAAATCACTCATCTACCTACCTCTTTGTGTTTCAATTGAAGGCGAAAAAATAATCATGTGTTTTATGTTATTTATAATATGAATAATTTATATAAATCTAATCTTGATTATGTCTCCAATTTATGGATAATATATTAGTTGTAAAATATTATGTATTATTATAATATGGCGAAATTTGTATACTCGTGATATTTTCTATTTAATTGCATGTCTATTTTAAAAAGAAAATGTATTTTCCATTACATATCAACAAATGAAAAAATATTGTGCAAACTTGAGTAAAGTTTATTTACCTCATGTATTGATACCATATAATTTAAATTTGATAATATTTCAAGAAAGTAATGTAACTTTAAGAATTTTTTTCCTAACTTAGATGAACTAATGATGCATTTGATTAACATTAAAGTTATTTAAAGATATTGATAAAAAAAAAACATATGTTAAAGTGGAAGAAATGTTATTTATTATAACTTAACATATTTATTATAGATATGTTGAATAGTTTATGTAAGAGTCGTTATTGTGGCCTTGTGGCTTAGATTTGAGACCTTTCTTATGTTGCATCACTTTTTACTCCAACTACTTTTGTAGCTGCATTAATTATATATATATATATATATATATATATATATATATATATATATATATATATATAAACATATTCATAGTCCATGTGGTAAGGTTTCTCAATAGAGTCTTGGACCTTGTGCAAGAAAAAACTAGTAAAAACACACAAACATATAATATATGTTAAATAATAATTTATTTCTCTATTATAGATTTAATCCTCTTTGACATTTTCTCCATTTGTTCCTCGTTTTTCCATTTGGGGTAATATTAATAAAAGAAATTGGGGTATTTTATTAATAGCTTGTAATGTTTTGTATTGTAACTAAATATTTTTTATTACTTGATCCATATAAGAAACTATAATATATTAGCTTATCTATCTTATAATAATCTATATAAACAACGTCAAGAGATATCTTTTTTGAGTACATGGATTGTTGTGACTATCAAATATTAAAATTTATATTACATTTATATTATTAATATGTAATATTATATTATGTCTACATAAATATTTGTATGTTTCTTTTATAATTCTCTAACTATTTAATTTGACAATAATTTATTAAATTTTTTATTATATTAAATTTATTATTTAAATATTATGATTCAAAATATATCTTCCTCAAAGTTAGCTAAAGGAAAAGAAAATAAAAAATTATTTTTTAATTATAATTTAAACAAACAAATATATAATAGCATTCAATAAATTCATTTGTATTTTTTACCCCATATAAACTGTAGTGCGCAACTTTTTAACGTGACCGGCGGCGCTGGTGCGACATGCCCTCCGGTACCACGGGGGTGGGGGAGACTAGACCCCGTGACCAACCTCCTGCAACAGGAAAGATTTAGCCAACCGAACTAGGGCCCCAACCCCAAATTCATTTGTATTTAAATATTAATAAGATTTATATAATAAAATAGAATGTAATAGACAAATAATAAAACAAAATAAATAAAAATTTAATTTAATCCAAAAAATTACCTCAATTCAATTCAACATGGAAACACATACATTTAGCAGACAACGAGGGAAACTAAAAATAAAATAAAATAAAAACACAAAAAAACTAATAAATTTGAGGTAAAAAATAGTTTTAAGGAAGCTACTAATAAAAAAATAATATCAACTATTTTGGGTAGTGGACCCCTCTATTTGTGTGATGTGGTTTTAATATTATGTCTATATAAATATTTGTATGTTTCTTTTATAATTCTCTAACTATTTAATTTGACAATAATTTATTAAAAAAATTAGTAGATTAAATTTATTATTTAAATATTATGATTCAAAATATATCTTCCCCAAAATTAGCTAAAGGAAAAAAAATAATTTTTATTTTTTTATTATAATTTAAACAGAAATATATATAATAACATTAAATAAATTCAATAAATTCATTTATATTTAAATATTAATAATATTTATATAATAAAATAGAATGTAATAGATAAATAATAAAATAAAATAAAAAAATTAATTTAATCCAAAAAATTACCTGTGAAAAACACGCTACACACATACGATGCGTTAGTGGACAACCGAGAGAAACTAAAAATAAAATAAAAGAAAAAAGGCAAAAAAAATAAATAAATTTGTTTTTAGCAAGTAAAAAACGGTTTTAAGGAAGCTACTAATAAAAAAATAATAACGACTATTTTAGGTAGTGGGCCCCTCTAGTTCCTCTGGTGTGCATGATGACGGTTTCAAAGAAAAACCTTACGCGGGCGAACTTAATGAGGGATTCAAAATAGCGAATAAAGTAGTCAATAAGGATTTGTCTTAGTTTAGTTCTATATAAATTTAATTTAATTATATAGATTTTTTTGGATTTGATACATTATGTAATTAATTTTTTCAATATTGGTTTAATTTTAAATTATATTTTATCAATTTTTTATTTTAGTTAAAGTTGGAAATTGAGCTATTAGAATAATAGTGTACATTAGAGAAGGTGAAGGGATTATCAAGGTAGAGAAAAGATCAATGCATATAGCAAAAGGAAAATGGGAAGAATCATTACTTCAAATGGTACCAAGCTACTCTGGATACACATCCTAGATGATAACACTACAATATACATTGATTTTGAGAAGTTTTATTCTAAAGCCTATGTTCTTCCCAAACATGCCTTGTTTATTAAGTCGAGATTCTATCTCTTACTTGGAGTGAAATTGAACAAGGAGTAGCTTTTAAGTCTCTTTCAAGATAGATTTATTAATACTTAGAATCATGGTGAATCTCAAGCTAATGCAAAATCCAATGGTGTCCAATTAGTGTTTTTAATGGCAACCCATGAACAATTCATCCATTTTTACATCATATATTTTATTTACAATTATATAATATGGTTATTTTAGTGATAGATCTTCCTATGTAGAATAATATATCATAATTTATTATAGAACCTACCATAAGATGATTTTGTTGAAGGTAATAATGAGCATCTACACAGGAAAGGGTAAATATCTTATGATCTTATTTGAAGACTTTGATGAACATTCTAATTTGATGAATACAAAAAAATGATTATTTTGAAAATAAGAACTTGGAGAAAGATCCTTATGATAATTATGAGAATAATATGAACTCTATTGTGAATCTATTAGTTCATATTATGCAACCTACTCTTACTCAATACAATACACATAGATTATTGTTAGTGGCCATGGATGAAAATTTGCTACAACATGAATTCTCAAATATTACTATGAATAATAAAATGGATCTTGTGGATATTTCTTTTTATGAAGGTAACTAAGAAATCGAAATCCCAGAAAAAGCTATTGTAATTATAAATGAAGAAGCTATAAGTATTTTAGGATCACCAAGTGAAATAATAATTTATGATCATAAGAATGTTTGTGCATTGTATGGAAAATGGTTGTGGGGACATGAAATAGTTTCCCTACAATCATATGTATAGGTAAGTCTTTATTCTTTATATCTACAAAAATTTAAATGAAATGTCCCATATGCTATGGGGAATATGATTGTATGGAAATCCTACCAAATTGTAAACCATAATAATATTTTTTTTACCTCTTGATTATAATTTATAATCTATTGTAATTTGAGAATTTCTTTGGAATATCCTTTAGAATTCAATGTTGGTCAAAAGATTCTCCATTATAATTTATTTTATCTCCAATTATTTTCTCTATGTGTAGGTTTATTCTTTTATAATTTGGTATTTCAAGGATAGGGATTATACTATTACTAGTGATTATATAAATCAATAAAATTATAAGTTTGTGAAACTTGTATATGAAAAATAAGAATTAGTTAAAATGATTCTATCATAGACAAATTAGGCCTGTTTTGTCTCGGTCCCATAGACTGTTTGGTCTCGCGGACGTCATTAAAATCTTTCATTCATTCATAGGAATTGAACTTAGACTAAATGTTATTAATATGTGAATTTTAAATAGGATCAAATCTTTATTTTTTAGAAAAAAAATAAGTTGGATAATGTAATGAAAGTTTTGGGATATAGTGCTTTGAGGAAATTTACTTATATTTATTTAATAATTGAATGTGACAATATAAGTAATTAATTTTATTTTGAGATCTAATAAAACTTGGGAATATAAACATAAAGGGGGTAAAAGGACTATAATTCACCTCACTAGTTAGTTGATAAAGGTTTTAATCTCATAGTTTACTTAAATAAAAATATCAATATTATGTTGTAGAAATTTGCAAGGATCATATTAAGCATTTACAATAGATAGTTGGCAACCTTCTAATAAAATTTTATATGGTGAAACTTCAAGTAAAATATGGATAAGGTTTCCTTTTTAATAGAAATTATACAGGGCTGGTTTGAACCTTGTGAGCATTTTCCTAAGATAAAGTAGGTTCACTTGGAATTATAAGAATTATAAAATCGTTAAGTTTAGATTAATTTTGATAAGTAATTTGTAATGTAGTGATAATTGGATGATTGATTTGAATTTCAACCTATCATGTTGATTCTACTTTAATTGTTTTACATTGAGATTCCTAAAACCTATTTTTTACTTCAACTTGTGTGGTTTTTGTCAAAAAAAATTGGAATATTTTGAATAGTAGTCAAATCATGGAATTATAGAGATAATAAATAAACATTATTTTTAAACATAAAAAAATTGAAGTTGAAGTTGAAAAATGTAAGAAGTATTTTGAGAAAGTTTATAGGTAGAAAATAGAGGTTGAAAAGGAACTAGAACCAATTCACAAATAAATAATCTAAGATGTAAATTTCCTCTTTTATTAAAGAGAAGTTTTTTCAAAAAGATAGATAATATTAAAATGGATTAAATCATTTGAACAAAAGAAATATATATCATTCTTTCATATATTTTCCAAAAAGGAGTAAAATATGAGTTGATCTTTTATGATGTGCTACTTATTTATTTTTATGGTTTTATAATTAAAACCAACTAAGCTTTACTAAATTTGAACTGCAAATGTTTGTGGGTGTTTATGTTTGCATTAATATAATACCAATAGGTATTGAAATTGATATAGAATTATCATATCCATTTTGATTGTTTGGAATTTCCTCACATATTCTTACTTCATTATAATGGAGTGTTCATCTAATTGATTTTATTTGATTTCCTCCTACACCATATTGATTCCTTTTCCAATAAAAAAAATTCCCTTAAAAATACTAATTTATTTGATGTTTATCAAATAGTAGAAGAGAACCTAAAAATTATATAATGTTTTATATTTATAAAATTTCATGTCTAATAATTAAAAATTAAAAATTACTAGTTATTGTTCTTAAAAATTATTTTCCACAATGAAAAAGTATGTTTCTATTATGTTGGTCAACAATGAATTCAAAAACCAAACATTGTCTTGAACAATTTTCTGGACTCTACAACACATTTTTAACATTTTAGGAGTTTGATAGATTCACCAACTATCAACATATATTTTTCCTTAGTGCAATGTACAAGTAAATATTTAGTAGATAGGAGCATTCTTAAAACAATCATAAATCTTTATCGAACATTTTTATTGTATTAGTAATACCTATGCTATTTTTTTAAATTTTATTTAAAAAAAAATATATAATTATATATTAACAAATTATGATATAATCTTGTATCAAGTCAAATTTATTTTTAATATTTTTTCTAGTTTTATTTATGTATATTTTCATGTTTATGATTTTATGTCATACTAATTGGACACAATCCAATCCCAAGCTTTCAATTTTTCAAATTTCAATCATCACAAATTTCTAGTCTAAAATCCAATCTTAGTTTCTTGCTTATAGGTCTCAATCATGTCAAGAAATAAAAATAGACAAAATATTAAAAAATAAATTTGACTTGATACAAGATTATATCATAATTTGTTAATATATAATTATATATATATTTTTCAAAATAAAATTAAAACAAAATAACATAGGTATTACGAATACAATAAAAATGCTTGATAAAGATTTATGATTGTTTGTAAATAGCATAGGTATTACTAGTTGGATTGTGTCCAACTAGTATGACATAAAATCATAAACATGAAAATATACATAAGGATAGAATAAACTTAATATAAGATTGTTTGTAAATATATCATAATTTGTTAACATATAATTAATTATTTTTTTTCAAAATAAAATTAAAACAAAATAACATAGGTATTACTAATACAATAAAAATGCTCGATAAAGATTTATGATTTTTTGTAAATAGCATAGGTGTTATTAGTTGGATTGTGTCCAACTAGTATGACATAAAATCATAAACATGAAAATATACATAAGGATAGAGATCATAGGTATTTCTATTATGCTCATTAATAAGGATAGAATAAATTTATACACCCACAACTATATTGTTGCCAAAGCACTTTTGTTTGTCACACTTTATGTATTCCACCAATGCCTGTCCTTTAAATAATTACATTGCCTCCATTTTTTTGGTGTGTAGCTTTTATGTTCCAAAGAAAATTTGTCACCTTCTTAAGAGTCATTAAAATTGTTCAATCGCTATTTACAAACAATCATAAATCTTGATAATTTAAAGAATTGAACCACAAGTCGAAGCCGGTGGGACAACTAGAAAGAGGCATTCTCATATTCCTTGTACCACTAACCAAGGTGAGGAGAGACGTACTATTGACGAGCATAAGTGTTTTGCAACAAGTTGATGATTCTTAATCAGTAAGTGATAAACTGATCAACATTTAGAATTTAAATAGAAATTTGAAGTCCCCAGTGGAGGTGGAGGCGAATTTGTTGGAATGATAAGAATTTTTTTATTTTGATATACTTTCCCAATACAAATAATAATTAGAATAATATTGAATTATGTAAGAAAAGGAGTACTTCAAATATATTTAGTTATTCTTTTCCAAAATAAATAAAAGAAAAAGTGTGTCATATAATAAAAATACAAATTTAAATTTTCAACTTGGTGAATCATGTACATTAAACAACCTTGCTAAAGTTAAATTTGTCTAATGCACATATCTTGAAAATGATTCACACTTTTTTTATTTCCTTTCTTTCATTAAAAATACTTTATACACTTTATTAAATTATTTCAATCCACATATCATGTGAAGAATATCAACATTTCAATTGTTCTTTTAATCGACGCACTTCATTTGATATATATATATGAATATTTTTAAAATCCTAAACATTGAAATGGAATCCTTTAAAGAACTCTTCTTATAAACACAAAAGAAATCTAATCTTTCTTTATTGGTTCATTCTCTATCTTAAAAATGAAAAATCTTTGAAAGAATTCTAAAAGTATTCTTATAAACACATAAAAAAATCTAATCTTTTTTATTTCATTTTTCCATTCTCTCTTTCCTTTTTTTTGTTGTAGGTCAAATGAAGGAAGGAAGTTTTGTTGAAGGAAAAGGAAGCTACAACAAGAGAATCTGTTGAGAGCTTAATTCTCCATAGCATCCTTCATGTTTGAGAATTTTTATATTATGCGAAAGGCATTCTAAGCTTTATCCAGGGTTGATATCATTGTAGAGGGCATGTAAGATGATTGAAACAATTACAACCATTAGATAAAAAAACAACAAAAATCCTAGTTTTTCTTGCTAAAAGTGATTTTTTTAATAAAGCAGAATAATTTTTATATAATATATTTCTATTTGATATTTGATATATTTAATTTTATTTAATGTAACTAATCATTTGAAAATTCTAATATAAAATGACTTGCAAAAATGAATAAAATAGAATAGAAAGTTGCTTTTAAATCTAGATTTTTGTTTTATTCTATTCTAAAATTAAAATTAGTCATTGTTGATTTATTTTAAAATTTAATTTAATTTAATTGTATTAGATAATAAATATTTAATAAATTTTAAAACTCACAATTTATAATAATTTTATAATTAATTGTAAACTTAAAAAAATTTATTGTGATTTGATTATTAATTTTAAATCAAATAATACTTAATCCCAACATGATTGTACTTAAAAATACTTATCTTTTTTAAAGTATGTATTATGAATTTCAAATTTATAGTTAATTTATTAGACATAATACAATATCCAAGATCTAATTTAAATAATGTGAAAACATACCCTAACTAACTGCATAATACATCATTCAAGATATCATAAATCTTAAGGAAAGGATTTGCATTGCGATTCAATTAATGTTGTTTGTGATCCGTACACATTTTATTAATATTTCAATTCTAATAAATTAAATAAATTAATTTTATTTTTTATTTAATTATTTTTCAATTTAGAATATTTATTATTTATTTATTTATTTAAAATATTTTTTTATTAATATTTATATTTTTCATATATTTTGACTTTGCATTTAATTTATTCTATTTTAATTTTTAATTAATATTTAAGCTAGAAATTTATTTTTAATTATTTTTCTTTTATGAAATTACAAATAATAACTAAAAGTTATTAGAATAATTTAATTTAAAATTATTTATCTTTTTAAAATTTTAATTTATTATATAACAATTATATTTTGAGTTTTTATTTTTATTTATATAATACATTTAATTTATATTGACATTTCTCTCTCTCCCTATACCTATCTCTATCACCCTCTCTTTATCCCTATCTCTCCTTATCTTTCCCTCTCTATGTTTCTCACTTCCTCTTTCTATCCTTTATTTCTTTATCCCCTATTTATCTATCTCTCTTTCTCATTCACACACTCCTTGTTGCTCCTACCCATATCTATCTCAATTCCCTTCCTCCTTCCTCCCATTATCTCTTTCTCTCCCTCTCCTCTTCCTCCTTCCCTCCCTCCTCTCATTCCTGTCTTCCCTCTCTCCTCTATCTCTCTCCTCTCCCTCCATTTTCTCTTTTTCTCTTATTTGCTCATCCATCCTCCTCTCTTTATATATCCTTCTACCTCTCTCTATTTATCACTTCTTGTATCTTTATCTTTTTATGTCTCCATCTCCCCCTCCCTCTCTCTCTCAATCTTTCTCAACTTATATTTATTTCTCTATCTCTACTTTATATCCTTATCTATCCCTCTCTTTAGCCCTATTTCTCCCTCTCTCCCTCTCTCCCTCTCTCACTATCACTCCTTTTATATCTCCCTACTTCTCTATCCTCTCTCCTTTCCTTTGGTTTCCTCTCCCCCTATCTCTACCTATATATATATATATATCTATCTCCCTCTCCACCTATTGCAAACATAACATGATAATGTTGGTAATAGAACCTAGTTATCTTCTTGATTAGTTTTTGTTTTAGTCATGTTCAAAACCATATAATTGGATGCACAGTTAATTTTTATCTCTATCACTTCTCGATTGAGACCTTGGTTGCACAAACATCATCATTTTTTAAATATCCTACCAATTGAACTTATGCACTAAATAATTGTATGCAAAATACACCAAATATTTTCCTAATTGACCTTCCACACCTCTTTGTTGTACCCATTGCACACCAAAGTGCAATTGCTAGTTATTATTTTCTTTTACCTTTTAATTTTAACATTACCTCTATTTTCATTTTCCTTGCTTCTGTTATTATTATTTTTGTTGGTAGGAGTCACATGATAACGTAAAAGCTATTGAAGGAGAAGAAGAAGAGAATTGTCCAATTAAGAAATTTTTTTGAAGAATCTTTTATTTTCTTTATTCAAGATTTTTTTTGTCTTTATATATTTATGTGGGATAGAAAGTGTTTTGGTTTATAGAACAATTTTATGTATTAATTTTTATTTATTTTGATAATACATTATAATAATAAAACATAAAATTCTAATGTGTTTCTAAAGGGATTCATTGTGTTCATTGGACATGCTAACCATTATAGGGATTCTCCACTATGAGTTGTAGCTCGTAGGCTACATACATAAGAGTTTTAATCCCTTTTGATGGGTTACACCCATGACAAAGGTTGATTCATGTCATAAAGAAATATTTAATAAAAATATATATTTATATGCATGAAAGTATATATATATTTTCATTATGATCATATGCATATGTATGTGCACATGCAAGTGCATATGCACACACACACACACAAATGTATACATATAATATTTATAGTTGTGATTATAGAAATATGTATTCCTTTCATTTAGGGTAAATTCACCAAGATGGTGAACAAAAAGGGGGGTATAAGTGGACACCTTTTTTTCTGAAATCAACTAACCCTGAACTTGGAGGGGCAATTTGAGACTCGTCCACTCAAAATTTGAAGATACCCAAAGAACAAAGATTGTAGTACTCTGAATCTAGTTTCCAAAATACTAAAGTTTTTCAAAATTGAATAAGATTAAGGGGGTTAAATATTTTGTGCACACAAAAGTGTTCATATTTTTTTAGCAAAACCTAACATAGTGTCTAACGTGGGCATCAAAAAAGTTATACTTTTATTTATTATTTTGAAAAAACCTTTGGTAGAAAGATAGTTAAGAGTGAGCACTAGAATTTGTGTATCTTTTGTAATTTTTTGTTGAGTATTTTTTTTATGATTTTTAAAAGTGGATGCATCCTGAAAATTAGGTACCTATTCGTGCACATCACATAACTTGCACCAAAATAATCAAAAAATTATTTTATTTTATTTTTTTAAGTGTAAGGAATGAAGTGTAGAACAATAATATATAATTTGATTCAATTTTGGACAAGTAGTTTAAAAGTTATTAAAAAAATGGTACACGTCTGTCTTTAAGAACTTTGGAAACATTGATAAAAGAAATTCAAGATTAATATGCTAATGTTGTTCAATTTTTTTAAAAATTATATGGTTAGAAAGCTTAGAAGATGGGTGAAATAATGGTGGAAATTTTACAAATACCCACTTGATAATGTGTAAACCTGATGACGTTGAAGTTGAGAAACTAGATTGGAAGAATAAAACACGTAAAAAGGAGGGAAATAAGGCTCCCAAGCTTAGCCTTCCAATCCAATTCTAAGTACAAGGAAAAACACATATGGGTTTTTAATTTTTAACAAACGCGTGCAGGTTTTTATTTTGAAAAAAATGTGTGTGGGGTTTTATTATCTAGATAATAACACGTACAGGTTTTTTATTCTTTATAATAATGCGTATAGGTTATTCTCTTTAATATTCTTATATGGTAACATAGATATATTAATATATAGTTTGATATAAGCAGACATATATATGTAGATGTATACATATTCATATATGTAGACATACATATATTCATATATCTATATCTATCAAACCATGTCTCCCTCCTCTCCATTCTCTCTCTCATGCACTCTCTCTCTATCTCTCCCTCTCTCTGTCTCTCTGTCTCAGTCTCTCTCCCCCTCTCCCCCTCTTTCTCTATCTCTATCCCTCTTTCTCTCCTAAACCCCCCTCCTCTCTCTCTCTCTCCCTCTCTCACAAGTGCTCTCTCTCTGCCTCTCTATCCCAAGATCTCTCTCTCTCTCTCAACCTCCCTTCTCTCCCTTCCCTCTCTCTCTCTCAATAGTGTGAAAATCTCAATTGGATTTTGGTCACTATAGACTCTCATTTTCTCTCTTTATCTCTAGTGTCAATACCTCGTATGGTATTTTATGACTATAGATGTTGCAATGCTCTCCCTTTTTCTATAGTGTCAATACCTTGTACGGGTTTTTGTCACTATAGACTGATATCTATAGTGTAAAAACTGTGATCGGGTTACTACCACTATAGACTTTGCATCATGTCTATAGTGTCAAAACCGTGATCGGGTTATTGCCACTATAAAAATTGCAACATTTTCTCTCTCTTTGTTTATATTGTCAATACCCCATATTACGGGTTTTTAATAATAAAAATGTGAACAAGTTTTTGTCACTATAGGTGGTTTCATAACGGCCAAAAAAACACAATTTCTGGTGAAGGACCCACTGCGATTTTTTCTTCACCCACGACATTCTCAGACAGTGTATGATGAATTTTGTTTTATATGATTTCAAATGATTGAAATGTATTATTAGTTTGATTTTTCAATATTTATTTGTTTCTTTTATTCTTTTGATAGTCAAATTCAATGACTTTCATAGTTTTATGAAATGTTTTGTTTGTTTAATTTATATAATATATACTAACATATATTCAATGTTATTTAGAACAATTCATATTGACAATGGGAAGGAGCAAGCAAGGAACCATTGAATCACAAGAGATAGCAAAGGAAAGCTAGAGGGAATACATGAAAAGACTACATAAAATGAGAAAATTGGGAGGAGAATGTACGCCATCTACACGAACTCAATTACATGGATCGAATGAATCGAATGCAAACCAAGAACAAGTGCTAATAAATGATCAAACAAATGTACTTAATACAAGCCAAGAACATGCAACAATATTAACACCTCCTAGAATTATTCGTAGAAAACAAAAGTATATAATTGGCATTGATGAAATTATTTTGAAGCCAATGCTTGATAAAATTTCCCAACACACTTGTCAAATAATGGCTAACAAAGTACATGGAAAAATTATTTTGAGAGCTTAAATCAAATTGCGAGATGCAAATTAATCGTGGAAATGATAAGAAATATGAATTTTAGAGAGAAAATGAAAATTATTGGCTTAAGATCATTTGAAAACAATAGTGAAAAAACTATAGTAAGAAATCTATTTGATTCGTATCAAGCAATTGGTTCAACATCACGCTCTAAAGATGAAAATGTTACTTGACATGTTCTTACATCAACCATAATTAGCAACCAAACTAAAAAGTATCGTTTAACAAGCAAAACAAGTAAGTCATTAAATATAAGTAGAACAACATTACACCATGCCTTAGGGAGGCGTGGAAAACTTGAGGATCCTAACAATAATTCTCTTTGGGGATTTTTAGGTAGACTTCCACAAAAAGACAAGGTTTTTGTTGATGCATTAAGACAATTAATTGAAAATTTTTGGCATGACAACACAAGAGTTTCACCCAATCAAAGAGATGTTGTTAGAAGGAGAATTGGATCAAGAAATCATGAGTCACATCCAAAACACTTTTTGGTTATGACTCAAACACAAATTTGTGAGAAATTCGTTCAAACATATCCTCAAATAAGAATTAGTCAAAGGTTTTTTGAAATGAGAAAACCCTTTTATGTTAAGAAAAATCATGCACACACTACATGTTGTAGAATGCATATTGAATTTTCCATGCATTATGATATATATCGTCATATATGTTGTACTTTGCATACTAACGATGTTTTGTAGGAATGTGGTATACAAGCACCTCCAAAGTCATAAAAAAAAATTATTTCAAGTGTATTATGTCAAAGAGATGATGGTTGCACCTTTTATAAGATTATGTGTTTGAAAGGTTCATGTGCTACATGTGATGGTTTGCAAGAGTTGCAAAGATGTATACATTTAGAGAGTACACATGAAATTAGAAAGACATTAGCCTCTTATGGAAAATACAAGTCAATCAAATATGGGGTTAAAGATGGAAGAGAGTTGAAGAGATGTGAGTTGGTGAGTCAATATATACTTGTAGCACAATATTTTTGAGGAAAATCTAGTTTATGACTACATAATGCATGCATACACATAGAGCACAGTAGTTGGATGAGAAATTCAAGATATTTAAGGATACATTTCCTCTTGGTACCATTGTCTATATTGTAGATTTTGTAGAGAATTATATGCTACAACCTCAAAATGAAGTGCAATCCCAATATTACCACTCTCAATAGGTAACTATTTTTGTACACAGAATTCATACATGCATGTGATAGTACGGAGTGAGATAGAAAGATAGGAAGAGAATATCACTTCTACATAAGCGACGATCATAGTTATTTGACAAAGTTTGTGCAAGGATGCTTTCAACTCTACTATGAGAATTTAAGGGAAAGGAATATCAGATACAACCAACACATCATAATTCAAGAATGCAAGGATATTTTGTTGGTTGAGTAGGATGCATATGAGGACTGGTATACAACATTTTTTGGAATTTTTGTGAGATTGGACATGGAAAGGGAGAGCACGATGGTGTGGATGCATGTTTAAAAAGAGCCCTTGCTAGAGAAGAAATAAATTATGAAGGTGGTGCTAATTTAACATATGCAACAATCATTGTGCAATGGTGTAACTCAACAATGGGACTAGGTAATCAAGGTAATTCTACTATTTCTAGATATTTTTGGTTGATACGCAAATTTGATGTTGCAAGCTATGTGATTTTTGTTCACTTATAGGATCAAGTGACTTGCACTCATTTAGAAGCTCACATGTAAGCTCACCAGTTATTTATACTAGACAGATTGTATGTTTTTTCTCATCGTGTATCGATTTTTTGTGGGATGAGTGTGAATCATATGAGTGGGTTGATGGATGGTCTTGTAGACCTTTAGTTCCCATTGATACATATCAACTTCCCAAACCACTACAGTTGAACTAGATGGAATTTTTCATGGATTTTGACCATGTATCTGATGTAGTGCAACCAGGTGTTGTGACTTGTCACTTTGTTATTAGAAAATTTTAACTCATTTTATTTCATTTTAAACTATTTTTGGTACTAATTTATCATTCAATAAAATGCAGCTCATGTGTATGTAGTTATTACTGATGAAAATAATGAAGAAGGCACATATTACTTTTTGTGTCGTTGTATTGAGGCAAAAAAAAATTGTCAATCAAAATCATCGATGGAAAGGGTATTGAGTACCCAACAGGGTCTGTTGTTGTAAAAGGAACATGGCTTAGAAGGTACCCTATGAAGAAATCTGATGTTTGGTTGTTCAAGGACTTTGACACGCACAACCATATTCTTCATTACTCTAACCTTGTTGTTGCAAAAAATATTCAGTTGATTAAATATTGTGGTAGACTGCTCAATAAAAATTTATGGAAAGTTCATGAATTTGACCATGAGGAAATACTTGACACAATAAGGGTTAGAGCTAATCCACAAGGTTCATTAGATCGATTCTACAAAAGGGTAGAGTGATTTTGGAAATATTGTATATATCCTTGGAAGAATTTTGTATATAGATGGCCTTGAGCTGATTTGTATGTATTGAGAGGCCAAATTTTGTATATAGACGACCATGAGTTGATTTGTATGTATTTAGAGGCCAAATTTTGTGTATAGATGGCCATGAGTTGCTTTGTATGTATTGAGAGGCCAAATTTTGTATATAGACGATGACCATGAGCTGATTTGTATGTATTTAGAGGCCAAATTTTGTGTATAGATAGCCATGAGTTGATTTGTATGTATTGAGAGGCCAAATTTTGTTTATAGAAAATGACCATGAGCCAATTTGAATGTATTTAGAGGAAAAATTTTGTGTCTAGATGGCCATGAGTTGATTTGTATGTATTCAGAGGCCAAATTTTGTATATAGACAGCCATGAGCTAATTTGTACCTATTTAGGGGCCAAATTTTGTATATATAAATGACCAAATGATTATAAATGCATAAATAAAATTTTGTGATAAATTTTGTATCTATGATTCTACTTGAAATTCATGCACTATACTTTTGTTAATGTGTAATTCATGCGTTATTATTTTCTCAATGTGTAATTCATGCATTGTTATTTTGCAAATGTGTAATTCATGCATTATTATATTATCAATGTGCAAAGAGATGGCACTGAGACAGTAGGGTGTTGAATGTTCAGGAGACTTGGGGACTCGACCGAGACCATACCTAACATAAAAATGCATAGCTAGACATGCTCGCACTGATGGTTCGTGGATACGACAAACAGGATGAGATTTACCCTATCTTGCAACTTTGCATTGTGTGCAACTAACGATATTTACATCAACAAAAAAATAATTTTCCTAAGAAAATGGATTTGTCTCTTTAAAATATGAGATAGGTTATTGTAGATATGAAAAACAGAACAAGATTTACCCTATCTTGCAAATTTGCATTATGCGCGATTGACAATATTTGTATCAACAAAAAAATTGCTACCCTAAGAAAATGGCTTTATCTCTTCAAAATATGAGATAGGTTATTGTATAGGGTCCTAACATGGACCTGTCGGTTCAAATGGATCATTCGTACGTTCCCAAAATTTTGAGAAACAACTCGTCTAAGTTTAACAATTTTTTGAGCTTAGGGCACTCAAGAGATAGTGTCGCGATGGTAGGGCGTTGAACCTTTGCGCAACCTGGAGACCCGACTAGGACAATGCATAGAATTAAAATTCCCACCCAAACATGCTTGCGTTGATGGTTCATGGATACGATAAACAAAACTAGATTTACCCTCTCCCGCAACTTTGCATTATGCACGAGTGATGATATTTGCATCAACAAAAAAATTGTTGCCCTAAGAAAATGGCTTTGTCTCTTCAAAATTTGAGATAGGTTATTATAGAGTGTCCTAACATGTCCTTATGGGTTTAAATGGATCATTAGTACGTGTCTTAGATTCTAAGAAACAACACGATAAAGTTTGATAATTTTTCGAACTTAGGGCACATAAGAGATGGTGTCGCGACGGTAAGGCGTTGAACATTCAGGTGACCTAGGGAACCGACCAGGACCATTCCTAGCATTAAAATTCCCACCCACACATGCTCACACTTATGGTTTGTAGATATGACAAACAGAACAAGATTTACCCTATCTTGCAACTTTGCATTATGCACAACTAATGATATTTACATCAACAAAAAAATTGTTTCCTTAAGAAAATGGCTTTATCTCTTCAAAATATGAGATAGGTTATTGTAGAGGGTCCTAAAATGGCCCTGTGAGTTCAAATGGATCATTCGTACGTGCCCCAAATTATGAGAAGTAGCCTATCAAATTTTGATAATTTTTTGAAGTTAGAGCACTCAAGAGATGGTGCTACGATGGTAGGGCATTGAACATTTGGGCAACCTGGGGACCCAACCAGGACCATGCCTAGCATAAAAATTCCCACCTAGACATGCTCACACTGATGGTTTGTTGATATAACAAACAAAACAAGATTTACCCTATCATGCAACTTTGCATTGCAACTATTGACAACTTTTCACAACTATTGACAACTGTTGACAACTTTAGATAGCTATTGACAACTTTTGATCTCAATGATCATAAAATTTGGTGAAGTTTCTCAAGGCAACCAAATTCAACACTTGGAATTTAGATAATACCAATTTTCATTCATAAGTTCCATTGAATTTCAATATTATTAATCCATAACATGCTAAATTATTCATAACTCAATCATTCATTATTAAATATACATTGTTCAGAAGTTGTTCACAACATAACCATTCTTATTGAAATGAATATACATTGTTCTTAACTTAACAATTCTTAAAATGTTAATAAATTGTTCAAAGTATGAAGATATGCACACAATGAACAAATTAGATTGAATAACACCTTTTATATATATCCAAATGTAGAATAAAAGTTTTACAAAAATGTGGCATATGTGCCAACTCAACAAAATGTACAAAAATGGCATATGTGCCAACTCAATAAAATGTACAAAAATGATATGTGTTCCAAATCGATACAAGTTTTACAAAACTATGGCAAATGCCATCTCAAGATTGATATACAATGGCCACAACTAATAGTATATAACTCTAACAAATCCTATAGTTGTGGTGGATCATCAAAATTGATCCTCTTTAAAGTACTACGTGGCTCTGTAGATGCCTATAGAACAACAATTCAAACAACAAGCTAGATTACTTATGTAAATAATAATTTATAGTTGTCAAATTAACATCAAAATAACTATAGTGTACTATTATTTCTCTACAATTGAATTGTTGATTACCTCATGTTGTGGTTTTTTTCCTGAAATTTGTTCTGCAAATGATGGTCCCCTTTGACAAGATTGTAATACAATGAATGTGCATGTGCATATAATCAAGAAATTGAGGATCTTTGTTATGCTCATATTGTGAAGGGGCTACACTAGTTACTATATATATATATAGGCATCGATGTTTCCTATATGTAAAATGATAACATTGTAATACAATGAATGTGCATGTGCATATAATCAAGAAATTGAGAAAATTTAAAAAACATATACATCTTGCATCTCTTCTTCCAATGCATGATCAGGTGTATTCATCATTGTTGTAAATGATCCTATCCGTCATTGTACATGTACAAGACAAAAGATGTTAGACTCGATCAATCTAGATGAATGTGTATAAACATAATAATTTAAAAAAATAAAATCTAAATCATGCTACAATAACTCGTGTAAGCTCTTAAAACTATTATATCTTGATTAAAATTA